>MU158415.1:0-175024 GCA_015708705.1 Naganishia vishniacii ANT03-052
CTCTTCGTTTGCGATCACGCCAACACCGACAAACTCGCTCCCCGCTCCTTTCCCGCCATGCTGATGGGATATCGGACTTAAAGTGACAGCATTGTTCGATACTACAATCCAGCAACCAAAACCTTTGGCTACTCCCGCGACTACGTCTTCGAGCGTCGGTCTCCCCAGGATGAACGGATCCTCTCCTCGACTATACCGCAAGAATCAGCTACTATCCCGACCGCACACGCGCCCGTCCCTCTCACCTCGGCTCCTCACGCAGTCACTGCATCCTCCTTTACGATTCCAGCTGCCGCTACACCACCTGCAGTCTCCTCGCTTTCTCCGTCTCTTCTTACGCCTTCTCTTCCATCGTCTATGTCCGATACCCCTCCTAGACATGATGCGGCCGACGTTTCACTTCCTGATTCCGACGATGAAGATCTGGAAGACGAATCAGATCCATCAGCGTCCGATCCTGTCCCGCCTGTTCCGGAAATGCCCAAAGCGGGCAAATATTTCGGTCACGAACTCGCCACCGAACTTCGTAGGACGTCCCGTGCTTCTCAACCCGGTGCGACCTAGCTTGCTGATGTACTTCCCCATCCTCGTCAGGTACTTTTCCGCGTCACCATCCTCTTCCAACTTTCGGTTCAACATCTTCATGTTCAAACGCGTAGCCGTTTGTGGGTCCGTCCTGTCGAACTGCTGATTAATCTGCGCCCACAGTCCCTCGGCGCCGGCAAGGCTCGCATCTATGACGGAGGGATGGAGTCGGTTGACAATGGAATCATCAAGGGTACGGAGAAGAAAGCCCCATACATTCGCTTGATCGACTTGGAAATTGGCGTGAAGAGGTCATAATGGCGGAGCTCCGAGACGATTGGATGCCGATATGTTGGGTACGTCGACTTGCGCAACAACATACCATTTCTGGTATGAGGCTAACAGTCCGGTGCAACGTCTAGACCATGTGCCAAAGGTGTCTGCTCCTGTCAGAATGAGAACGTTGGTGATTGCTGAAAGGAGAGGGGGTGACTGATAGAGGGCTGGGTGGCTTCCCTGGTAGGTATTAGCGGGGTGTCGTCTTCGAGCGAACGGGTTCGTCGGGGAGAAGTCGTGGAAGGGATTTGTGGGTGAGGCCACAAATGGTACCGGAGTGACTGGGATCAACCGTGGTGGTAGAGGTGTCAACGGAGATGACGGTGGGACAGTAGAAGTCGGAGCTGTGTTGTCACCGAGACCCGGGGGTCGTATAGACTGATACTCGGACATGATGATTGCTCGGTATCAATGGATCCTCTAGTGGTAAACTCCTTCAGAGCGATGGGCCAATAACCTGTCAGAGTCTGGGAGTGTTACCACAGACACGAAGAGAATCACTTGATGAATATGTGATGTAGTGTGTGGTAAAAGCTCCCTCAGATAAAGGCCAATCTCCCATGCACCAGTCCTTATATAATCCTCGATAAGAGGTTGATGGAAGACGAACAAGGCGATGGGTGATGGGGCGACTGAAGGGTCGGTGAATGACGTGTCATGGACAATGACAACCGAGGAGAGCTGGCTGGAGGGATCCATGTTGGACATTGTGGACCGTAAAGGAGTGAAGCAGGAGGTAAAACCCCCAAGAAGATGTTGAAGTACTTGGGGATATCAAAGCAAGTGTCTTAAGGGAGAACGGAGGTTTACAAACGCATCTCCGATGGCTTTTCGCGTGGGGTCGCTATGAGATTTCCACCAACTCGGCTAGATCTCCCCTGAGACTTCCACTAGCTGACCTATGTATAGAGTGGCCCGGGACCTTCCTGCTGGACGGTTGATATGCAATGATGGAGTACACTGATACTCTCCTTGCTGACAAGGGAAACTCCACCAAGTGGAGGTACTCGCGTGTCCCACGCGCCGGAATGCAGTGACGCAGAGGTGACGTCATCATCCATCGAGATTCAGCGACGATTCCCTTTTCTCGGTTTATATATTTTATTCAGGCAAGGATTCAGGCAAGGAATCCCCCGAGCACCTCATCCGTCCCCTCAACAACTGCCACCATGTCTTCCTCCGTAACTCAAGCACGCGGCTACGGCATCGCCGACACCTCCAAACCCACAGAATTCACCGTCCAGTCCTTCCCGCTCAAGACCGCAGGGAAACGCGATGTTACGTTGGCGATCGAGTATTGTGGCGTTTGTGGCAGTGATGTGCATACCGTCACGGGTGGATGGGGTCCGTTAAGTGCGGAGTGGGTGGTTCCTGGGCATGAGGTGGTTGGAATCGTAAAGGAGGTAGGAGAGGACGCAAAGGACGAGTTCAAGGTCGGACAGCGAGTCGGGGTGGGTGCGCAGGTCTTTAGTTGTTTGGATAGTGAACGGTGAGTCGGAGTCTTTCGAGTCGTGTCCGGTCACAGGGATGGAGAGAGATTTCTGGCGAGCAAGAGCCGGGTCGGGAGAAATCGATGTAGGGAGATCGACGTTAAAAACGTAAATCAGTCTGACGGTGCGACGGAAACCGTATGGCAATCGAGACAGATGCCCTCGTCCGATATGGTGCAATGCATCTGCCCACTCTCCACTTCATCCCGTTGTCTTTCTGTATCCTAGCACACCCACTAACCTCCCTCCCGCAGATGCAAGACCGACAACGAGCAATACTGCCGCAAACAGGCAAGTCCCCCTGCCCTCCCTCCCGTACGCTGCCACTAATCCCTCCCACCCGCAGGTTGACACCTACAACGCCCCCTACCCCGATGGTGTCCTCGCCCAAGGCGGCTACTCTTCCATGATCCGCGTCGACCGACAATTCGTCTTCCCCATCCCCGACGCTCTCGAATCCGAAAAGGTCGGGCCCCTCTTCTGTGCCGGCGCCACGGTCTACTCTCCGCTCGTGCGCAACGGTGTCGGACCGGGGAAACACGTCGGTATCGTCGGAATCGGTGGATTAGGACATTTGGCGATTCAGTTCGCCAAAGCCCTTGGCGCAAAGGTCACCGTGTTCTCGCATTCCCCGTCCAAGGCCGTCGATGCGATGCGTTTGGGCGCAGACAAGTTTGTCTCGACCGCCGACAAGGATTTCGCCGAAAACTTTCAGGACACGTTTGACTTTATCCTGAGCACCGCCGACGCCAACAAGCTACCTATGGGTGATCTCCTGAGGTGCGACGAGGTTCTGCATATTCTTTGCGCTTAACTAACCCTGCCCTCACAGCACGCTCAAACTCCACCAGAAAGCCGTGTCCGTCGGGCTCCCAGACGCAGATACCCCCTGGGAAATTCCCGGCATGGTAAGCCTCTCCTGCCCCCATCTCCACACCTCGTACTCACCGCTCCCCTCGGTCAGGCATTCATGCCCAACGGCTCATGCCTCGGAGGATCTCACATCGCCTCTAAAAAGGAGATCCTAGAGATGCTCGACCTCGCCGCCGAGAAAAACGTCAGGCCTTGGATCGATCAGGTGTTGCCGATGAGTGAGGCTGGCAAGGCGATTCAGGGTGTCAAGGATAACAAGGTGGGTAGTAGGTTGGGCGTGGTGATGATAAGGCTTATGCTGACTTGTGAGATGTAGGTTCGATACCGATACGTCCTCAAGCAGGATTTAGTTTGAGTGCCCTTACCGTAAAACAGGACAGTCGTATTGCAAAGAAATGAAATGAAAGCAAAAGCAAAATGACATGATATCCGCAGACCACAGAGTGTCCTTGCCATGTCGCTCAAGCGTCCTGTTTCTGGAGTTTGCCATCGGAGCGCGGCAAAAGCCATGGTATATGCAGTACACGACTCGGAATATCTTATAACCTTCATCGACATCGTCTTGAACATCTCCGCATGACGTCGCAGCTGCGGGTTATCGAGTAGGTAGATGCGCAACCCGTACTGCTTCAGCGTCTGAGCAGCGTCTGATTACGGATGCCGCTGCCATTCTGAATATGAAATGCACTGAGAGGTACGAAATCGTTATGCGGACATGTTCGCACATCGTGGCGATTATCGAGGCCATACAGTCCTGCTCCCTACAGATGCAGCAATCGACATGCGAAATCGCAGATCTATACACGACGGGTGGCAATATCAGTGCTACTGATAGGACTCTCGAAGTTCTCTTACCGGCCTGGACGACATTCATTAACGAAGTTTCGCGACCCGCACCATGTGAATCCGACGGAGACTGCGCTCCCCTGCGTTATTCGCAGTGCGACGGCATATCCAGGCGGCGGGAACGCTGAGCAGCAAAGCGACGG
Organism: Naganishia vishniacii ANT03-052; assembly: GCA_015708705.1. NCBI lineage: Eukaryota > Fungi > Basidiomycota > Tremellomycetes > Filobasidiales > Filobasidiaceae > Naganishia > Naganishia vishniacii. The sequence continues at coordinate 4,214 of MU158415.1, forward strand.
CGGCTCATCCCAGATGTGGAAGGTGATGCATTCTGGGATCCAAGGCTTTTCAAAAGGTCCTACGTCATTCTTCGTGTAAGAGATAGCAAAGCTTTGCCCGTACTCACCCGATTCAGAAAGATACCCCAGGTGGATCAAACACCTTCCGTTGCACCTCCTGTCGTTTATTTCACGCGGTTGGTATTGATTTGGGTATACTGAAGTGGGATAGCGTTGTTCAAAGGGGAGAGCTGATGATTTCGAGTTGCGCGATACGTCGATCAAGGCATCTGGCGCATTGGTGAAATCGCCTCTTCCAGCAGTCGACACGTTTTCGAAGATATCAAGGTGTCCCCACAATGTCTCCTGCACGGTCGCTGCTTTCGACAACAGATGGAAGGGTGGCTGATGATGGATCCAGGGCCTGCATGCTAAGACGAGTGCGGCCGCGGATCAGAGTCGAACAGGGAGAAGGAGATAGCGATGGGCTTACCGACATGTCAAAACGGTTAGAACGCCCATCGCGTTACGGGTCTGATTTTGGTCTTGTTTCGAACGCAACAGGTCTTCCCCCTAACCACCTTTGTATTCCATCCCTCCACAACTCTTGCCAAATTGATCGACACCTGTATTCTCGCGATAGCACCGTTGTTTCCATCCAATCACCCCACATCGTCCGCCTGCTGTTTCACTGCATCCCCCAAAGTCCGAGTACGGCTCGAGGGCCGGATCATCGTATGATCGCTCCAAGTGCCAAAGAACGCGGACTGAGCATCTGACGTGGAGTGTTGTATCAATGCGAAGGTGGATGTGAATATTCCTGGCGTCTTGAGATTGTCTGATGACACTTGAAGTCAGCCTGACGTGGTTGCGATGGTTTATTTGTTTCACATACCTTGCCGCTATCGACTGCTCCTCGAATCCCGCGTATATTGTGGCCCAAAGTCATCACTCCTGCTTAACAGTCCTGCAATCCTAACGGCATTATCACCATGCAGGGACGGTGACTTGCGCAAGGACCGCTTCTCAACATTGTCCTATTAGGAAGACAGCATTGGTACCCGGAGAGGAATAGAATTATCGGTACATGTCTGACTTGCTCACAGAAGAGTACGTGGGTGGAAGATTCAACATCCCATAGTATGAGGATCGTAATGCGACATGCAATTCAAATGTCGTTGTGAAGATCAGACCTTCCAGAGGCGTTTTTCCTGCCAGTCAATCCTGCAGCGATTCTACGATCCGACGAGTGCCAATGCTATGCACACAGAGACGTTAGCGTTGAGCAGTGCAAGGACGAGCTGAACGGAAAAACTCACGGGCTGAAACTGGGCTGAATTCCCAACGAGCGACGACTCGGTCGAGCTCCGCTCCCTCCGGGTCCAGCTGCAAGGCGCGTCGGTGGGTCGCTACCCCAGACGAGACTCGATGAGCATATCCGTGGGTCGAGGGAATGGACGTGTGACTGTAGATGCCTGAAGAAAAAAGACAAGAAGACGAAGAGGAAGGCTGATAAGATAGAAATAGACGCGGGGTGATTTGTGTCGATAGCCAAAAAGGACGCGCTAACCAGTAGACGCGCGTTCGGCTGCCGTATTGCGGGATCAGTGAGCGTTGGTATTTAGTGCGGGCGTCCTATCAATAATTTTAAGGTCGCGTTGATCAACGTAGGTTAGCTATTCCTAGAATTGTTGATGAGCAAGGCTGCTTCGGTGTTTAAGTCTGAATCTAAGGGTCCGGAGCAAATGGTAGGGTGAAGTACCAGTCGCCCCGTGCCTTCGTCTTATATACTCATCAGCTATGGGCATACAAGGAAGTGGGTTTCTAGATGACAAGACTCAGACAGGGCGAGCGAAAGCGAGTTGAAGTTGAAAAGGTTGAAAAGGTTGAAAAGGTTGAAAAGGTTGAAAAGGTTGAAAAGGTTGAAAAGGTTGAAAAGGTTGAAAAGGTTGAAAAGGTTTGTTTTGGTGAAAAGGGCGGGAAAAGGTTGAACAGTGCATGTGGTTCCTTACAATTTGGATCCGCGTATTGAGCAAACAGCCAAAAGTTGAGTCGGTTCATGTCATCTTCTGTATATTTCCTTGCCAGGTTTCTCCCGGATGTAACGCCTCCTTACAAACACTATATGGCAGAATGGACTATCGGCAAACTGAAGACACGCCACGATTCTTACCCGGAAGAGCGGCGTCGATCCAACGTCACGCGAAGAACATATCGCCAAAAGGGAACGAGAAGTTCATCAAGCTGGATACCAAGGGATCGCGAAGAATCATGGTTGCCGGGACGTGTGACAACGGACGAGTTAGGAGGATAGAGGGAAGATGCGTTTATGAGGGGACTCTCTGTGGAGGAATCAGGATTGCTTGCGAATCGTGAGTTCTTTCTACTCAGGTATCACCGACGCTTTGTTTGCTGATTGCAATGTCCGTCTGTTCCTGGTCCATCGTCTTCAATCTCGATCTAGACATCCCCTTCCGCTATGGCCTTGTATATCCTGCCATCAACAGCCTTGCCGATTAGTACCTCTGTCCGATCATATGTATGGATACGTTATGATCGTATCCCGATCTTGCACTGCTGACTTGTTGCTCCATTCTAGGATTCTGGCTGGATAATCCAGCTTGCGACTTCATGAAACGCATGAGAAGTAAGGGGTGGTGAGGTTTGACGCAGAGATCGAGATGTGTGACAGGAAGCTATACTGGAGCGAAGAGTACGTTTGCTGATGTGCGGTGCATTCATCCGTCTCACTGTCCTCGCCTCTATAACGCCCATGCACTGACATGTAATCTCTCTTGATCAGACTTCAAGCGATCGTCGTCTCCCACGCTCTTCCGCTCTTCCATTCCTCGTCGGTGTCCCTTGCCTGTAGTTTGATATCACCGCAACCACTGCTTTTGTGGAAGTCAATGCTCTGTCAAGTCCGATGTCGCCTCGTTTGCATATCTCGCTACTAGTCATTTCCCACCCGGAATATGGAACTTGCTCGCTCGCTACAGAGCAAGTGTAAAAGTGGTGGCTCGTTGAAAAGTGCGACGGAAAGGAGATTGTTCTATAACGAAAAGTGTGGGAGAAGATTGCGATCAGCGGGGTGATGAGGATTAACTCGTCTCGAACAGGCGACGAAAAAGGTTAGTTCTTACCGTCGCCTGATATTACTGCTGGATTGTCTGACAGTGTGCTGCATCGATTCTCAGTGATGTAGAGTCCGAAAGCACGACCCCGGCCACCAATTGCCGACTCCTTAGTATCGATGACAGGGATACGATGGCGCGCTGGTGTACGCTAGTGTCTCCGCTATCAGCACCTAGCACGTTCGGCTTGTGCCACATCTCCCAACGTCGACAACCACGTATATTCGATGCGAAAGATGGACGGAACAGATCGCAGGTCAAGCGATGCGTGCGACTAAGAATCCAGCGGTGCGGATGCTGAAGGGAGTGGACCGACACTGAGCGATTTAGGGAGATGCACCTGGTCTGTCTCTTGAGGTGCTCTCTAGGTATGTCGTCTCGTGTACAAGCAAAGCAATGGCGGGACAGCGGACGGTGTCAATCGATAGGTCTTCGTCGCCAGCTTGTGCTGCACAGGTGCGCGTCACGAGTAACGCAAAACATACCCGGGATGGTGCCTATGGTTCTTCAACAGGGGCATGGGGGTTGAAAGGCGCGTGCCATCAACCCTTCCCCTTCCTTACTCCATCACAGTAGCTATCAGCGTTGGGCGGAGAGAACGTTTTGCGGGTTGTGAAGGAGGGAAAGGCAGGTTTTTGCTCGCGATGTGTGTCCCTGCGATGTGTGCTCTTCCGGCGCTGTTGGTCAAGCATGTGTACTGTCATCTATGTTGCATAAGGAGCACTATCGATTTGCTATGCCGTTATACATTCTGGGTCGCGCGGGTCGGGCTACGCGACGTTGCTCAGCTGGCCAAAACGACCTGAGCGACGCGGCCTTGATCCTCGGCCCATCCCACGCCACCTGTCCGATCCTCCTCGCCTGCTATCGATCCGCAGCACCGTCTTAGGAATTATTCCTCTTAGGCGTCGCCGTGTCATCCTTTCGATCGTGATCGTAAGTGAAATGCGCTGCTTCTCGCGGCGACCAAGAGTCCGCATTTCTTCTACAACCCTGGTACACTTGTACAGACGAAAGCCTACCCGACATCCCTTACACCTGCACCTACCCTCTCTTCCAGTGATCCCTCAACCATCGTCGTTTTATAAAATCAAATCCTCAAACCAACCCATCATGTCGCGCCTCTCGTCCGAGATCCGTGCATACTCTAGCAGCAGTCTGAGCACATAAACCTGCATATCCTCCTTCCGTAGAGCGCGCTCAGCCCACTCCTTGCCACTACTAGCAATCCTCTCTGCCTCTTCCTCATGTGCAGGCACACATTCCGTCTCCCCCTCGTAGCCCAAGAAATACTGCATGATGCCAAACCAGTCACTATAGCGGTTATCCATAGGCACGAAATGCTTCCATGCAACAAGACGCGAGTCGTGCCACTCGCGCCACAACGTAGCCTTGACGGGTAGACTCGTGCTGCGAAGGAATCCGAGGTATCGTCCACTGAAGCTGTTTCCGTCGATATCGGGCAGGTACTTGTTGGCGAATTGCTCCCTCATCTTCACTCCGTCCACAACCTCAAAGTGCGGTGTGGTGTAGGGGCATGAGGTATGCGGTTCTGGCTCTTGCGGAGGTGGGTCACAAAAAAGATCTACGAAACCCATGTCGGACCAGGAACTGACCCATTCGCCCAGCTTCCCCTCACGTTGCGCGACAATGTCTTTGTCGGGAAGCTCAAAGTTTGCCGGAACAGCGGTCCAGTTCTGTGCCAACGAAAGCTTGGTGCCGTTGTTCATGGCCACGAACCGGTGGCGCTGGAACGCACGCCATGTATTTCGGCGACTTCTGCCGCCAGTAGCAACACCGCGCCAGATGGCTTTCGAGGTTTTTTCCGCCCACGGGCCGCCGTGGTCAGCGCCGCCAGTGAAACGCTCCTCTTCGTTCCAGTATGCGGGAGCTGGGAGGAGGATCTCGTTGTTGACTGACAGCTTGCTACCGCCAAAAAAAGGGAAGAGCACGCTTGTTGTGCTGACCGTGAGGGGCTCGACGAAAATCCCGTGGAGACCCTGCAAGTCGGGTTGATGACATATCTCGCTTGACAGAGTGTGATTGGAAATGTAGCCCTTGTATGAATGAGGACCGCCGAGGTATCTGTTGATGTACGGAGTGTGATCAAAGTCCGTCATCGTTCCAGCTAGGCGGACGAGACTGGTGGGAGGGCACCCGCGCCTGACAACGTTCCAAAAAGGTCCTGGATGGAGAAGCAAGCATGTCAGCGGCGGTAGCGCAAGGATGGAACCCTGGTACTTTCGACGCACTGGTGGCCTCCCATTTTTTGTCTGTCGCGTTCGTGTCGCTTTCAGGGTCTTCCCAAGGCGCAGGCAACTTGCGGAACTCTGTGACAACCTCTTCCATCTCGGTCGTCATGCGCCTCGTCTTTTGTGCTTGCCTCGTATATGTGTGCATATCCTCCCAGGGCACCACTAGTCTCGGCTCGTCCATGGCATTGAGAGCGATATCCATGTCTGGTAGCAAATGCTCGATGGTCCGGATCAAGTCGAGCCAAATTTGGGTCCAGAACCAGTCGCTCCCCGCAGTAGCCTTGTGGTCCCGCACACTGATGGTCATTTCAAAGTCCCAAGCGTCTTTGCGGATTTGCGTCGCCGGCAGAGCCCAAAATGGCTCCAGGTCGTGGTAGATCTGGTCCCAAAAGTCCTCGACGATTACGGTCTTGCTGTCTTGCGCAAACTTGAACCAGCCTCCAAACCCAGGTGGCGGATGTCGACCACGCCTTGCGCGATAAGCAGCGGCGGAATCGGCCACGGTCTTGGTTTCGGACGCGATGAGGGCGTCAAAATCTTGCTCAGCCTTGGATATCAATGCGTCAATTGGGTGAACACGGGTTGCGGCTGAAGCTGGGGCTTTGAATGGTGGAACAGAGCGCTGCTCCCATAACGAATCATCCAGGTAGTACCAAATGACCGACCACCAGCAACAGACAGACCGGCACAAGATATCGCAGCAGCGTCAAATACCGGTAAGGCGGAAAGCCTGGCGGGCGCATGATGCTGGCGAACGGGGTGGCAGGGAAGTTTAGCCCGCATGCCTGTTATTGATGAGCTGATTGATGGAAACAAGAGATAGTTATAAAGCGGATTATAACAACTAATAGCTGTACTACTCTCGGGATCTTTCCTGGCCAACAAGTACAGTTACACAACGGATCCGAGTCATAATTATATATAGTTCCGAACGGTCGCTACACCTTCAAGCCACTCAAGCGCTCTAGAACAGCTTCGGTAGCACTCTGACAGCCCCGGATCAGCGTTTGTCAGCACCTTCAGCGCATCCGATAGCTACACGACTGCTACACCAGTCTAATTCACAGTCTTGACCAGGGCCGAGGCTTCTCTGCAAATCTTTTGGTGCTCAGCCGCTGTTCTCGTCATCAAAAACACACGCACATGACCGTTCGGAAGACGCTTCCGACATCCCGCTAGCCTCGCCACTTGGACGAAGAGCTTGGCCAAAGCGTTGCGGAGCACAACGCAAGAGCTGACTATCTTGTCGCTGGGCTGGAAGGATGTATATCAGCAACTCATTCTGATTCGCTCATCACACCAGGGTTTTGCCTTGCCCTTCTGATTACTCACGACTGCAGCTCATTACTTCACAGGCCTCACTGACTATTTCCCGAGCCGACAGATCACAACGCCCAACACAATGCGATTCATCACCGCCATGGTCGCCTCACTCTCCCTCGTCAACATCGGCGTCCAGGCTCTTCACACACCTGACGAACCAACCAGGCCAGCTTACCACTACTCGACCTCTTCCTCCGCGATTGCGGGCACATACACACACTCAGAGCCTTCCAAATCGGTGGTGCCTACCGACAAGTACGAGCCTTCCAAATCGGTGATGCCTACCGACAAATACGAGCCTTCCAAACCGGTGCCTACCGACAATTACAAGCCCTCCGAGCCTTCCAAGCCGGTGCCCACCGACAAGTACAAGCCCTCCGAGCCTTCCAAGCCGGTGCCCACCGACAAGTACAAGCCGGAACCCGTCAAGACGCACGAGCCAGAGTATAAGATGGTCTGCACAAAATTCGCCTTCTTCCACAACTGGGATATTGATTGCGGAGATGTAAGTCTCCTCTCGCGCTCGTGTCGACATCGTCTGTTCGGAGTCGCAGCCTTGCCGACTAACGACCCTGCCATTTTGCAGTTGACCTCTGGCCGTACCAAGGGAGAGTTCATCTACGACTGCGCCAAGGGGTGTTTAGAAAACCAAGAGTACGTACTCTCAGCCCGGGACCGCCTCGATGCGGTTCTCCGCTGATGTCGACTTTGCCATTACCGTGTCTAGTTGCGACGCGACGGTTTCCTTTGACGGCTACTGTTACCCCAAGACTCTTGACCACGTCCAGGTGAGCTATTCCAGATCTCTGTTGGCGAGCTGTTAGTAGGATGTTGGCTCACGCGCAATCGTTCGCCCAACTCGGCATAGGTTTCCAACTTCATCAAGCGCAAGGGCAGGGACCTGGCCATCGAAGGATGCTGCGAAGACTTACAGAAGAACTATAAAATGAACAAATGCTGTAAGTCTGCGTCATACCTCATTGAGGTCTATTACCCTGAAGTGGGAACTAATCTGCCGGCTGCACGGCTTTGCCCACCACACAGACCCCGATGGATTCCTCGACTGCTGCTACGACAAGGAGATCTGCACCAAGGTTTACAATTAGGGAAAGGATCCCAAGAAGGAGGAGAAGAAGTGGTGAACGACTTGCCGTCACTCGACCTGCGTCCCGCGTCTTTGCTCCCTTTCGTCTCAAAGTTCGCTCCTCGAGCGCCTGCTCACTCTTTCGTTCAGCTTCGGGAACACAAAAGATATATAGAAACCAAATAATTCGTGATATTGACTGCGTACGCTTCTTAGGAAAATGGGAATATGGTGAAAGGGCACTGCCGGAGACACGGATAGTAGAATGGTAAGGACTAATAGGAATGGACTTTGGCAATGTACGCTAGCTACGTTATGATATCACAGTTCTCCGAAGATGTGCTGGCCCTCGTCACACACCGTGGGAGATGTGGCCATAAATTCCGTCTGCACGTACGTCGTTCCTTTCAGATGTCCCGCTTTCCACATGTCGAGATCTTCCAAGGCGGCCCCCTCCAACGTTTCAGCAACAACCACCGCTTTCTTGCCACAATAGCCACATGCATGCTCGCGCGATAGTCGGATGATAGGATGACATAGTCGCCATATGATTCATTTGTGGAACGTCCGCCCAGCGGAGAACGGGAGATGCGACTGGCAGTTTCTGGCAGTACTCGCGCTCGAGAAGATCCCGCCAGCATCCCGCCTAAAACTGCCGGTGTACTAGCTGGTGTACTTGTACTAACTCTCACCCTTCAGTACAGCTGTATTTCTCGTATCATACAGTGGCATCTCCTGTTCTGAAGAATGTCTCGGTATGCAGTTGTCCTCCGATGATTACTGCACCCACTCTGATACCCACAACAACCCTCTCTCCGGCTCGGTGAGGGCCAAACACATCACCTGGAACTGAAGCTGGTTTCGGTGAGTCTTCTTGTCACCTCTCAAGGATGCGTCGTTTCACCTCTCCCACAAGACGGCATAGCCAAATACTCGCTATCGCAATCGCCATATCAGCCCTGGTCTTGCTATCCCGCTGCGTTCATCACTTCTCCGCCGACCCCAATGAATCAACTTCCAAGGTCACTCCTGCCGTATTGGAGATTATCGCTCGAGCCCGGCTCAACCATTTGCAAAGCCGATTCAAGCAAGAGGATATACTTCGAGAGATGGGGTTGAAGATTGGGAATCCGGCGTGGGACGACTACGTCAACGAGCTACAAGGGGTGTATCAACGCTTCTTCAAGCCCAATCCCGACAGAGCTGAGCTGGGGGAGACAGGGCGTACCAACAGAGCCAGCGATAAGACCTTGAACGAAACCTCAGCGGTGCAGCGAGTCCAAGAAAGGCTCACCGAGTCTTTCAACGACCTCTCGATACATACCGGGCACCCCGAGTATCAACAGCTGAGCGAGTTTATTCCGCATACGATTCACGCCACGTCAAAAGTGCCGATATTTCCGCCACAGTTTGCCACTTGGGAGCGTTTGAATTCCGTGGACGGATGGGAAGTAAAGCACTGGGACGACGACAGGATCTGGCAATGGATGAAGAAGGTGTTTGGGGAGGAGAAAAGGCCGGGCGACGTCGTGTCGGAGGAGCCAGAGGGGGCACAAATACTGAAGGTGTATGAGCAGTTACCTAGCGGTGTTCTTCGAGGTGAGCATGATAGGATTTCCAAGGTCAAGTCAAACAACTCACCAATTGCAAGCTCAGCCGACCTATTTAGGTGAGGTGTCTGTTATGTACAACACCTATACACTTCTAAGAGCCTGTGTCTTGCAAAGATACCTCGTCCTGCTGATGGAAGGCGGTGAGAACACTCCTCTCTCTGCCATCATCCGTGCTGGCTGACTGACTTGCACGCTTGGCTTCCCCTAGGATTGTACACCGACACCGACACCGCTTGTGTCCGCCCAATCCGAAAGTGGCCGGGAATAAGGGAAAACCATTGGGACTTGATGTGGAAGACGGATCCAATGCTTGCCTCTCTGCCGCACATGCACAATCTCGTCGCCGTCGCTAGCTCGAGTGATACGCAAAGTAATATCCGCAATGGCACACAGGACAGTTTGCAAAATCCGCAAGTGGATGCGGTTGAAAGTTGGATCAGAGAGTATGAGCGCAACTCGTGGGAACCGCCGAAACTGATCGTAGCGGTCGAATTCGATTATTGGGGTCCTCATGCGGAGAAGACATGGACCGAGATAGGATATTCAAGGGGATTCCAGATCGTGCAGGTGAGAGGCGACAACTCCGAGATGACAGTTGACAGCGGCAATTGATCGTCGGTGCTAAAACGACCTAGTGGACAATGGTCGCACAACCAGGACATCCCGTATTCCTGGATGTCTTGGCCCGAATCATTCGGGACGTAGAGAAGGATAGAGCCGTCCAAGGAGATTACGCCAAGGGACAGTTCAAGGAAGAGATCAGTAAGGATACGTTGTTGGACGTTGTGAGTTTCGACGTCGATGCGTCTGATAGCCTGAAGAGGATGTTTCCTGAATCAGCTGCTCGATAGCTGGATTTTACGGGTCCAGGGGTGTTGTAGGCTTCATTTTCACTGACAGCTGACTGGCATAAAGCACTTATGACAACATCTCTTGGCCTCCCGATAGTTCTGATGCTGTCTTCCGATACTTGCTGGCTCGCTGGGGCGCGCATCCTCGAGACCTATCGGGGGCGTCGGGGCCTATCAGAATAGGTGACGTCCTGTCAGTCCTCGTTCATGCTCAGACCAGAAGGTATACATCTGACGTTCCTTTCTCCAAGGATATACCCTTTGAAGAGCTTTACAGCTGCCGGTGATGGAGACAAGTACCAGGGGGAGCATACCCTCGTGTGGCATGGGTAAGTCATAAGGCCTTTTGGGCAGCAGGATTGGGCGATAATGCTTGACGCTCTGATAGGTTCTTCGGCTCCTGGAAAGGATGGTAGTCGATAGTGTATGTCAGAACTGGTCCGGATCGTTAATCGAATGTATCGCAGATCCCTCAGGCAGTTCCTATACACATATGGATGTGGAGACGTGAACAGTAGCATCAGCCGAATGACGTTCAGTCGCGATCCATTCCGAGGCCAGCATGTCGCACATCGATATCGTCGAGCGTCATGCCGGGGACGTCGAGAACTTTGAGGGCACTTCTCCCGGTGACATCGTGCGGCTGTAACAGGTGCGGCTGACCGGGTCCGATAATGCAAGGTGCATCTTATCTGCTGCATGCCTTGCGCCTTGCGTCTGACCCCTATATCCCCGCTGAGCACACGCTCTTCCACGACTCCCCGCTGAACTACGACACGTCACTCGACGAGGTCATTCGCTGCACTCCGACATCCCTACGCCTGAGGTACCGCGGACGGATTCCGGGTTCAGGCGCCCGTAAACCAAGCCAGGAGTTTGACAAACGACATCGCATTTCAAGTAGCAATATTTCACGAAAATGGGGGCGAGCTGGTGTCCGATTTTCCCAAGACGGAAAGTAGCAACAGCCGATAGCGTGTGAGACGGTATGCGAGTGACGTCTAATACGAACGCTTCGTCAGTGCAACGCGAAGAGACGCATGAAGCAGATTGTCCAACGGCGATCGCACTTCTCGTATCGATTCAGCTTGGCTAGGCACAGTAGGCGATGGATGGCGAACATGGGAAGAGGATGTATCTCTGGGTTTGTGCGTAACCAACAAAGCACAGTCTGGTTTGAGTCGTAAGTTGTTTTCCTACGGTATATCGACAAGGCTTCCTTCCTGACTTCATCGCATCATCTGCGTCACTGGTCTTGCAGTCCTCGATTGGAAATATGCCGTCCCGTCCTATTGGATACATCACCCTCCTTTTCCGCTGTCTCGTCCCATCGACGAACTCGACAAGCAAAATGGGTATGTTCCGAGCGTGAGCCATACGGTGTGGTTATTAATTCGACGTCATACTACATTTAGATATGGGCTGGATGATAGCTCCACAAGATGCAAAGTCAAAGGAATGGTGCAAGTCGGGATAATGAGCTCTCGCGGTACAGATGAAGGAATCAATCGGTACGTGCACAGCGCTGCCACACATCTGGCCGTTGTATCATCCTACGAGTTCAAGCCTACGTACTGACATGGTTTCCCAACCAGACGCCGTGTCATCTGTCCTAGATCTTCACGTCACGTCACTCTTCGTTCTCGCCTTCCAGATCCACCACTATCGGTTCTCGATTCCACGGCTCCCGTTAAACTCTGATATCGCTCCTCGCGTCCGTCGTCACTGGAAGGCTTGCGCCCGGATCACGAACACTTCGGAGGATGCATGACGTCGCTCGTTTGCGGCGGGATGTGGATGTGCGTAGCTTGCGCGCGGTGTCAAGATGGCCGAAAATCGTGCGTGCTCATCCTCGTCCGTGTTCCTGCTCGTTATTAACGATCTACATACATCGGTATATTGTGCTGTGGACAACTAAATCACGATTTCATCTGAAAAGCCATTGTGCTTATCGACAATACCCCCCACACCCCGCATAGCACTTCTGGATTGCGGTCTTCTGAATGCCAGCAACTCGACCACCGTTTCGTGCGCCACTTCGCCATGCCCACTACTGTGGAGTTCCGATTCGCAAAGTGGAGTCGTAGTGATGGCATATCATGGGATGCGTAGCGATGTTACGAACGTTGACAGGATTCGGGCGGTATCGAGAAACTTCGGAGAGAAAGAACATCGTTCGCGGTCTGCCTTGCTTTCTGGGCAGAAGATACCGAATGGAGGACGACGGTCAACCAGACCGGGACTCTGCCGGGTCGCGAACACTCGTTCCTTTCTACCGGTAGCGTGGGTGCGTATCGGAAAGGAATGTCGTGACTCCCTACACTCTCCATACCTTGCTCGAGGAAACAAGGCGAATCAAGTGACAATGTCATCCATCGGCACTCGCCGTATGCTTAGATGGCAGAGCGGTGCGCTGTGGATGATGCGACAATTCTGGTGTGTCAGGAGCAGAGAACGCCGGCGTTATGCGACTCTGCAGAATTCGGCTATGCCCCGGCGAGCTGTGTGCCTCGTTGTTGTTATCAAGCAGGTCATGTATCTTCAAACAGGATGCGCGGGGTACGCCACGGTATTGAATGCTATGCCGTGGGCCGTTGAACTATCTCGGTCGCGCGCATCGGACCAATGCGACCATAATCATCTGTGCATGCTAGACCATCACCACCTGAGCGACGAGGCCTTATTCCTCGGCACATCCGGCACCACCTGTCCGACCCTCCCCGCCTCGTATCGATTCGCAGCACCGCATTATCATTCCTCTTGAGTGACAAACCCGAGGCCGTAGTCTCTCTCCAAAATAGCGCGACACCGCCTCGGGTGACTCGGAGCGTTCCGAGAGTGACCGGTGTACCTGATCTCCGGGACGCTTCACTCCGGGTCCGTGCGTTAGGGGTTAGGGTGACTCAGCGGAAATAGCAGCAGTATCCATAGCACCAAGGAGAACGTGTTCGATGAGCGAGGATCATGTGTGTCGTGTGAAGCGGTGCTCCAGGTGAGACAGGTCACCATGCGTCGTTTCTGCAGATCAGCCGACGGTTGCAGCCGGGTGGTCTATATAACTGATGTCGCAAGAATGCAAGAATGCTCACCCTTGATCGGCTCTCAACGACCAACAACAACTACCCAACATGCTCGCCAACAACATTCCCGTCTTGACCGCCGCTCTCGTTGCCCTCGCCGGCTTTACCAACGCCGCGCCTCTCGCCGAGCTCCTCCAAAAGCGAGCATCCGGCCAGACCATCCGACCCTCCACTGCGCCCAACCTCTGCCTCGCAGGTTACGGCTCCCCCAATCTCCGTCTTACCGAGTGTGTCCAATCCTACGACGCCTACTACGGCCCCTGGACTGAATGGAGCATTTACCCCGGGGAATTGCGACCTGTCTCTTTGAGCCCAGTACCACCTAAAGCGCCGGGATTGTGTCTGTTTGCGGGAGACGAAGTATCCGATGGACAAGTTCGAGATGCGCGGGGCGTGACCTGTTCGGCCGATGCGCAGGAGTAAGTCATCGCTATCTCTACCATGGCTGTCGCTAACCTACCACCTCAGATGGTTCTACACCGACGACAAGCACCTCGCCGTCACCGGTGGTAACGCCTGCCTCTCCTACGGCCCCGACGGCGCTCTCACCACTCAAGCATGCGGAAACAACGACGTCGACCAGGTATGGAACCTCGTCGCGTTCGGTGGATCCGGAACCGCCCCTCCTCCCTCAAACGGCGGACAGAAGATCCGATGGTCGGGTAACGGTGTGTCCGGGTGTTTGACCGTCATGGATGGTGCATTGCAGAACTTTGGCCGAATCGCCATGTATGTACCCCAGTCCTTTTGTCACATCGTTGCTAACCTCCCTTGCAGCGCCGAATGCATGGCCGACTCCAACCCTTACGCTTACCTGCAAAAGTTTACATACTCCCGTGGATCCACCAAGATCAAGGTCGCCTCCAACTCGGCCGCCAACCAAGACTTTTGCCTCGACCTCGGTGTTGTGCGACGACAGGACGGGACCAACTTGCACTTGTACCAGTGCGTGGATGTGCCGCAGCAGCAGTTCTGGATCACCGATGCCGGAGATGATCATATTGCGTTGGAAGGTACGTCTGGCGATCGTTCTTGCGGGGATGGTTACTGACGATTCCGTTCGCAGGCGACAACCAGTGCATCGATGTCACCGCTGATAGCGGTGTCACTCAGGGCGGCCCCTACAACAGCTTGAAGAACACTCAGAGCTGGCAGTGCAGCGGTGGTAACGGCAACCAGGTAGGTCATTCAGCCAGTTGATCGATAGACACGAGGCTGATGCTAGGGGTTGCAGATCTTCTCGTTCGACCTCTAAACAACCGCTTGCTCGGCGGAAACCTCTCATAATCCAACTATCTTCTTTACGGACGTTATAAAACTTTAAACTATGGACAATGTTGCATGTACATTAGCTCGAGCCTATGGACAGTGATCGTTGTAAAATCTAGGAGTAACTGCATGTCCGATGTCATCCCGCTGTCTCGCATGCGGGACTACACATCGTCCGTCCTACTTAGTCGACGACTCGGTCCGCTTGGTCGAGTGTTCTTCAAGCACGACATGCGCAACAGGCGGAAGAGAATTCAAAATGACGAGTAGCGATGCCATTGGTGTCGGAGAGATGGTCGATGACGCTAAGGTTTGATCCATACGGTACGATCCAAAGGTCTTTGCGGCTCATCTCGAATTTGTGACTCGCTCGAGGAAACGGTTTGCGCTCTTGTCGCGCTGTCTGCTGTCGTCTCACGTCAACAACGAACGATTCCTTGAGCAGAAGGCGAGGCGGCGCTTGGTCGAGACGCGGCTTTAAGACGACGAATCTCTACCGCCCTAGTCGCACACCTCAAGATCTTCCTACCCCGCTGTGTGTACTCATTGTTCCTGCAGATCGCCATGTTACGGATCTACTGACCATCCGATTAGTACAAACGAGGTGTCAGGGGGTGAAAATGACGGGACCGTCACGCCCGCTCTTCGCTTGTCAAGTGGTAATACTCGAGCGCTCGGCGATTTCAAGTAATTCTCGCATTCCATGCATAGATGTGTACAAATTGGACGTGACTTACAACCTGTTCCACTCTACCGCACACAACTACTCTATCGAGCGCTTCAACCTCCGCTTGCTCACGACTTCTCCATCGACGCCCAAAATTCGGGAATATCCTTTTCGCACGCACGCATCGCTTTCTCTCGCTCGAACAAGACAGCGGCGTGAATCTCCCCTTCGAGCTGGGGACACGTCAAAAGTCAGCATCTGCAACCGCGAAAGCAGAAGAACCGTCGACAACTGACTTCTCGCAACCTGACATCCACTCCCTCTTTCTTCATCTCTCTTGCCAACTGCATATCCTCCGAATACAAGATCTCGGCGGTTCCGGTCTGGATGTACACCTTGACGTCGTTCCGCACCAGATGCTGGAATCGTGGTTCGGGGGTGGGCAGTGCCGGTGAAAAGTAAGGATTCGTGAGGTATTGCGGAAAGTGTTGGGTGTGGGAGTTGAGGCCGTGGGGACCGAAAGCGCCGCAGTAGTCCTGTGTTGCGGATCAGCACGTGTACGACTGCAGAGAGGAGGAGACAAACAGAGTTGTGGTTGGTCGTGCAAGATTCTCCAGAGAACGTCATATCGCACCAGGGCTATTTATCCAACGAGCGCGTTAGCCTGATTTCGAAGATAGGAGACAGATTTGACGGACGGAAAACAAGATCATTCCCCCAACCTGCCCAATCAACTTGATGTCCTCGCTCATCGCACCCGCCGCCAACTCATCCAGGTACCTCGCCAACCCAAGCGCAAGATTCCCACCGGCCGAATCGCCCATGAGGATGATATCCTGCCGAAACAACGCATCAGCTGCGGATAGGAGAAACCAGAGGAAAAGCGCGAGCGTACGTGAGGGTTGAACCCGAGTGTCTGGGTGAGGTAGAGGTATCCGGCGAGTGCGTCGAGGAGGCAGGCGGGGAAGGCAGAGTCGGCGGCGAGGGATTTCCGGTAGTTGACGGCTGCGCAGAGGGGATGGATGAGAAATGAGCTACGGAAGGAAGAGAGGGACTTGCCAAAGACGCGGGCTTTTAGCTGCTTGCACGTTGTCCATGCGAGGTGTGTCCGCAATGGATGACCAGAGACGTATCCCCCTCCGACAAGGTAATACACGATCTTCTCTCCCTCATTCGCGCGCGCGTATCCCGTTCCCGTCGTGACTTTCTCGTCGTTCTCGCTCACATCAGGGGAGAGCATAAACGTCGGAACATCGACCACCTTGACCGTGTCCAGCGTCGCAATCCCCACACGATACTCCTCTTCCCGATCCTTGGGAATCCCCGCGACCCGACGACACTGCACATCCACCCCGCGTTTCTTAGCCCCGATCGGCACCTTGTCCGCCTTTCCATCGACCGCAGGCAGTCCGAACCGGAATGTCATCTGCAAGAACAGTCCCAACGCGCGGGTAAAGAGCAGTGTTCCGAGTGACCAGGTAGGCCATGGTGGTCCAAGGAGGTAGAAGCGCGCGGTTTGGTAGACGAGGTAGGTTGGGAGAATTGCAAGGTAGGCGGCAGTGGAGAGGAAAGCGAGTGGCTTGGAGATGGTACGCGGGAGCGAGGAGACGGGAACGGTGGTGGTGTCCATGGTGGATGGGGATGACGGAGAGGTGACAGGGTGATGAGGAGGACAAGAGCGACTTTTGAGTTCCAACTACTTTCGGATCGGCTATGAATGATTGCCGATGTTCAGAGTGGGGTCGGGCACAAACGGCCACTACTACAGCAAGATCGCCGTCGCTCCTGTCAGCCTCGGTGGCGGTGCGGAGGATGACCGAATGTTTGTATCCTTACGTCACTTCAAACATCGAACAATCGCCGAAGGTGAATATACTATCCTTTTCCCCGCTTCTTTCTGAGGACACCAACCATCTTCGTGAATTTACCGGGACTCTCCTCGTAATGCTTGTGCTTGCGGTTGCAGATTACTATTGACGAAAAAGTGTGAGCTGTTCACACTTACTCTTCAGTCGTTAACTCTCGGGTTATCTGATGCTCAAAGTTCTCCTGAATCCTGATTGAGTGAGATACTTCTGCAAAGGAAGGCAAATCGATGGCGTTGTTGCACAGGGAAGCGGCTGTGTCGTGTAACTTCTGGAGTTTTGGCCGTAGGCAGAAAACGGTCACACCTTTGTGCACCATCAAGCTTGAGGATCGATAGTTTTCTCTCACTGGCAACGCACGGACACTAAGATATGAGGTGGACCGCTCAGCGATCTCTAGTCGCGAACATTGCAAATCGGTAGTCATTCGCATAGAAGATCAACCTCGAAGCCGACAAGGTCTTTCCTACAGCGACAACCAACGACCGACCAGCACGTCTCGAGCTGGATAAAATGGACATCAGCTCCATCTTGAACGCTGACGACGGGACGATGTCAGCCCGTCCGTCCAGCATGTTCCCTGATACGCCTCAAGCGAGCGTTCTTAGCAGCGTGCTTACAGGCGATCTGCCTATGGTTTCGTAAGCTGGTGTTGCTTCTGCTATTCCACTTTCTCCTACTGCGCGCTATCAGCAGACAACATCCCTTCATCACACCAGGACGACACACAATTACCGTCGCACGTACACCAAGCGCAAACACCGTCGCATGCTTGAATTTCCCATATCTGACACAAATTGGACAAATGGCGAAGGCGGATTTCGGTGCCAGCGAAGAATTCGAGCTTGCAACATTTGTCGTGCAAGACATGACAGATGTTCAGGAGTTCCTCGATGCGACTTATGCGGTCATCTTGGTGTCGCTTGCAGCTTCGAATCGGGCGAAGGCAGTGTAAGTACCGCACAAGCTACGTCGGTGAATCGAGCTATAGGGTACTCTACCTTTATTCCGCCGGAGGACCGCCCTCAGGGGTATTTGGGACGGCCTGGATCGGGATCCGGAGCGATCGCAGGACAAGGCCTGAGCGTTTTTCCTCTAGCGCACAGCCAGGGTGATGGGAACATGAATCAACTAATGCAGAACATTGCTCCACGTGGATATCCAACGTATCAGCACGCTGAAACCCGCCAAGGCTTCCCAGTCCCGCCTTCGCTTGACCCCGGTAATGTGACCCCGTACACATCGGGATTCATTTATGACCATACGAATCACAATGTGCAAAATCTCAGTTGCGGCACATTCAGTGCCTTCCGCCAGGTACAGAATGGCCAGAATGCCCCGCCCTTCCCACCACCGACTACCATGTGGTCTGAACTGGGCTGAAGTCGTTGACTTATACGCGCCTCGCGTCGGAAACTGGAGGTCGAAAGTAGCTTCTCCCAAGTCGCTGCTGCATGTTGTCTGTAGCTTTTTCACGTATAGTACCTAGTAGAGCAGTATCAGTATCTTGTATTGTCGCGGGCAAGTGATCTGATTTGCGAAAGCAAAGCGGCACTGCCGGTGTAGTGGTTACGAGCACAGCGATGTACACTCATTACTTAAGACGGTCCTTGAACTGTACCGAAGTGGAAGACGGAGGGCAGCTAATCCTGAGAAAGTCTTGCACCCAAAGTACCGTAATTAATGGTAAATGAAAGGGCAAATTATGAGTCATGATGGCTGTCACAGCAGGGCATAACGCCTGCTATATATACATATCTGAGAGAGGGCCTCGTTAGGAGTCGAGTGGCGACCAGCGTCAGATGCAGAATTTGTGGCGTCTACAGACCTTGCACCAGCTTGGAAGTCTGTAGCCGCATAATACTTTGTAGGTGGGCCAGGAATCGTTGAGGGAACATGATTTGTAGGTACAAATGTGTTGTGCCAACTTCGAACTTTGTATCAGCTACGATTTGCACGAGCTTCAAAGCTTGTGCCAGCTACAAGGTGACCTTAGTGAAGCCGCAAGTGGATCCTCTCTTGCGAATGACGGGCGTCTGTTGGCCGGCATTAGGTTTTCAAGGTATCAGGCTAGCTGTGTTTGCATATTTGGCTGGTCAGGACCTATGGCAGTGAAGACTCAGTTAGGTTGTTCAGCCTATGATACTAGAGTCATTCATGCGATATGACAGACTTGTCTTTGGACACTAGTGTTATACAGCTACACTATGAGACATGAGCCTGCTTCTTTACGCCTGTCTTCACACAATAATCCGAGGCAGAGGGGGGTGGGGGGGGGGGGGGGGGGGGGGGGGGGGTGGGTTACATTGCGTACCCGTCCTTTACGGAGCTAAGCTGGGAGGCTCCAGCCGGCGAGAACGGTTGCCCCAATGATCGCGAGCCCGGCGGCAGGCCTCAAACCCCTCCCGCTCGAGCTCACCGTCCCGTTCCCGTCATTCGCGCTCTTGCCCCCTCCCTTTCTCCCTCCACCTCCCCCTCCACTGCCACCTCCACCTCCACCTCCCTTGCGTTTGATCTTCTTGCTTTTTTGAACGAAGGGAGATGCCCTTTGGGGGCAGTTCGGCACGGGTGGAGCTTCACATTCGTATGCTGGCGCACTGGACGCTGGCGCACTGGATGAATCAGCGCCAATCCAATGTGAGTAAGTGCGATCGGAGTACGGTGTGTTGCTAATTTCCCTACCTGCCACGAGAGACTCGGGCGAATGGAAGCCGCTTGCGGACGGAGCGGTAGTGACGGAAGGGGGAACAGAGAATGACCTGCTCGATGCTGGAGAAAGCACGCTGCCTGTGGCGCTCTCGGCTGGTTCGTAGACTCCAGCAAGATGCATATTGACGAAGGTAGGTAAGAGGTAGGATGTAGGATTGGGTTCTTTCATTTCATCGAGCATTGCCCTTGTGACTGTTTGCTCTTCCACTGTGTTTTATATACCGGTGCGCTCTGCGTCGAACTGACGGATTCCGCCTGTTTTCATGCCAACGTGTTCCCTTGAGACAATCCTTGCCCTCCGTGTACTCAAAGGATTGCCTAACAAGACCCGTTTACCACCGTATCAATCTCTCCTCGGTACTCGCTTATCGGCCACTGAGCTCTGTATGGCGAGACCAACAAAGGTAACAGATTTTTACGCCAGGGAGAGACTAACTTCAAACCTGAGGTGAATGAGCGCGCAAGTTCGTTTCAGCGGTGAAAGGCCGCAAGCCTGCATTAGGGTGGAATGACCTCCTCGCCTCCTCCCCTCGGACACCCCCACCTTGTTGAGTGCGTTGACTGAGCATTATCGCGAAAAAGTCGCTTTCTTCCTAAATCCACCCGATTGCTAACTTTACAAATGTTATATGCCGTGCTTCACCTCCTTTGTAGACTGGTAATATCCCTCCATCAGATGCCACAATGACGCCCCGCTGAGAGAGTTGGCCATACGCGAGAACGAGATCTGAATTGCGTTAATGAGCTCGTTTACGCAACTCGTTATCTGGGAGGGATCAGACCCAGTATCTTGCTATGATGTACATGGGTCGTACCCCGACAATATTACAAATAGACCGCCCAGTAACTCCAAGGCCGCTGCTGGGAACGTCGGATGGCCAGTGTTCGGGACGGATTTCTTGTATGGAAGGCTTTGGCACGGCGATGAAGCCGTCCGCTACTTCCTGAAGAGGGCTCGACCATCAGACCAAAATAATAGCCCTTTAATGTTGTCAACCCTTGGGTAATTCAACCTCACATGCGATGCACTCCTGTATCCATACCACCGATACCTTCTCCCGTGCCAAGTCACATTTTGACAGGGGGTTACCCTAAGGGTGTCTTCAGTTCCGTCTCTCGAATATCCTCTGACGGGTTCCTGCACTCTGAGCTGTGGAAACGCACCTTTGAAGGAAGCCCCGGCCTCCCGGTCGATGTGGGGAACTACCAATAAACGCCGTAGGCCGCTAGAAATAGAACGTTGAATGGGTCGCTGTTGGAGTCACAGCACCTTCCCCCTATATTGCGAAACGCACACAAGGTAGCACAAAGTCTTGGGCGCATGGTCTCACTGCAGATACAATTGTGATTTGCCTGGGGTTGCTGAGGCAATACCCTATCACCCCTCAGCTTGTGGAATGGAGGGATAGCGCGTTGCAAGTCTTCCTCCTGCTGCTGATTGCAAGAGCCTTGATAACCCTTACTAGTCCTATCTCGACTATCAGATCATGACATCACCTACCCCTCGACTACCTTCCCTTTTCCCACGTCCGACTCGACATATCTCGTGTTGTAATAATTTTGTGATGTAGCAATTAGAAACGTCAAAACCCAGATTCGATATATAGTTTCGATAGTCCGATAATAAGCCTGAAGTTCGCAACAACCTAAGATGGCCTTGATGTGTAGTGGTTACAATATATGCTAAATATGGAAGATAGTTCCTGTAGAGAGACAGCCCTAACTTTACCAACTTCACCAAATTCATTTACTTCACTTACTTCGGACACTTCAGTTACTTCCCATACTTCAGTAGTATCATATACGTCAGTTATTTCAGATACTTCAGATACTTCAGATACTTCAGTTACATCACATACTTCAGTTACTTCACTTGCCCTTGGGAGAACTTCCTTCCCTAGAACAGCCATACATGAGGAAAAGGTGTAGACAGCGGGCACTCTGCTCCCTTTTGTAATAGCCCTCATGACTTATGATTCACCCTTGGATTTACCTTCTCAGCTACATTTGTCATTTGTGTGTAAGACTTTCCTCAGGATTAGCTACCCTTCGTCTCTCACACCGAGGCTTGACAAGTCCGTCCTAGTTACCAGTGAGTAAGTACTGTTTATTAGTGTGTTTGAATCCCCATACAACAGCGACATGCTATAGCTCGCTATATTGACCGTCTGCCTGCGACAGCTTCCGTCTGCCGAAGCGTGCTCTTCTTCACTTTGTGCGCCACATACACGCACACACCAGGTTTATGGGTGTCGACACATCGTTGGCAGGGCTGAACGCAGAAACATCGGGTTTCTCTCCCGCGACATCGCAAGCAAGCTCGACTGACGCGTTCGACACTCTGTGAGCCTTGTTTGGCGGTTTGGTAACGAGATGATGCGCCGTCTGACGGCTCATTGAAGGTGACGCAATTTGTCTATACAACGATTCGGATAGTCCAGATACCTTTGAGCCAGGATGAAAGGAAGGGATCGGCTTCTCCTCTACCCACTAATACTGCTGGTGGCTCCAGTAGTGGAATGTACCAGCAGACCCACCAGCAACAAACCCGCTCTTCGTTGGCGTACGGTGAAAGTTAGTCTCGAGTCCGGAAGCCGGATGTACCGATATTGACGGTTGCTCTGGTTGATAGCTAGAATAGGTATATATAGGGGCCATTCTGCTCTCTTGTAATAAATAGCCTTCATGACTTGTGATTCAGCCTTTGACTTACCTATAATTCCGAAGCTACCTTGAGTGTAGGACTTTCTCAGGATTAGCTATCCTTCGTCTTCTACTTCGGTGTCTATCAAGACTCGTCTTGAGTGATACGTGTACAACGCTAGTGCCAGTTCTCATATGCAACGACAGTGTCGACTTGCTATTGCAAGACGAATCTTTTACTCGCGACAGATACTGTGCCCATCAATGTCCTCCTACTTCCAGTATTTCTCCTTCAAGATGCCCGCGATGAGCAGCTTTCCGCCTTTGCCAGAACCTTTATCCTCCAGTGTTAACCGCAGGAGGACCACTTGACCGTTCCCGTCTATCACAGGGGGCGACTCTCGATTGCAAAATGGTCATGGTGCGCCCGGAGAGTATCTGGTTGGTTTTCAGGTTTATGATGGTTGAGTCAGTTGTTCGAGTATCCCATCCTCTTCCCTTGCCTTTGTTTATCCAACAGTACACTACACCGCCATGCCACCACGGACACAAGAGGAGAACAAGGCCCTTAAGCGGTACCTGGACAAGGCGGTCGCGGGCGTGACAGAGGCGGATGCCGGGTTGTTATCGGATTATTTGTTTGCCGTGGTGGAGAATAATCAGGGGATTGGCGAGGGGGGGTTGAGGGAGGTGAGTCGCGGGTGACGAGACGACGCCGAGCGAAGCGAGAAGTCGACGGGGGAGGGAGGGACGACCGACCCCTCCGAGCGGAGCGAGATGACAACGGAAGGGAGGAACGACCGACCCTCGAGCGAAGCGAGTAATCATCAGGCGAGGGAGGAACGATCGAGCGAAGCGAGTAATCAACGGGCGAGGGAGGAGGACCAAGCGTCGAGTCCGTCGTAGGACGGGCGAGCATGCGAGACTGACGCAAAGGAGGGATAATCGACGGCGGGTATGACGGACGGCCCACGACAGTACGACAGCGAGGTAGTCTTTACAGTCCGTCGTATGGCAAAAACGTCGACAAGTCGCGGGATCGCCTTGAACGAGAAGCGCGGCGCGGAAGGCAGAAAGAAGGTTATGGAAAGACAGGACGACAAGACAATGTCGCCCTCGGATACATCGTACGGGCGAGATATCGACGAATCGTGGATCATCGACGACAACAAGAATGCCGTTCCACAAGAACGGTATCACCACCACAACATACGCTCTTTCCAGGGCCGCAAGTCATGCCATCAGGACGCGGTGCCTTTCGAGTCTATCTGACGGCAAGGCGTCGACGGTAGGGGTATTATCAACGGACGACCCGGGAATGGCGTCCGGAAGTGGCTCGGTATTATGGTTACGAATGGCTCGAGATGTGCGGGATCAGTCATCGAGTCAAGCACGGGCGGCTGTGTTTCTGGGACTCGTCGTATGACGAGCCGGACCGCGACGTACCGCTGAACCATCTCCGAACGAAGCATCGAAGGAATTGTTAATGCCATAGACGGGCGGGAGCCATCGAGCAGGGTTCGGCTCGAACCGGACGTAGACGCCACTCTCATGGAGACATCTCTATGGCTCTGGTTTCCATAATGTTCGCGTTCCATGTGCGGCGAGACGCGATGCTGCAAGACTCGAAGCTACAATCCTTGGCACCTTTCAACGCGAATCCCACGCTAACTATCCCTCTCCTTTAGGAACTCTCGGAATTTCTCGAAACCGGCGCCGATGGACTCGCCAAAACGATTCACGACGCCCTCATTTCGGGAAGCTACCTGGCCGACTTCAAGCCTCTCCTCGCAGCGGCACCCGCAGATAACAGCGCACGAAAACGTCGCATGTCGGTGGATGACGTCGAGATGCAGGGATCCTCGAAAATGGTCAAAATCGAGGAAGGTGCCGCGGTTCCAACCAACGGCGTGCCGGAGAACGGGCAGGTCTTTATGGAAACTCGGTCGGGGGATCGAGGACCGTCAGTGAGGGGACGAGGTGGTGCCAGGATCGGGCGAGGAGGAATGGCAGGTCCTCCGACAGGGCCGGCTTTCCCGCCTGGGCCGATGGCGGGACCTCCGCGGGGTCGAGGGAAATGTTACGATTATCATGGTGAGTCGCTCCGTCCTTCTGGCAGGACTTATCTGACACCCGCCCCAGAACGCGGCTTTTGTGCCCGCGGGATCAACTGCCCTTTCGAACACGGCCCCGACACGATGTATGCCGGCGGACCGTTCCCGATGGGCATGCCGTTCCCAGGGATGCCACCGGCCGATGAAGGGTACTCGCCCGACAATCCAGCGCTCGGAGCGGCCGTGCCAACACCGGATATGCAGCCTTTCCCTGGGATGATGCCGTTCCCGATGATGGGGATGCCGTTTGGATTTGGAATGCCTCCAAGTCCCGGGATGGGAATGGGTCGTGGGGGTGGGCGCGGACGCGGACGGGGACGTGGCACGGGACGGGGTGATTTCGACAACTGGGACGGAGAGCTGTCCAATCGACCACCAAAAGACAACGGCGTCACCACGCTCGTTATTACCGATGTCCCGCAGGAACACTTGTCGCTTGATGCGATTCACAACTACTTTAAGCAATTCGGCACGGTCACTCACGTCGCGGTCGAAGCCAGGGCCAGCCGAGCACTCGTGGCGTTCGAGACCAACGCCGAGGCATACGCTGCGTGGAAGAGCGAGCAAGCCGTGTTTGGAAACCGACATGTCAAGGTGCTTTGGCATAAACCGAGAACAGGCCAAGGCGAGGCCGGTCAAAAGGCGCTCGATGCGAGTGCGCCGCTGTTGGAAAATCTACGCAAGATTGACCGTGAGGGCGTTCAGGCCGTGCAAGGTGCCGCCAGCAATGCCATGGCGACGGCGGCCGCGAGAAAACAGGAACTCGAGGAGATTAAACAGCGTTCAGTCGTGCTGGAACGCAACATGGCCGAACGTAAAGTGTTGCAGAAACGACTCGCCGACGGCCCAGCACCAGAGGACCGCAAGGCTATCACCACACGGCTGCTCGCGCTCGTCAAAGAATTCAACGCCCAGCAAGCGCTGTATCCCCAGGACAAGGAACGTTTGCAAACGTTGCTAGCGGAGCGGGAAAAGGTCAAGGCCGATGCACGGGCGAGGCTGGATCGTGCGCGCGAGGCAAAGGTCAAGGCGGATGAGGCGAGCGGTGTGCATAGCATCCAGGCGATGCTGGATCAGGAAATGGATGCATATAAGGGCCACGACGAGGATGAGGAGACGCTGAGATTGAGAGCGCAGTTGGCAGAGCTCAAGCAAAAGGTGGGTCGTCAAGCTGCGACTTGAACTCTACTGATTCCTTCTAGGCCTCCACGCTCGGCGTCAATCCGGACGCTTCGCCCTATACACCTCGCGGAGGTCACTCGTACCGCGGTCGTGGCGGCCGTGCTGGACCAATCAAGTCGCTCAAGCTGGACAACCGGCCCAAGACGCTCGCCGTGTCGCTCGTCGAGGGCAAGCCCTTGGGCGATCAGGCGGAGAAGGTTCGGGCATACTATCTCGAGATTGGTGCGAGCGACGTGCGGGTGGATGAAGCGGGAGCAATGGTGGCCTTTCCCACACGAGCTGCCGCAGAGCAAGTGAGTCATTGCGAGTTCGTCTTGGGTTTAGCTAATCCCTGCTCAGGCCATGGCACGGGGCGTGCATGTTCCCGATGCCCAGCGACTGCAGGTCGCATGGGCGACGACTCCACCAGGAGCTGTGTCGGCATTTACGACAAAGCCTGTTTCCCAACCGACGCCAACGCCGGCCGTGGTGCAGACGACAGTGCCGCAGGCGATGGATCAAGACGATGAAGAGTACCGTCGGGGCGAGCGGGAGGATGAGTACTAGTTGTATAGCACGGGCGTGATTGCATGGGCCATCAGGATATGCTGTTGCCAGTCGGCGTGTCTGCCAATCCTACCCTTGCGAACGGTTGAGGCTTGCGACATCCTTGACCCAGAGCTATACTTGCGGCGATCAATTCTCCGGATAGCTTGACCCCTCCCAAAAGAGTTGCGGAATCGGGTGGGTGACTGGAGGCTTGCTTTCTGGTGACCCCGTTAGTGAATGTTGTAATCGTGGTGAGGTGGCTTGAGGACAGCAGATCTTTCAAACGTGGATGAGGGCTCTTGAAGGAGGACCTGTATGTGTGTCGATCTTAGAGAATAAGTCTTTGCAGCTATTAAAAATGCCAGTCGGTCGCCTCTCGTCTTGATCATCTTGTTTGCGCATTGTAATACACTCCTGATGCGAGTGTATCCAGATTTCGCGACTTTCTTCGGCCTTTGCAATACAACCAGCCCCTTTAGTTTCAGATTTCCCGCCATCTCCAGATATACCGCGCCAGCTGAACCTCCGACCCATGGGTCCCTCCACCACGGCTACCCACTCTTCTCCTCCTTGTTCCCCTCGACCTCCCAGTACGCCGGCGGCACCAATGTTGTCTCCTTGTCGTCATAGTACGCCGGAAGCCCGTCACCGCGTAAACCGGACGAGACGACGGGTTGGAGGAGGCTGAATGTTTGGGATGACAGGGTGGATAGTTGGAGGAGTTCGAGTTTGAGGCCGTACTGCGGGTATACGTGCGCGGGATGAGTAACTGTATAACGAAAACGAGGGGCTGCATACCTTGATGCTCAATCCGCCGTTGACAAACGACGGCAACATCCCTACCCTAAAACACCCCACGACAATTCTCACGGCTTCCCTCTCACCCTTGCTTTCCGTCCACTCACCCGCCACCTTAACGTCGAATTCGTGAGCGACCCGCTTTCCATCCTTTTGAACCTTGCTGACATCGTCCAACTCAAACGAATGCCTGACCGTGTCGTGGTCCTCGTACATTCCCTTGGCGACTACTCGGATCTTCTGGTACAGCTGGAAATTGATAGCGAGGGAGGCGAGGAGGTCTGTTGTCGGCGAGGTGGTGGCGGTGGCGGTGGCGATGATGGTCAAGTGGAAGGGAATGGCTTCGTCACGTGGCCATGAAGGCAAGTGGGGGACGGCGAGCTATCACCGAGGGTCAGCGGGTACATATACAGCAAATGGCAGGCGGCAGACTCACGACGACCCCAACCTCTGTCTTTTCCCGACCTTTCCCTCCGTGACTCTCCTTGCGTCCGAACAAACCTTTCAGGAACCCTCCCAACTTTTCTTCTCCGCCGCCGCCGCCGCTGTTCCCGAGCTTCCACGTTTCGCTGGGACGATACCCCGCCCATATAGCAGGAGCCGACGGCGGCTCGTCGGTTTGTACATAGTTCGAGGCTGACCACGGTGCTTGAGGCGGCGGAGGGCTCGTATCGAGTGGCAGGAGGATAAACGGGAGTGTGTGGCTGTTAAAAAAGATTGAAGAGATGTCTATTTTGTGTCAAAGGAGAAACGGCCTACGAGAATGTCCGCGAGAGCTGGCCTTGGGATTCGACGTAGATTCGGACGTAGTAGCGGTCTAAGGGAGGGAATAAGCGATGACCACGGCGCGAAGATTGCCCATGGCTTACTGTAAGCTGTCGGCTGCAACGAGCGCGGCTGAACTACCAAACTCGGGGGAAGTGGTTTCCCTTCAACGCTACCTTCACCTCCTGATCCGTTCACCAAGAACTGATCCGAGTCCGGGATGCGCAGCGTAAAATCGAGATAGGCAAAGTCCCCGATTTGTTTGTCGGGATAGAGGGGGAGGTCCTGGTGGACGCGGAAAAAGGTTTTTTCCATATGTTGGAACGGTCGAAGTTCCGGATTGAACAGCTTGTCTCCGTACGTTGTCATCTGCGGCGGAGGAACATCAGACGCGAGTAGATGAAGAGGGACCACGGACTGACCTGCTCTCCTACAACCTCGACCCACGCCCGCTTGGCATTCGCCATGTCATCTTGCTTGATCCTGACGACACCGGCGACTTGGTCTCCCGGGGTGTAGATCTTGTTGGGGGCGGTGTCGCCACCGAGATATCCGTCAAAGTGAACGGGAGAGAGGGTGCGCATGATAGACTGCATTGGTGATCAGGGGATCAGGCTGTGTGGCATAAAGAGAGAATGCATAAACAAGAGCTATACATACATAATGACCGGCTATTTATCTCAGCGCGCCCTCGGTCTTCGGCCATCACGAGATAGGGGCTTGGCGGTTCGGGATGCTGTAGGCGACACCCGGAGATGATTCTTACAGGAATAGTCCGTTTGAATCGAGTCGTTGATTGATAATCCGTCAAACAGTGGGTCATCAGTGACTGGTTATTTTTTATTTTTTTCCTGATCCCATCGGGTCCGCTGTATACAGTTTACCTGTCTCTCCTCCCTCCCACACCACTGACTAACGCCGCCCATAGACCTTGCCTCGACAATCCCGAATAACCATCTTTCAGGACTCTGCCGCACCACTCTTCGCTGGCATCGGCTCAACTGGCACTCAAGTCCGCTCCGACATTAGAGCACACGAGGATCAAGCCAGCCGCACTGTGTTCGAGCCATCACAGGGGACACGACCTTGAGATCGACTTTCCGTCACTCAGAATTGATACGGACGAGCTGAACTGGTTCATTTCCCAAGCGATTTTCGCACCTGGACGACATGTAGCTGTCATTCCGAAAGACGCGCATCTCATATCGCCTTTCGATGTCACTCTAGTCGATCACATGTGTTCTTCAATGTAGTGGCTTTAGACACGGCTGTCGATATACCGAAACCTGTGTGCATCGGAAGACGGGAGTTAGAAACTAGGACCGGCGGTGCTGGATGCATAGTCGCTGGGGAGCGGCCAGACGGTCCCCATGTAGACGTAAATTGCGATTGTCGTTTTGTGTATGTACAGTCAAGGCGTAAGATTGGCCGTTGCTCCTGCAGTTATAACATGCATGTCGCAAACAAGACGGGTAACGGCAATCGCAAGCTTGACTGCAAACCTCAGCTACGCAACTCCCGGCTCACCTTCATCGTCGATTGTGTCATCCTACCTGACCGGAGTATAACAGAAGGTCGTGGAAGAGGATGTTGGAATGCAAAAGGAACGTGAGGAGAGAACGACAGAAACGCATATCATCTTTGTAAATGCGGAAAGCATCCTGTCGTACTCATGTGAATCGCCAGAGTCGCATCAGCTATACACGCTCATAAGTCGAAGACGTTTACGGTCGCGATTCTCAGCACGCGAGGCTAATTGCCAAAAATCTGAGTTCTTTGTTGACCGAGGTATTCTGACGTTTCGCAGTGTTCACAGGTACCTCTCTCAGATTTGGTTTGGGAATAGCGAGAGACCAGCAGCTAGCTGTATATGGACCGAGTTGACTCGAGCCAGTTCATCCGTATTAGTCGTCTCTAACGGGAGGGTACTTATCTGCAATTACTGGATTACTAATCGGCACCAACCGATCGCAGATCCGCACTATGTTTTGTATATGTTGCAACTGTCGCGCGATTAGGACATTGCAATCACTTTACAGGATACCTGCACTAGCTCAAGCTTGATGGTTGCGCCAGCGACGGAAGCGAGCTACTGGAGAGAATTATCACATCGAGAACAGGTTCATAGAAGAAGGGCTCAGTAGCATGCAAAGTCTGACCGGACGAAGCTCCATTAACCTCCGTCAACAGCACAGGGTCTCTGCACAGACGGCATATATTGGGACGAAAACTGATAAGGCGAAGCTTCGGTTTTGCAGCCCCGCAGAAACCGAAAAGCTGCTTGAATTCTAAATTTTGGCTTTTGAATACAATCGGCAGTGCGGAACCCCTATTTTCTAGTTTCGAACCGCAACTTTTCTTTCCGCGAAACCGGTTTCGCGTCTGAAACCCTCTGTCTATCGGAAATACTTCTGGTCCAGCTCTGTGTTTGTGCAGGCTTTACTTTCCTTGAGCATTTGGCAAACGTTTTTCATTTCGTAGTTTGCGTCGGTAATAAGTGTTCGCAAACGATAAACAAACACATTGTACAATCGACCATGTGAAGAACGTAAACTAGTCTCTATGACAGTGTGCAATTTGGAAGGAAACGAATCGGTCGTACAGCCATCCTATCTCATTGTGTTTCCTCCATCTTTTCACTTCAACGCGGGCTCTTTTGGCCGGTCTGGAATTCGCTTGATTAGACTGCTTTTTGAACAAACTGTTCTCCTACAAGCTGTGAGTTCTTGCCAGGTTTGATCCAGTGTAATGTTCGCCTTGCAAGCTCATCAACTGTTTCACTGGGAAAATCCACTTCCTGTCTCTTCTTTTACTATACTATCTGCATGTACTTGCTCCAAATACTCCACTTGCTATGCGAGTCGTTTGTCAACGCTCTTTCTTTATCGTTTCTATCCTTCAAGAGGCTTTGTATTTTGGGAGCACCCGTGCACATAAGATGATGACGTATCCGGAACACAAGTTGTGCTAGTTTTCCTAGTAGACATTATCCTGTATGATTGGTGCCCACACTTGTAGTATCCTGAGCGCAAGGTATTCTGGACCTGACCTTCAATACGCTTTACGAAAGATTCCAATAAATTATACTCTAATGCCGGCGGAGATAGACCTCCTGACTGCGGAAAAGCCGTTAATCTATTCGATCGATTTCCAGTCATCTTTCTGCTTCTCGTACAAATACTGCTCTACCCGCACTCACTGCTCCAACCTTCATGTCAAAGATGTGTCATGCCAATCAGATAGCGAGGGGCCTGAGTACTGCACTTTTGTGGCTTGTTTCAGCTTGGTCCCTCAGCTTTCGTACTATATGCTCCGAACCTGACTTGCTGTCTGAATTTTTATAAGAGGATTGATTGACTTGACTGAATGGCGCTGGCTCGAGGGCCTGTTCGAACCATTATGTCGTATATGGTAATCTTCGACGCCCCAGGCAGTTCAATTGTACTAAGAATGTCTTCTTTTTGGTAGGCGAATCGAAGGCATATGCCATGCAAAAGAAATTGGTTGAGACATATCCTAGCCGCATCACTCAATGTTTGCTCGTCTCGCCCGGCGCTCTAGGGCAGCAAATACTCGGTCGGTAATCCGCAGACTTTATGAAGTCTTAACCACTGTCTTCACAGCGGCTCAACTTGAGTTTGGCACGAATAACGAAACGCTTTATACTAGGACTTATACGAAGGGAAGCCATTGTCAACCCCGCTACTTTAGAACATGTTGTCGTGAGGTGATGCTCGACGTAGCATACGCAACCGAGATGTGACCCACCATTCCGAGCTTAGGCTTCGACTCCCCCTGCAGACGCTTACGCCTCCCGTAGTGCTCTCCCATGTTTAACTTATTAGTATCGCTAGTACGCTTCTTTACCTCTGCCATTTTCGTTGTATTCAGTCTCTACTCTCTCAAAGCAAGGTTAGCGCCATCGCTTGCGTCATCAAGCTATAATACCTGTTTTGCTGACGACAAACCTTTGGCTACAGGTACTACCCAATCAGACACTCAATCAGTCGCCTCGCAGAGACGCTTACGTGATTCTAGGTCAGAATCCACGCGTTTTGGCGGAGTACGCAAGTGGATCGATCTTTTAGCTGTGAGCCGCAGATTTCGCCTGATCTGCAGTAGTTTGAAAGCGCACGAAAATTTACAATCCGAAAACACCGGGCAAGGACGACGGCTTGACAATGTGAGAACCATACTCTCCGTCAAACTTTCTACTTTCGGATGATTCTTCGCATTTATTGTGAGGCCAAGCAGGGTTGCGAGTTAAAAACTTGGCTGAATGCTCTGGGTAGCCTTGCGAAACTCTGTCGTGCGGGGAATGGAGCATTGCAATTATTGCTCTTCAACGAGGAATGCCTAGTAAGCGTAAGTCATCAGCTTGCGTTGATTACGTCCCTGCCCTTTGTACACACCGCTCGTCGCTACGACCGATTGACTGGCTTGATGAAAACTCTGGATTGGCTTTGGAAAGCTGACAACGGGGCTCCTGCTACGCTCCACCGTAAGATTATTCTTGCCTTCCCTGCTCTCAGCTATTTGTCACAGACTATCGTCTCTTACTTTAAAGTCAACTTCCCACTCGTCGCGGAATCCTGCCCAACTTCGTCAAGAAGGACTTATTCACGCAGCACTTTGCCGCGCTATACTTTGTGTAAAAGACTTCTCCGCCTAGCACTTCAACAGTACGTATGCAGATAGTAGCGAGCCAAAATACGTATATAAAGCAGCCGTTTCCACTTGTATTCTTCAGTAGCTACATGATTATTTTTCAGCCTTTCATGGTAACCGAGCCTGAATGTAAGGCTTCTCAGGTTCAGCACCCTAGCTCTTCACTTCCGGTATTCAAGCCTACTTTGAAGTAATAGATATACATCGTTCGTGCTAGTTTCCTGTACAGCGGCGAAGTGCCATACTAAAGCAAGTCTGATCTCTAGCCTGCGACACATATTTCTTTCAACTCCAAAGCTACCCTTCTTCGCAAGATGTCTTAGGGAACTAACTTCCCTTGCTTTTAAATGCTAGAAATAGAATGTAAACCAATCACATATACAGTGCCAACGTGTACAGAGTCTCTCTCACGGACACCTGGTATTTTGGAAGCCAAGCATAGGTGCCCTTGACACAAATCATAATAAGATGGATAACGGCCCTCGTTGGCTGTCAAGTCACGGTTTCCGTCTCTTCCTTTCCCAAGCAGCTGATTCATATATGTATACGGTCACTCGGAAGCTAAAATATAATGTATAATACGTTTGGAGCAGTTCTCGTATTTTTACTGCGAGCGTCCGTACTGCGGTTTGCAGGTGAGATTTACTCCCTGTTCTACCTACCTGAGGTTTTTTCAATGCTTCGATGTGTTTGTGGACATCGAGATGGTGATCCCCAAGCTCCGCAGTGAGTCATTTCAGGCAGTAATGTCCGGCTTCCAGCTTCTTGTCGAAGAGATACAGCACGCAACAGATTTCTGTCTAGGTTTTGTTAGAATGCAGACTGGCACTCCGCTTTTTTCGTTGACTCTATTGCCAGCTTATCTGCATCATCGTATATTTCGGACCATCATCAGCCTACTCAACTATCTGATCGATGAGTCACAATGTAACAGAATATGACAATATATGGGAACTAGCACGAACATTTTACACTTACTGCTTAGACGAAAGTGACATGGTTTGTGTTTTCTCCACTCCTGAAGACGTACATTGATAGGAAACTGCCAAGGGCTAGACAGGCGCGACTAAGCTACAATGTCGAGTAGACCAGCTACTCAATCACAACAAATAAGGCAAAAGTACAACAAAGGGGACTAAGCGGATTGAACATTGCCAATAACAAGGTACAACTAGAAAAGATGAAACACAATGCACTTGTAATTCTCCTTCGTGGATGGATTGGTCATGTGTGCGACTCATGCCATCTTTTCCGCACGCTCCAGCTCGTCAACCAGCTTGTTCAGCTCAGGTGTCGTATACTAGTCCAAATTTGTTGATGGTGATAAGCCCCCAGTTCCACCGATCTATCTGAGACTCGTGTGAACCATTCACGCGACACCGGACCAGCATGCCCCGCGGATCGCGCCAGACGTTGGGATTCAGGAGCTCGACGTAATGGGAGATGCAATCGGTAAGTAATAGTGAGGGGACAGGAATAGGCTATCTCGAGGATGAAGAAGCGAGTGGCAGAACTGGCTGGCGGGTCAAGAGGTTGACACTGAGAGGACGCCATTGGTACCAGATGCCTCAGACTACAACACGCTGACTATATGCTTTTGACTGGCTGCAGAATACTTTTTATGACATGACCATTATCAACATTGCTGCCGTCTCCGTCATCAAAATATGTTCTATCAGGCCTGACACCGTAACGTTCCGCATCCCTCGTGACCACAGGATCTTGCCGAAATTCTCGTGTGTCAGTAGTTGATGAAGTGCTCGACCAAGGTACACAACGCCCTCTGGACCAAAGCTGAGGTCAAGGTACAGGCGGTGCAGTGTCACAGTCCTATTGAGGCGTGCCTTGGATCTCTTGACGATATGCTTGATCGCTTGCTCTCCTTACTATCCACACTTCGACCTCCATTCTCGCTTGCGTGTCCGCATATATTGATGATTATGCCACGATATCCCCACCCGCTCAAGTGCTTGAGCTCACTCTTTGCCTCTTTATCTCGGTCACTTTGCTGGGACATCTGAAACGTGTGATCAACGATAGAGCTCGGCATGACTAGTCAGCCCCGACTATTCGTAGTCATGTCGGTGGAAGTCTCCGGAGGCGAAAGTCAGTCATAGTCCCCAATAGACTATGACTGATTAGTTACCAGTCAATCAGATAGTCGAACAAGCTCACCAAGGTTGTTGCCTATAGTGGCTTGAGCGGTGATATTGGAAGCGGTGGAGGTGTCGACGATGATGCCTGGCTTTCCCTGGCGTATGACATTAGCGAGTCCCGTACACCGAAAAGCCTGATGATCGATGAAGTTGGACGTGCGTTGCCCTTTAACGACTTTGCCGCATCCTATACATTCCCCCACTTTATTGGCCTCGTTCATTGAGATAGGTTTGAAGTAAGGCCAAATGGCGGACCTCCCAAATGGGTCACGGGGGTTTGGAGTCTCGGAATCCGTTCCTTCATTGGTCCGAGTCTCCGTTTCAGACCCGACAGTTGATTGAGAAGGCGAGGATAGTGCAAGCTGTGTAACTCTCTTTCGTTGATTTATGCCTACCGCTTATTTTGATGCCTTGCGTTTCAAGGAGGTTGACTTAACGGACGGAGTATATCAAACGAAAATAGGATTATCGTCGTCGAACTCGATAGGTTTGTCCCGAGACCGACCGTGTAGAGACATAGCTTAGTCGTGACAGCTAGATGATATCATCGCCGCCACCACTCAGGCTTCTGTCCTGTCTCTCCACGTCTCCTTAAGCTTCAGCACTTCACTACTTCACCTTCAGTCACTGCACTCCCATCACTTCACCACTTCGCTGCTTCAGCGCTTCACTTCAAGACTGCAGCGCTTCACTTCAGAACTTCATCACTTCAACTTTGCAACTTCACTTCACCACTTCAGCTGCCCTAGGAAGACTCTCCTTCCCTTGGAGAGCTATGCATTCTGGATAGGTATATATATCGGGCACATTGCCCTTTTGTAATAGACATCATACTTTATGATTCACCCTTTGATTTACCTTTAATTCCGAAGCTGCCTTGAGTGCAAGACTTTCTCAGGACTAGCTACCCTTCGTCTTCCACTTCGGTATATATCAAGTGCCGTCTTGAGTAATAAGAGTACATCGCTTGTGCTAGTTCCCTCTACAACGGCAGTGCTACCTTGCCTTGCAGGATAGACCATTTGCCCGCGACAGACCGGCTCCCTGATGCTGTAGGTGCGACGTTTATACACGGCCTGCCGAGTACGTCCATCAAGACTCATTGTCCTTATCCCCCCTCGAATTGTGCTTCCCGCTGCCACTGACTTCCCGCTACCTGATTGCTTTCCTTTCGCACTCGCTTTTGGCTTGAGCAGTCGCTTGGCTTTCCCTGTGTCTGAAAACATCTCCGGGAACGTGGCAAGATCATCGTCGGACTCTTGATCCATGTCGTCTTGCAAGAATTCGTTGGCGCCTGCCGAATCCTCCTCGTTGTCTTGATCCATCGATGTCCACTTCGAATTACGCTCGAGAATACCCGGCGTGCTTACCCAGCACAATGACAAACGGAGAGCAGTGTTCGAAGCAGATACCGATGCCATAAGCCTTCTCCCGGTCCGTCGCCCTGGAAGCGCGAACTTTCTGTATAGCGTTTTGTGGCACGGTATGTCCACGGGAAGATATTCTTGACAAAAAGATATCAATCGACCGGACCTGGCTGCAGATGAGTGCCGAGCTCTTGCGGACACAATCAAGGCAGAGAGCTTAACCTACGG
Organism: Naganishia vishniacii ANT03-052; assembly: GCA_015708705.1. Taxonomy (NCBI): domain Eukaryota; kingdom Fungi; phylum Basidiomycota; class Tremellomycetes; order Filobasidiales; family Filobasidiaceae; genus Naganishia; species Naganishia vishniacii. The sequence continues at coordinate 40,492 of MU158415.1, forward strand.
AGATTGTTTATTCCCCGCTGGGTTGAAGCTGGTGCGAGATAGTTCGTGGGTACCGGGTGAGTTAGCGAAGTTTTATGGAACGCAGGCTACGACATATCATGACAATATTACACCTCAGGTCCTCTTCGTTCAGAATACGATCGCGATGAGGCAACCAGAATCCACGATGCGCTAAAGGACGTTCTGAGACATCTGCTTCAGGACGAGCAGGGAGAAACCCAGTGCCCAGACCGAGTACGAGGTTGGAGGCAGATCGATAGATAGACAGTGTTGTGTCATCCCATTTAAGGTGTTTGATTATATCAAGTTCGAAGTGACGTGACGAGCTGGGGATTAGCAGTATCTGGGTGAATGCCGAAGCAGGATATGTGTCAGTGCAATCAATGAGAACAATGACATAGCATTGAGAGAAAAAAAAGCATAGTTCCCCCCCTCCCCCTCTTAGCCATTGAACTTCACGACTTCACACATACTTAGACCATGAGTAACAGATAGGATTACTCGCGGCAGATGTTCACAGAAGACAGCTGACTATTGCGCGATAACACCAGGACCCCATATTTCCCCTGCCGACCTCCAGCGACTGTCCATCGGCATGTTTGAAACTGCAGAAAGTGCGGCAGTCAATCGCATCGCTTCCTGCGATGGTGAGGCGTGGACGACCTGGAAACAACGAGCATGGCAATTGTCGGCTGCTGAGAGGGGTAGATACTTTAAGTCCTCTCAGCTGCCGCCAATTACTGAAAGGATATGGTGAATTAAAGCGCGAAGAGGGAGTGAGGTGGTGAGGAAACGGCGATGCGAGCCGCTGTGATTAACAACGGAGTGATTGAGATGTCTTGACCTCTTCCTTTTACCGATCGCGAGATCTATTGTACGATATCTAGCCACGTTATTGCGTAACTTCGGTCTCTTGACGGAGCGTTGCCCCCCTAAAGCCTATTGCCTGTTGCTCCCCCAAGATGTTATTGCCTCCCGAAAGTTTACCGCTAGCTATGCTATTCAACCACCCGATGACAGTCGCAGAATATGCATGTAGATATCTGACCTGCGCTCTGTCAGCACAGAGTATGCTACTGGTATATACTACAGTGACAAAGTAAAAGTATAAAAATATGCAACACTACGAAGAAAGTCGAAGCTGGTGACACCTGGGGGATGATGCTTAGTTTGAGCAAAACAAGATTTATGAAAGAACAGGAAACTGTTGACATTGCGCGGAAAGGGCTGCCGGGGTGCCTCACAGTTACCGCGATTTGTTAGTTGGTGGTATCCGCGTTCACGAGAGTGCCCAGAGTGAAGAACAATAGGCTGTAGGTATGTACCCGCTGAGTAGCGTTTCTGCTTCTGGGCCCCGACCGAGGCCAAGACCTCGGTGCTCAAAGCGCGTCCACGTTCCGCCGGCTGGTTGGTAGTGAAAAGGGCGGAATGATGTGCTCACAACATCTTGAATAGCCAAGGAGACCACAGTCACGTCGTGCTCGTGATGGGCCAGGACTGTGGCTTCGGAACCGAGCCGCCTGATTGTCGTTTCGTCAGAAACTGTTGTTGATAAAAGGTTTCACTTTGACGCACTCCAGTAGCTTGACCGATAGTGTGGAGACACGCATGTATCCTACCTAGTGATACGTTTATCCTTGTCGCCCCTGTTGCCTTTACTCCACTCATACTTGGCACCTGTGCCCAGGTAGTACTGTATGGCCGCTTGTGGCCATGATTGCCCTGTGGTCTGAAACTGAGAAAACGGCTGATTTACATACGTATTATGGCTAGCTACTATCTGCATACTTCTTGGCGAAGTGCTACGTGACGAAGTGCTGCTCAGCGCAGTCTTACAGGTGCTTCACCAAGTGCTTTTTGACGAAGTGCTTTTTTTGACGAAGTGCTTTTTGCCGCAGTTCTTCTTGCCAATTCGGGGAGGACTTCGTGACAAAGTGGAAGTCAGCCTAAGGCTGGAGGGACGATAGTCGGTAATGAATAGCTAACGCCAAGAGGAGTCATGTGGTGAAGCTTTGAAGCGATGCTATACTAGGGAAGAACTGGCGTATCTCTACACAAATGGTCACATGGCGATACAATACACCGGGAGACTTTCGCTGGGGATACAGATCTGCTGGTTGAGGAATCGCGGTCTTGCTTGAGCTGGTAAGGTCTAAAGAGATGGAATCGAGAGACTGGCCTTTTTAAATGGTCAGGGCGAATGCCAGTTTGATCGGAAATTGCGAGCGACAGAACCAGAACGGCAATGACTGTGCAAATATAGTAACAGTAGGAAGCTGCCATAACGAAGATTCGAACCAGAGTATTAGACAAAATCACATACATGGTCTTCTAGATCATCTGCTATTCCGAGCATCAAATACCACCAGATTGCGGTGGTCTCCCGTGGCAATCTTCGCTCTGATTGCCCAGCGTCAGATCACCATTAACATGAGGAGCGCTCCGCCGTGTAGACCGCTCGACGCATCGAGCTTTCGCATCATCGTAGCCGGAGCGTCGACCTCCAGCTCGGTTCCGTGCAGCGGCAAGCCAAGAAACTCCAACGCGTTGAGATATCTCTGTAAAAATCTGAGGACGTTTAAGTAGGGGCTCTTTCGATCTTGGAACACAGTCCGCGCTCTCAAAACACACGCGCTCTTCTGGCAACTCGGATAACATCTCAGCATTCACAGAGTTCACGTGTGTGTTCTTGCCGGCTAACAGTGCGCGTTCTCGAAAGCCTTCCCCCAATGGCATCGCGTCCTCTGGATCCACTTCTCTCGTTCAGACATTCCATACCAGTGCTCCATCACAGCGTGGCATTCAGCATCTCTCACAACGTCCACTGCCACCCCAGCCCGGATATGTGCCGCGACTTACTGGCCCGGCGGCCGAATATCCGGACGCGTCGCCCCTTGACGGAAGCAAAGGCAGGTCGCCGGTGACGCAAGGCGGCATGACGAAGCTGCTTCTTCCACCTTGGGCTGATATATTCGTACTTAGGGGGAGGATATGGGGACGGGTCTCATCCCTGCACCTGTAACACATCTCACACACCATGGGCCTCGTCGATTCTCTCACCAAATCCACGCGGCGAGCGAGTACCGCCTCCGAGGGTAGCGCAATGACCGCCGCCAGTAGTGGAGAAAGGGCGCCAGAAGGAAACCCAGATGATACTGAAGTGTTGGACAAGGAGGAGGGAAACTTGGTGATGGCGCTGATCAGCCAGTGTGAGTCTTTCGAAGTCTTCAGTCAAGAGCCCGGAGGTTGTACAAGGACCGTGCGTTGGTGATAAGGACACTCCCGCCAAAAACATGCCAGATTGCCAACAGGGTGCGTTTGCTCATCGTCCTATTTGACAGTACGAATCGGGATGGACCTGACAAAGATCACGTTACCGACGTTCGTACTTGAACCCAGAAGGTATGTCCTCTGCACAGCTTCCATTGTTCCGGCGCTCATCTCCGTTCCCCTGGTCCAGCATGCTGGGTGAGTATCATCTGCCGAGAACGGCACAACCTAGCTGATGACCCTTGCTGCAGAACGTATAACGGACTTTACAGCACATCCCGAACTCATCTTTGGCGCGGGCCAGATCGAAGATCCGCAGCAACGTTTCTTGCACGTTACATCGCTCATCCTCGCAGGTTGGCACATCAAGCCAAAGGGAGTCAAGAAACCCTACAATCCAGTTCTCGGCGAGTTCTTCCGATGCACGTACCGCTACGACGACGGATCCGAGGGATACTATGTGGCAGAGCAAGTCTCCCACCATCCGCCCATCTCTGCATTCTTTTACATCAGTCCCCGCAATCGAGTCGTTATCACCGGCGAACTCAAGCCAAAGAGCAAATTCCTGGGCAACTCGGTAGCAACCATCCTAGAAGGCCAGGATCGAGTGAGGCTGCTGGATCGACCAGAAGACGGCGAGTACACCATCTCAATGCCCAACATGTTTGCTAGAGGAATCTTGTTTGGCAAGATGCTGCTCGAGCTGGGCGACATTTCCTCTGTGCGGTGTCCTTCAACCAATCTCAGCTGTGATATCGAGTTCAAGACCAAGGGCTGGATTTCGGGTGGTTACAACGCCGTTGCAGGGTCCGTGAAAGGTCCTGGCGGGACGACAGGGGAGATCTCTGGACATTGGGACCAGAGCATGGAATACAAAGACAAGAGCGGGAAAAAGCAGGTTCTTTTCGACGCTTCAAGGTCACGGGTCACACAGAAAGTCGTTCCACCGGAGGACCAGCAGGAACCAAATGAATCTAGGCGGTGAGCGACTTCGTGCTTGGATGAGTTGCGGTCCCTAATACGTCAGCTCGACAGGCTATGGGCTGCTGTCACGCGGGCCATCAAGAACTCGGACATGGAAGCTGCTACAGCAGAAAAGAGTAAGATAGAGGATGCACAGCGGGATGGTGCTAGGAAGCGCGAAGCTAGCGGACAGCGACATCAGCTCAGGTTCTTCGAACCCGTTGGAGAGAAGTATATGCCCAATATCGGTGTCGATCAGTAAGTTACGAGACGAATCATGGCGGCGACGTGGACTGATGTGCCGTTTGCTTCCAGACTCGCGTCACACCGCCCGGAAGAAATGGAGCGTCTTGTTAAAAAATGGCTATTTGAAGGAAAGGCGGTCTCCCCAAGTCAATCGACGATGTCTGGCACGTCGGCCCCTTCGTTTTCCCCTACTGCTTCTGCAGGGACCCACTTACCTACATCGTCGCATATTGAGCCCAACGCCACGGCGAGTACTGCCAGCGATAGCTCTTTCAAGTCTGCAGTCTCGGCAATTCGTAAGTGGGTCTGGTGTGTTTGGCGAGCGACTTGCTGATATCCACGACCGCCAGCTGTACACTTGACGGCTCCTGGTCCTCCGGCCGATGGCCCGAAGCTCTCAATACCGCCGCCCAACGCTCACTAGTAGAATCTCGCAGAGAATTGGGTAACGCGTGCCTGGTCAATGCGGTCCTCTGTTTTTGCCCTGTCGATATTTGCTGGGGAATAATACTATATGTTGTAATCGACGGTGACGCCTGTGCTGGCAATCCTACACTGTATCTGACTGCGGATGACCCCGAGAAGGAGAAACAGTACTTGACGTTCATGTCAAGCACGTCGATGCTAGTTGTATAATCTAAATGGCCTCAATCCGCAGTGATGACGTAAAACTACTTTTCAGAGCGTTTACATTGTCTCGCATGCCTTCACTCCCTATGGTCTTCATTCGCAATATTGCAGCCTACCAGGAAACCACAATGCCGCTTACTCGGAGCAACAGCCGAGTCGCTAGCGTATCGACACTGTGAAGACGTTCCTAGGAGTCTATACGCCTATACCTACAACATGACCCTGCAAGACTGGACCAACCCAAAACATCCGGAGTATACCCTGTCGACGCGCAAAGAAATGTTCGACCTATCCGCCATAAATGACGCCCTGGACAGCGACATGGTATACTGGGGCAAAAGACTGCCGGAGGATGTACTGCGAAAGATGCTGGATAATGCCCTCTCGTTTGGACTATACCATACGGGATCGAAGGGATGTAAGCCGTATTCACAGCCCCCTTCATCTGCTCGCTTCAACTGATATCCACACAGCTCAGCAACAGATCGGCTTAGCACGAGTGGTGACGGACGAAGTGTCATTTGCGTATTTGACAGACTTTTACGTCCTCTCCGAGCATCAAGGAAAGGGTCTGGGCAAGTGGATACTTGGCACGATGGACGGTATTCTTTCGTCATGGCCGCACCTTCGACGGCTCATGTTCGTTACGGACCCAAAGAATGGCCAGCCGTTCTACGAAGCGCACCTGCCGGGGAGCCATCAGCTGAATCTGGCACCCAAAGGCTACCTAATGATGGAGAAATTGTACGACGGAGCGCCTCACGCTTTTCGATGACGATGCCTCCAGACATACCATGCAAAGCAGTATGAGGTCGTTGATTCAAGTTCATGCAAGCTACAGTTCTGCAACCGTACAATCGATTGTCCATCGGGAAATTATACTATACAAAGAATGCGGCATTGATGGCCATCCACACCAGGACCGTCGGCCATAGTACCTTCCACACTTCTCTCGACGTTTTCGCCAACACGCCATTCCGCCCGCCCAGCCACTTTCCCACCGCCGATAGCCGCTGTTTCAAGACTCGTAGCCGTCGATTCCGCGTCTTGACGTCCGGGTCAAACACAAGCTGCATCACCGTCATATCCTTGGCCTTTGCCGCACTCATCCAGTCACTCGGGGTGGTCATCATCCGCGATGTCTTGCGCGACAACGGACGCGGTTTCCCCCGCTGTGGTGTGCTCCCATCGGGCAAGGGCAGGAAATACGAGGCCGGCTCATCCGTGACAGGTCGGTATTGTTTCTCGGCCCCGGCAGGCATTGCGTCAGTGCCCGTTCCTGCTGACGGTCGTGTACGCGGACCGGACTGGTTCATATACAGTGCTTCGGGCATCCGAGCTTCTTCGTCGTCGGCAAACGACTTGCGATCTGGCTTTGGGCTTGCAAGAGGCGAAACCGGAGCAGATTTGGTGATTCGTCGAACATTGTTTGGGCGCGATCGAGCCGTTCCGTTGAGAAGTCCGGAGCTGTTTGCCGCATCCTCCATAGGGCTCATTTTCAGGACTTGCGACGATTTCCGGGAAATGGTGGGCGACTTTTCACGATAAGGCGACAAGCTTGCACTGCCGTTGCTATAGCCCGATCTCGGCGTCGGAGAGGCATCGGAAACGATACCACCTGAGCCAATCGTCCAGCCTCCGTATTTGGTGATGACTTGTTTGAGGTTGAGATAGAACAGCAGGAGTATGCACGCGGCCGCCAACGGGATGTATCGCCGGAAGTAGATCTGCATTTGATCGGGCAAGAGGCAGGGTACATCGGCAAACGTCGGTCGATGTGTCGATACCGAGCCATCAAGCGGCGGTGGCACGAGGGACATTAGTTGGAAGCCAGGTCGATCCACGCCCATGGCCATGGAAAACGCCTTTAGTGTGGTCTCCTTTACTCCTGTCGGATGCCAGTATTCGCAATAGTCGTGGTCGTCGCCGCTATTGGGCATCTTTTAGTATGAGCTCAATGGCTGTGCCGTATCTGACTCACCTGTAGATGGCACTCGGTTTGAGATACGTCAGCAGGAAGCGTGTCGTCTCGCTGCCCAGGAGATTCTGGTATCCTATGCCGGCACCCTTGAGGAGCTTCCCCTTTTCCCTGAGCGGTCCGCAAGATGATGACTCTGGGCGTGCGAGGGGAATGTGGCTGATAAGAATTTTGGGTCCAGGGGGTGGATCTGAATAGGCAGGATGAGCCAGGCGAAGCGAAATGAAGGCTGATGACATACCTTCGCTCAGGTCTTTGATAAACTCAATGACACCGCCAGGTACACCCTGCCATTCGCCCAGCTGCACTTCCGCGGCATACCGTCTATAATCCTCTTCTATCAGACTAACAGCATCTAGCATAATGAATGTATGGTTTGCAATATTGATGAGGGCGTTTGGTGGGGTGAAGCTGGAGAGTCCATGTTAGCGGAGACGAGAGACGATACTATTGGTAGACTTACTTTTCGGCATAGCGCTGTTTTGCATGAGGACTGAATAGTCTGTTCGGACCCAATCCCAGATCGTGGTTTCCCGGCACATAGTATATCGGGGTTGATTCTGGAAGTGTGAATATCGACTTGAATCGGTCAAGGTACGCCTTGTACCTGGAGGGAGATTGTAAGTCGTATCCCTGGAAGGACCAGCGTGGAACCTACTCTTCATCATCGAATACCCCTCGTCCCCAATCCATCATGTCTCCCGCCATAATGACTGCATCTATCCTCCCCAATCTTCTCAACACATTCCAGCTCTTCCGCATGTAGAGGTCGATGAACCATGTCGTCACTTTTTGCAGTATGGGATGCCGACTCGGATATGAAAGCGTCGGGTGTGGTATTTGTGGATCGGCGAGAAGTACGACGTGTGTCGGATACGCTGCGCCTTTGCCCTCTCTTGAAAGCTTTCCAATATGCAATGTCGACAGTTTCGAGTCCGGGAAGTGACATCCAGACACTGAATGGAAAAACTCCCCAACCTCGCACCAAATCACCATGACGATCCACCCCAACCTCAACGCCCAGATCAAGGTCATTCTACTCCGCCAACCCGTTCCCGACGCCCATCGCTCCGTCTGACCCTGTCCCCCAAATCCACACATCGCTCCTCCCGCCGAGCCTGTACTCGTCCTCCTTCTCTCGAGCAGTCCAGACGACGATCCCGCGATTCCAGAAGGAAAGACCATACTCGGACTTCGCGATACGGCAGGCGTTTCCCCATTACCGCTCGCCGGATACTGGTGGGCGAAAAAGGACCCTCCGGTCGACATTGGCAAGTCGGACACTCCTTCTCCATAAGCATGCGACGAGTACCCGTACCCGTGACCGCCGCTTTCTAGGCTGTTGAGATCGAGATGCGAGTTGGTCCGAGACGACATGGGTGAATGGGCGACGTCGACGTATGACTGGGAGCGGTACGGCGCGGAACCGTGGTTGGATGGGGCGAGTCCAGCATAGCGGTCCTTGCTGTGATCGGCCATGATGGAGCGGTGGAAAGGAAGGGAGAGGTCCTTTGGAATAAACTGTCCTGCCAACAATTGCAGAGAACAAGCCGTTCATTACCAACAGAACATAGGGGTAAACATCGAGCGATCGGCGTCCCGTTAGCGCGGCGCACTCAGCGATGACTGCAAAACGCTGCCAAACTGAAGTACACTCCATGAGACTTGTGCCAAATCTGGCTGCCACCAACTGTTTTCTGGTGAGACGAGATGACTGGGCAGGGTTCCCTAGTTGCAGTTCATGTTCTGTGTATTCCTTCCGTGGAGTGCGCGGCTTGAACCGCAGTTGATGCGATCCCCGAGCCTCTTATATATAGGGTATGTTTATCTGGCAGCTCTATCTAACCTTGCATACCATATTTCTGCGTGTAGCCCAGCAGCCTCGAGGAGACGCGATTCGGAGATTGTTTGATCAATGCATTAGCATGGTCTTTCTTATGCTAAGATGCTGAGGAAGCTCTGTAATATAAGTCACGCTGCTATATATGTGTATCTACATTACCTTCGCATTTGACTGGGTTTGAGAAAACGAATAAGATCAATCTATGATACAACATGTTGAAAGTACCCTAGTTGGGGATGATGGCAAGGTAGGAACTGAGAAATCACAACAGAAGTAAGATTTGATTTAAAGCTGTTCAGACTGTCTTGGCTGCGACTCTCCATAAACCTGTCAAAAAACCACTTTGGCTCGGTCCAGTCGCAAAAGTGTGTATGGTACGGTAACTCAGAAAGGGCGAAGATTGGGTGAACTGACTCAAGTAAGCAAGCTGTTTTAGCAACAGGAATCCCGAAATGCCGAAAAAGACATACCAGTAGTCTAGAGGTGCAACTTCAAGGAGGGCTTGCTATTGCCGTCGCCGAATAGAGTTGGGTCTTCGTCTCTTCGGACCTGTGGGGGGAATCTTCGGACCTGTGGGGGGCGAGCGCCTTATGTTTTCGGATGGTGGAATTTTCATGTTCACCACGACTTCCCCCCGCTGCACAAAAAGACTGCTTTCGTCTTTTCCCCCTGCATCGGAAGGCAGCTCTCGACCGTAAGCGGCCTCTCCCGCCTGAGAAATGTCCTCTTGGACCTTCGGCTGGGGTGCGATAGGAGGGATGAGGACTGATGGCGCGACACTGTCTTGTTCCTGACAGTAATGTACACCCGAGGACTGTCCCTGAGGCTGTGCACTGGTACACCAGGTGGCCAGTGAGTCAAGGTGATCGTGCCATCCGGTTTAATCATTGTCGATTGTACAGAATCGATAAATCTTTTTGGGAGCAGCGAGAGAGCCGAAATGTTAGACTCGACCGCAGACCGAGTCGGTTTCACTTGACTGGCGCTGTCCCCTGGTAGCACAGAGCCGCCTTGTGGTGACACTGAGGCGTAGGACTCCCAACTGCCTCGTTCAGGGGGAAGCAGTGAAGTAACACGGGTAGGTGGATCGCGAGAAGCTAAACCACATCACTCATCAGAATCTGGGATCATCTTCGACAAGGGAGCTAGCCACAAACTATCTGCTTACCTTGAGACAGAGGAGCCTTTCCCTTCCCAGACTCAACAGGGCCCCAAACATCGCTTACCTCACTACTCAAGAAGACAGGGTGACCTGTCCTGTCGCTTCCTGGAATAGTAGTGGCGTCCTCCTGAAGCAAGGAACCAGGCAAACATTGTTGATCCGGCGCCTGCTCTTCGGATGTGTCGGACATAACAATCGGTGGAATCAACCTATGAGGAGTGGGCACCGTATATTTCTTTAAAGATCCAAGGGCAGGAAGCAGCGATTCAGACTCCAGAGGGCAAAGAGTCAAGACCGGCGTTGCGTGCAAGTGCCCCTGACTGCGCATGCAAACAATCCTGTGTTTATAACTGTGCCTCATGACTGAATGCCTTGCAAAGGGGATGAAAATACGACTTACGGTGCATCCTTTGTTGCATGAGGGACTTGCCCCTACACCTAAAGGTGTGAAATCACCATGTGAAAAGAGTACCATGTGAAAAAAGAGAGGGCATGGCCTCCGCCAGAAGTAAATGCGTCCAAAGGGTTCATTGTAGACCACGACAGCTGAGCGTTCCTCACAACGACTCCAGACAACTCTCTTGCTTTCCATCCTGTACGCGACGCGCTTTCCTTCTCGGCATATCCGATATCGAATACACCAGCCGCTGACGCTTGCGGATACAGTATGCTCTCTCGCCGTCTTAACTGCCGCTCCGTAGAATCATCGCGGAAAGTGACGATAGAGTCGCGATTATCGTTTCATGCAGATAAGACCTATAGCACAGCCCCCGGATCGGCCTGATTCGTGGAATGGCGGAATGAAATCATGAGTACACAAGCATTTCACCCAACTCTGGAGATAATTGATCGATAATGCCAGCATAGGACGATGATACTTCGAAAGTAAGAACTAGCGTAAGGTTAGATCATCACAATACTTCTCGCTCACACCCTTCTACTCTTCCCGCTTAGGGCCACGTCCAAGGGTTCGGTCGGAAACTTTGGCTTGCTGACGTTGCCGTAGTCAAAACGGTCTCTGCGCTGGCAGTTCTGGACGGACCTTGTAAAGGATCCATGCTTTCTTACTGACATGCACACCTCTTGTCACTCACTTCCACTCCACCGCCACACCCAGTCGCACCTATGAGCCATTTTGGCTTTTCTCCTGTTTCGCCTCTGTCCCAATGCTTGCACCGGATGTTTTCACCTGACGACTGTACATCTTGTTACCAGTCTGCTTTAAGCTGTCTCGCCTTATATTTAATTATATGCTGGATGCTGAGTATTCCACCCAACCGCACCTAAAAATCGATGAGCCCCTCACAAACACTTGCTACTTTTCAGAAAGGAACAAATATTCGCGCTACTGGGTGCTCCCGTGCAGGGCACTGAACGGATAACCTAGTGCCGAACCAGCTGCCGAACCTGTATATCGCCTTCTATACTGCTTCTCGTTGCAATACTACGTCGCACATTGCTACACCACAACGCCGCCTATAAGAAACCAGACTCTCCCGTGGGAAACAGTCATTCGCCACCCGTCTCTGACGAGTAGATATAGAAGTCCAGTTGTTACCAATTTGTAGCCTTTTGGCATCGACCTCCATGATTATATGAACGTTATTGCCAAACCAAGATACACGACGGTGCCAAAATCAATGTTAGACGAAACGAGCACCGATGCAACAATGCCTTTGCTTTTACGTCGATAGGGAAGAAGAACGATTTGAGTGTACTGAATCAGCGAGGCATCGACATCATCGACATCATCGGTAAGGGCTATCACTATCTCGTAACCGTCGAACCAGGACGATGAGAGCGTTGATAACTGTCGCGGGCAGGAGGTCAATCTTGGATTTCGAGATAGCTCGGCCGTGGTACACTCACTCAAGTCAGGACTTGATATCACCGTAAGCGGAGGACGGAGGGTAGCTAGTCGTGAGAAAATGTTGCATTCAAGGGCGCTGCGGATGAAACGGTGAATCACAGAATGAGATGAGATATCACACAGCTACTTGAGTACAAGTGAGGAAAGTCGCTATATATGGTAGTCCAAGTAGCTATGTGTAAAGGTCGACAACTAATCGTACTAAAGAATGGGCAAAACGACCAGACTGTATGCGTAAAATGCGCCTGAGAGGGGCTCGTAGTCATAGGTAAGGACAAACAGTCAGTTCTCGCATGAATCTAGATGAGACAAAGGTTAGCTAGGCCTAAGGCAGATCTAGGCAAGTCGAAGTGACAAGTATCTTGGGTTGAAACAGCGTTCATCATCAATCTTGAGGTCTATGCCAAAGGCTACAACTGGGCTCGTACATATACTCGTCCGAAAGTGGTGGCAAATGGCTGTTCCACAAGGGAGACAGTCGATCCCGACAGACGGGGTCGTGGTGCGTGGCAGTATGCGACGGAGTACTGCAACGCGAAGCAGTATGGATGGCGATACTGCTGCAGCGTCTAAATAAGGCAGGGAAAGCGAGCCTTTGCCACTCAGTTGTATTTTTATCTTGCTCCCTCAGAGCAAGATCATATGTCAACATCAGTATTCAATAGCATTGGTACTGATCACGTGGTTCGATCCCACATTTATATATCTTAGCCTGAGTCATCCTGTCTTGAAGAGGTTGGTGTTCGCCACCAAGTCCCTCACCCATCCCTGACACTCAGCCAGGTCTGCCTGATAGTAGAATAGATATGTAGAGCGGGCATTCTGCCCTCTGGTAATCGCTTTCACGACTCATCATTCATCTCTTGGATTTACTCTGAATTCTGAAGCTACCTTGAGTGCAAGACTTTCTCAGGATTAGCTACCCTCCGTCTTCCACTTCGGTATCGGTCAAGTACCGTCTTAAGTGATAAGTGTACATCGTTAGTGCTAGTTCCCTTATACAACGGTAGAGCTGTCTTGATATTCAAGAGAAATCATCTGTCCGCGACAGGCTGGGATGTATATAGCGGGAGGGAAAGCAAAACTTTAGCTCTAATTGTAGTCTGTTTCCTCGTACCACTATTCTTTGTTCACTGCTATCATAGTCCGTACGTGACAACTGTCCGACTTCAGTTCGTAACACAGGTCTCACACGGGATTATGCACTCTCACAACTTGGCTACAGAGCATTCTAATGCCTGATGGTCAGATACTGCGATAATTTGACATGACGATAAGGGCGTCATGCAATTTCGACGAAGCGCAGGTACGATCTTTCTAGTAATTCACCGCCAGTCCAGTTCCTCTACTCTGAATTTCGTGCAGATAGGGGTTTCGCTTCCGCTTGAGTGTATCCCCGACCCTACATCTGGCATGCTTGCCAAAACATCATGTGGCTAAGCATTAGTCAGTACCGGGTCGAGAAGCCTTTCTCCGTTCACTGGGCTGGAGAGGGAGTCGTCGAGGCGCGACTTCTCGGACGAACGCCTCACAGCTTGCAACATTGAGCACCTACTTGCACCACTCCTCAACAGATGCCGCAAAGGAGATATCCAATCCCAACATCTCCTCAATACGCATGCTCTAGTCACCCAGAAATTTCCACGCGGCCCGATTCATTCGGTATCGAAAAAGGACCTTACTAGGCAGTAGGCGTTTTCACCTAGCCTAGAGGTACTATCCCTGCTCTTGGTTCCTGGTGCGTAATCAGGAGGTTTCAAGCGCTTCAATGTGGATTGTTTGTTCCAGAATCTGGTCGAATTAGGTGCGGAGAGGAGACGAGCTTAGGCTCATAGGCAAGCATCCCGTACCCGACAGCACAAAATAGCTGCGATCACTTTTTCATCTTTTGAAGCGCATAAAACAATGCGTGTTCCGAGCACCTAATTGAACCCCCCGCGGCCATTACCCCTCGTAATCTCGTCGAAGCTAAAAAGAGCGAAATGGAACTGCCATTTCGCTTACTTCATCTTTAGCGACTCTCCATCTGGAGGGGGTTCCGAAATGAATAAACAGATGAAGTCGCAAGATGGCCGAAAATTAAAACGGCCGTCCGGGTTCTCCAGAATCACGCCATCCACCCGAATTGCCTGATTATCGGTCTGACTGCGTTCGCTCATGATATCTCGTCTGTCCGTTGATTCTTACTACCACTCGACTCTGCTCCATCCATCATGACTTCCTCATCCAACGACTCATGCCCACCTACCCCGGGGCTCTCATCCCTGGCGACGTCAGTTGCATCCCTGTCCACGCCATCAACCCGCTCCAAAGCATCGCTCAGCAACTCGTCCTATCGTTTCGGAACCTTGTGTGTCACTACCGAACACAAGGATCAGTTTGGAGCGAGTAGCGTGCCTATCTACCAGACGGCAACGTTCAAGGGACTGCCGGGGAACCAATATGATTACACTCGAAGTGGAAACCCCACCAGGACTGCTTTAGGTGATTGCCTTCCTCCAAATCCGTCTTCAAGTACTGACCCCTCCACAGAGACACAACTTGCACGGCTCTACGAATGCCGCCGAGCATTTGCCGTCTCGACCGGAATGACCGCCCTCGACATGATCCTCCGTCTCGTCTCTCCCGGAGACGTGATCATCGCAGGCGACGATATCTACGGCGGAACCGATCGACTGCTCACCTTTACCAAGACGAATGGCGGAGCCGACGTTCGCCACATTGACATGACGAGCCAGAGCGAGCTCGACGCTGTTCTCAAGGAATGCGGGGACAAGGTCAAGATGGTGCTGATCGAGAGCCCGACAAACCCGCTGTTGAAGGTGCTGGATATCAAGAGGATTTCCGACTCTGTTCATACGGCATCTTCAGTGAATATCTCGGTATTCAGCTTGGCGTTATGCTGATTCCCCTGCATAGAACGCGTTGATCGTCGTGGACAACACCATGATGTCGCCCTATCTCCAGCGACCTCTCAACCTGGGTGCCGATGTCATTTACGATTCGGGAACCAAGTATCTCAGTGGTCATCACGATGTTATGGCTGGTATCATTGCTGTCGAGCGAGAAGATGTCGTCAAGGTGAGTAGCCGCCGGCACGCAGTCGGGCCGTACTAATCCCTCCCGCAGCGCATCGCATTCCTCATCAACTCTACCGGTACAGGTCTCGCCCCTTTCGACTGCCACGTCCTCCTGCGAGGCCTCAAGACACTGTCGATCCGAATGGACCGTCAAGCATCGACCGCATCCATGGTAGCATCCTACCTGCATACCCTCGGCTTCCACGTCAACTTTCCCGGACTGCAAGAACACCCTGGCCGTGAAATCCACTTTAGCCAGGCTGATGGCGCTGGTGCCGTCTTAAGTTTCACTACGGGAGATGTAGCGATGAGTGAGAGGGTCGTGGGCGGTACCAGGTTGTGGGGTGTTTCCGTCAGTTTCGGCTGTGTAAACAGCTTGATCTCCATGCCGTGTGTCATGTCGTGAGTAGCCATCCTCTGCCAGTCGGACGTTGCTAACCCTTTGCGCAGACACGCTTCCATCGCCGCTGATAAACGAGCCGAACGAGGCCTTCCGGAAGACCTTATTCGTCTCTGCGTCGGTATCGAGGACCCGCGAGATTTGATCGATGACCTCGAACGTTCGCTTCTGGAAGCCGGTGCAATCTACGAACGTTTCGATGAATCCGATTCTATTCCCACCACACCGACATCCAACGTGGCCTCTGAGAGCGCCCGTGCATCGGCAATCATCAATCACGCATTCATGACTGACCCTGCTGCAGCCGAGACGTGGGCCGTTCGACGTGCCAAGCGTTTCCGAAGAGGAGGAGCCGCCCAACTGGATGCGGGCGCAGAGGAAGTGGGTGCCTCCTCGATGACAGCCCAAGCGGCTGCAATCGCTGGTACCGCAGATGAAACGCTAGGTCGACAGTTTGGGGAGCTCGGGATGCAGCAAGACGAGCAGGATATCTTGGTCTCTGCTCCGGGAAAGGTCATCATGTTTGGTGAACATGCAGTTGTACATGGCGTCGTACGTTGATTGTTCTTTCAGTTTCCGATAGTTGTATGATTAACCCCATGATGTATCCATACTTTAGACTGCGATCGCGGCTTCCATCAATCTGCGATGCTTTGCTATCCTGAATAAGCGTCAAGATGAAAAGATTCGGCTGGATTTACCGGATCTACATCTGTATGAAAAGGAGTGGCCACTGGATAGCCTTCCGTGGGATGAATTTACTGCCAAACCGCTGGACGGCGGCTGGGCTCCAGGCGAGCTTGATCAGGCATCGCTCAAGGCAGTCGAGCAGTTTTTGCACGACGACGGGCTTGATGCTACAGCACACGTGGCTGCATTGGCTATTCTGTACCTCTACATGGCCATGTCGAATCATGGAGTTCGGTGAGTCACCCGGTAAGGAGAAGGAATCCAGCTGACAGCCTTTAAGACGCGGAGCAACATATTGTGCTCGGTCCGCCTTGCCTATTGGAGCAGGTCTCGGTTCATCTGCCTCATACGCAGCATGTATTTCTGCTGCGTTCTTGCAACTCTTCGGCCTTCTCGGCGTTCTGCCTTCCACCGAGTCAAGTCGCAACGGCCCGTACCCTGGCCATCAAGCGATCAACGACGCCCAGGCGACACTCATTAATGAATGGGCATTCTTGGCTGAAAAGGTCATTCACGGCAACCCGAGCGGCATTGACAACGCGGTCGCAGTGCGCGGTGGCGGTCTGACATTTGCGCGGGCGATCAACGGGAATCCTGGCGGAATGAAGTCATTGAATGGGTAAGTTTGCTGATTCGCCATCTCGACTCTAGCTCATCCCGTGCGCAGGTTCAAATCTGTCCGATTACTCCTGACCGACACGAGGGTGCCGCGCCAAACCAAGCTGCTGGTGGCTGGCGTCGGTGAACGAATGACTGCCGATCCGACCTGGGGTAAGCGCATGATGGACGGTATCCAGGGCATCTCGGATGAAGCGCAGGTTTTGCTCACCGACTCGTCCAAGAGCCGGGAAGATTTCGTAGCGGGTCTCTCTGTAAGTCTTTCGCTGCCTTGTTCTGAACGTGACTGACCCGCTCGCAGACTCTGCTTGATCGGAATCACGAGTATCTGGCCGAACTCGGGGTATCACATCCCGCTCTCGAGCTCATTCGTGCAAAGACGGCTTCCGCGCCATACCACCTGTCGACCAAGTTGACGGGTGCAGGTGGGGGTGGATGCGCCGTGACGCTCATTCCAGACGGTGAGTGCGCCGGGGCTGCTCATGGCTAGAAACTCATCCCTATATTACAGACTTTTCCGCCAAGCGCATGGATGCACTCTTGTCCGAGTTGCGAGAAACCGGGTTCCGACCATACTTGACGAGCGTAGGCGGTGCAGGACTCGGCATCCTCGGCACGAGCAAGGCCCTTGACCTCGAGGCCCCCGGTGGGGCGGGGGAGACGAGTCATATCCCACTAACGCGGGTTTTCCACGCTGTAGCGGCCGAGGGTCTCGAGCAGTGGGCCGAGCAGACGGGAGAGTGGTTGTATGTCTAGGTCGGATATCGTATACAAATGCATGTACAAAGCCTTGCGGCCAGGAGTCGAAAGACAATGAAGAAAGGTCTACAGACGATGGCACGCTTATGCCTCGGACTTTCTCTTCTTCTTCTTGTCGCCCTTTTCCTTCTTCTCCTTCTTGGACGGTGTGTCGACTTCGGGGACGGCTACCTGAGCGGCCACAACGGCACCTGCCGGCTTGTCCTTTTTCTCCGACTTGTCCTTCTTGGACCGTTTCGAGGTGGACTCGGCGTTGACGGGTTGCAGGTCTCCAGGGGTGTCGACTTCCATGGCGGAAGTGTCGAGCGCGGCAACCTCGGATTTCCTGCCACACAGGGATGAGCTTCAAGTGGAACAGGTTTCGCACGCCACTCACCTCTTCTTGCTCTTCTCTTTCTTTTCCTTGCGTTCACTCTTGACCGGTGTCGATCCAACAGCGGCGCTCACGCTCGGGATCAAGCTCTTCAACTTTTCCAAATCCGGGTCCACAGCTTCACCGGACTCCTTGGCCTCCTGTTGTCCCTGCTCGACAAGCTTGACGGCCTCTTCCACATCGTCCATCTTGACGTCATCCCCGTCCTCGTCATCCTCGTCATCGTCCAGTGCAGCTGCAATCGCCGCCTGGGCCTTGGCAATGGCCTCCGAGTTCTTGCTAACGGCTGCACCGGTCTCGTAGAACGCAAGTCGCTCCTCCACCTGGGCTCGCAGGGCCTCTCCATACTTGTTGGTCGGGACGTCGGAGAAACAATCGATTCGACACGCGATCGAACATTTGTTGGCCAAGAAACGCGAGATTCGGCCCTTGTGCTTGTTTCCGGCACGTCCGATAAACGTGCTGTGGTAGATCAAACCGTACTTTGGCGTGTTGCCCTTGGTCTTGAGCGCTCGGAAAAGCGCCTTTTCGGCACCGAGAATCTGAACGGTCGAGGCCGGGTACTTTGCCAAGTTGGTCAAACTACCTGCGTGACTGATGAGTCGAGCACCGATGGTTTCACCGACAAGGGCCGACAAGTTGGGCGCGACAACGTTCATCTTGTCAACGAGGTACTGACGAAGAGACAATCGGTACCCGGCGAGCTGGACGACTCTTTCGGCGAATCGCTTAATGTTGATCAAGTCGATTTCGTTGATGTCGCTTCCCATGGACGATTTGGCGGCATCCATCACGTTCTTGGCCATGGTTTCGTCATCGTCCAAGATTTCCTGGATAGACTGCACCATCTGCGTGTACTTTTCATCCTGGGGGTCAAACGTCAAGCTCGACTTGTCGCCGATCAAGAGGACGAGCTTGGCGTACTGTCCCGGGTTGGAGGGGACGATCTTGACGAGCTCGGGGAAATGCCACGAGTACCATTCACGGATTCGCATGGCAAACGTGTTGACGTCCTTGTCGAGCTGATCGGCCAAGGCGATGGCCTGGATAATCATGTTGTCGGATCGGTTGACGTTGAACTGCGCAAGGTGTTAGCCGCGCTCGCTTGAGCGCCATGCGGCCTACTCACCTTTACTTTACTTCGCGAATAACTGTGGCCCAAACCCAACTGCGCAACGTTGATATCTCCCGACGCCATCCCGGTTCCGGCCTTTGCCAGCAGCTTTTCCGCGTGCAATCGAATACCACGGACAAATTCGAGCGTTCGTTCTCCCGTGTCGCAGTTGATGCCGAGTTGCTGGGCGATCGAGGAGGCGAGCGTTCGTTCGCCGACACCGAGGAGGATGCGTTGGGATTTGGTGGCGGAGGGCAGGAGAAGTTGGAGGAGCGAGGAGAGTTGATCCGAGATGATACCTGGCGGGTGGTGGGTCAGTATGGGTGATAAGGATGATCGCGCGATAGGAGGCGTGGATAGGAGTAAGATGGATGTGATGGGGGTCGAAAGGAAGCAAGGACCGAGTCGGTCTGAGATCCACTGCGTGAAAGCAAGATCGCCGCTCACACTCGAACGAACTCCGCGACTGTGATATCGCTGCCCTCGGAGAAGAGTTCTCGCTGCGCTCGCAGTGATATTCTCGCTACGCCCGAGAGGCGTAATCTCGCTTCACTCAGGATAATCTCCTCGCTTCGCTCGAGTGCCGGTCGGTCGTCCCTCCCTCCCTCTCTCTAGTCTCGCCTTGCTCGGTTGCCTTCGGCGTCGTAGCCTGCGGCGCGAGTCATCTCGCTGCACTCGGAAAAGGGTTCTCGCTATGCTCGAGAGGCGTAATCTCGCTTCGCTCGGAGTCGTTCCCTCGCTTCGCTCGTCGTCCGTCTCCTCTCCCTCCCTCCCTCCCTCCCTCCCTCCTCTCTCCCTTCGCTCGCTCGTTGCTCGTCGGACTCACCTTCCGACACATCATTCGCATTCTGCAACGCCTCTCCCGCACTCGTAAACGGCAAAAAACTCCTCAACTTGACCATCTTTTGAAACTTGCTCAAATCCTGAACAGCCTCTTGCACAGCCTTGCTCTTTGCTGCCTGTCCATCGCCACCCAAGCATCAGCACCATCCCGCTACCAACCCCCACGGCAACTCACAATCTCCTCCTGCATGGTGACCTCGAACAACGCATACCCGGAGGCGTTCTCAAAGAGAACATGGGTCAAGTTGCCGGACATGGTGTGCGGCGTGTGCTTGATTGATTCTCAGGTCTGATAAGCTGATAAGCCGTCAACTCGTACTTGATTCCCCATCGACCGAATCTACCTCTCAACTCCCCGTACGCGCCGTTTTCAACATTTTTGAGTAAGCGCACACGGGAAAGAAGCGCGACGGGGATTACGTAACAGCACTCCCTGGACCGCTCCTCATCAGAGACACCTTGAAAGGAACCCGAGCTAGTCAAAGGACCCACCAAGTTGAGCCAAAGGACCCAAGATGGCCGACGATGCTTCTTCCCCGACGCTCCCACGACGCCAGCCGCGGCCGGCAAGCGTCACTTTTGTATGTCCGCTCCACCCTACCCGCCATACATAGGCTCACCTTCCCCTCTCCTTTCAGCTCGGAACATGTAGCGGTGCGACCTCCTCTCTCTCGACTTAACCCTGCGTGCTGATACCCTTGATCGCAGGTGGCGGGCCCATCGTCTCCCGAAACTGCTCCTCCCTGGCACTGAACATCGAAGGATCACTATGGCGTACGTCCCTCCCACCATCATACAATCAGCTGCGTATAGCACAACACCTCAACCTCTTGTCCCCTCTCTTGCAGTATTCGACTGCGCCGAAGGCACCCAAGTCAAACTCCAGGAATCAAAGCTCAAAATGGGTCGAATCACTCGGATATTCATCACCCACATGCACGGTTCGCCTCTCCCCTCCCTCCCCTATCAATTGTCCCGCATCTGAGACCATTCCCCTCCACGATAGCGGACCACGTGATGGGCCTCGTGCCGTTACTAGGGACCGTGATGACGGGTGTCGTTACGCCGAAAGAGGAATTGGAGCGGTTGCGGCGGTTGGGAAGGGGCAAGAAGGTGAGTGACGGGGTCGATCGGTCAAGGATAGGAGAAGGAGCGGGGAAATGGGCATACATGCGCATGAATTGTGTCGGAGGTGTGGTACTGCTCAGGAAAGACGTCGGCGTCACGAACAGCGACGGAGGTTCAAGGAGGGCGAGGCGCAAGACATCGAGGACATTCCCATGGAATAGGAGAGCGAGAGGCGGGCAATGTCATCTCGAGTGGTTCCGGATATTGCTGTTGATGGATGAATGGATGGACAAAGAGAACTACAACGGGGTATGCAATGGCTCGCTCGTAACGAACGCAACTCGCGACAAACTGTTGCGACTATGTTCGGACAATTTCGCCGCACGAAATCCTCCCATACAGATGCACAGACTCACGCAGACCTCCTTTTCCAGGCAAAAATCCACATCTACGGCCCACCAGGCCTGCGTCTCCTCCTCCGACAAACCCTCTCCCTCACCGAACTCTCCCTCTCCTCCACCTACGCCGTCCACGAGCTCATCCCTTACGAGTCAACCACACGTAAACACGGCAAACCGAGTTGTACATGCGACGCACCACCAGACGATGTACCTCCCACGCTGATCGGTTTCGCCGAGGGCCTGCACGTCAACGAGGCGCCCGGGGTGGATCTATACGCGGATGAGGATGGGTGTTGGCGTGATCTACTAGGTCGAGCCGAGGGCACACCCGAGGAAGACGAGGTGCAGGAAGAAGAGACCGAAAGGGAACCATCCACGCCGAATCCGAACCTCGCCACGGGGAATGCCGTGGAAGACCTGACGGCGGATTCCGCCAGACCTGCATCTCTCTCGGGCGAGGTGAAAAAGTCAGTGAAGAAGCGGGGAAAGGGCAAGAAGGAGCCGGTTTGGAGGGTGGATGCTGGTCCGATCGATCATAGGAGTACGTCCTCGGGCCATTCAATCAACGCGTTCATACTGACACTAGGTGTTATTACTCCAGTCCTCAGTCTCGGCTTTGTCGTTACAGAGCCCCCATCTTACCTCCCTTTAGACACGGTCGGGCTACTACCCATCCTTGAAGCCGAACGCGAAGCCCTCGCCCTCCTGCCACCGGAACAAGGCGGACCCATCAACAATCCCCGAGCAGTACTTTCACTCGTCACCTCGCAAAAAGCTCCATACACCCTTCCATCAGGCACCGTGCTTCAACCACCCGACCTCGACCCAGAACCCCGGAGAAAGATCGTCATCATGGGTGACTGTTCTGGTGTGTCCAACGACGCGTTTGTCCAGCTAGCACAGAAGCCGAGTCTCCTCGTACACGAATGCACAAATGCCTGGATCGACCCTGTGATCGAAAAGGGTGACAGGGGGAAACGGGTACGCACAGCCGAGCTGGACAAGACGCTGATAGCGGGAGGCAGACGTCCGCCGGGTCCTACCTCAGGAGGTCCCCCTGGTGATGGACCAGGCTCTGAAGCGCCTGAAGGACTCGATTTTATCAAAATGGAGCAAGAACGCGTGCGCAAGATCCTGGCTGCCAAGGCGGTAGTCGAGCAGAAGGCCCGGTCGCGAGGCCATTCAACGCCGGATATGGTTGGCGCGTTTGCGAGGCGTGTTCAAGCTCGAAGGGTGGCGCTGAATCATTTCTCTGTCATGTGAGTTAAATTGTTGCAGTGCAAACCCGCACCGCTTATACCCCTCTGGCAGGTTCCCTTCACCGCATTATGCGACCGACACGCCGTTCCCCTCCCTGCTCATGGAGACGAACCACCATTCTCCCGGTCGACCGCTTCCGCCGATCGCCATCTCGGAGCTCCATCGTCGCGTGCTCATGTCATTCATTGAATCACAAACCACCGACACCTGGCATCCCGTCGGCGGTGTTCGAGCTTCCGCCGCACGAGATTTAATGACGTACGATATCCCGGCACACGAATTGATACATCCCGAGCTCGACGTGATTATTCAGCGCACGGAAGAGGCGGATCGGTTCCAGGATTTGTGGAGACACGAGGGCGCGACGGGGATTACGCGGGTCTTTGGTATCCGTATCGCCGGTCTGGACAAGTCGATTAGTGGTATTGGTTATGGATGGGTGCATCAGCGGCAAGAGGAAGAAGGAGAAGGAGAGACGCCTACAGGGCAAGCAAGCACGGTCGATGGGGAGGGGGAAACGTCGAGCGCCGCGGGTGACAAGACTAGTCGGGGTCGAGGAAGTGGCAGCAATGGTCGCGGTGGACGTGGACGTGGTAGCGGACATCAAAAGAACAAGCCGAGTATGACCAGTGTCGGTGGCGGTTCTCAAGAGCAAAAGCCTAGAGGACCGCTCGCGAATGGACAGGTGTCAAGAGGTCGCAGGGGACACGGCAGGACGAAGAGTATCGCGCAATAGAAGGCAGCACACCATACATCATAGAGTTTGTATCGCATAAGGCATCAGGATATGATCGCCCAGGACACTTGTACATTGACACGCAGCCGTTCATCCGTATATGTCGGATGCGGCAGAAGTTCCACCCGAGATGGAGGATCCTCCGAACAATCCCTGCCAGCTCGGCGGCTGTGAAAGTGCGACCTGGTCTTCCGCTAGAAGTGGTGAATGAGAATGGGGCTTGTAGTTGGCTCGAATTATACTCACGAATGCCCAACAGATATGTCACAACGCCCCCATACCGCATCGCGTCCTCCCGATTATCTGCCTCGGCGCACCAATACGCCAGAGTTGCATACGGCGGTACCGGCGACGCCTGAACCTGCAGAGTAGCGATCAGTCGACGAGTCAACCCCGCGCAAGGTAAGAAAGGCGGGAACGTCTTTTCTGTCGGTGATGGAGGAACATAGGCCGGGAGTCGGCCAAGTCTCTCCCTCAGCTGTGCGGGAATCGTTTCCCTTGACGACGGTGGTAGCAGCACTTGCAGCGGGTTGAAAAGGTGGTTTTCTGTCGTTGCGGCAGCCGAGTCAAGGGATGTGAGGATGAGGACAGCGTGGAAGGGGTAGCTCGCGATGAAGCGGACGACGAGATCGATGTGGTCTTGTTTCCGTGACTGCGGGATGTCGCTCAGTACGGGTGCGAAACGACTGGAGTGAAATGCTGACCTGTAGTGTCGGAGCTCTCTGCTGCAGAAAAACAAAGGAAGAGCCTTCCCTGCCATACACTGGATGGAACTGACATCAGTCTATGCTGTTTATAGCGGATCCTCGAAATATACCTTCTATTCCACCCGTCACGATTCCCCCTTCATCGCCCTCTGCTTCCCCGACCATTGGCACAACCATCCCTTCATCTCGAAGCTTTCCTAGGCGTCTCAAACCGAGTGAGTGGACCAGCACGTCCACAGTGAGCTGTGGCAGGGACGCTTGCGAGACCGAAGGCTATCGAGTCAAGCGAGTTAGCTTAGTGACGGCAGCAGTGTCAAAGGGGACTTGCAATGACAAAGGTGGCGCCGTCGAATGCTTCAGTGGATCCTTGATATGTGGCAGACATGATGCGCTTGGGATGCTGGCGTTCGACGCTGAGGATCAGGGATCTCGAAATGTTGGTTGCTCAATTCCTCCTAAATCGAACGCTGCAGCTGTGATATTAAATGATGAAGCGCTTCGTCACCGGCGCCCGAAATGAAATTACAGGATTCGCCACCCAGTTCCCAGATCCAACACCTCAACCTCGAGCCGGTTATGGCCTGCACTTCGAGGGTTAGGATGATTTGTCGCTCCTCTCGAGACTTACCATAGGTGCCAGACTAAGCACGCTACCGCAGCCGATATACCCTTGCAGTCATGTGGCAGCGGCAACCCGCATTTGAGCCAGGCCACTCCTTTGCTCGGACCGTTACATTCGATCGCGAGGCTATCAGCTCGTCTTCTTCGTATCAACTCGCAGTAAGGAAGAACACTCAGGAGACGTCGAAATAATGGCCTTTCCAGCTCACATTGCATAGAGAAGAGGCGCCTTGCTAATGTCAGCCCGCGACATCGACTTAGTACGTAGAACTAGGTACACGGCGAGTTAGCTTTTGGTCGAACTACCCAAACTGTGCCCATATATACTCAAATGACCTTACAACCAGGCCCAAAAGAGCTTCGAGGCGCCGCTCTCTACTTTAATTCCCGAACAACCGAAAGTGCGACCGAAGCAACGCCTCTCGACTCAGTCTTACTTGAATCCTCACCATGCTTGACGATTGTTGGATGGTTGTACAGCCAGAGTCCCCATCCCAACCCTCAGCAGAACTGTTCATCAACAGGCGCAAACCGTTTGTTCGCCATACAACCAAAACTGCCCTCGAAGTAGACGCCTTTGTCCCTTCGAGGGTTTCGAAACGACCAGATGTGGATGACGCCGACAACGAGGATCCCGGAGTGGATTTCGACGACTGCAAATCAGACAGTCCAGAATACACATCAACCTACCCCGATGAATATGATCCCCGGTGCTTGCACAAGGCATCTACTCGGGTCTACTGCGCCGACGCATACTGCCCATGCGTGGGGCGGAGGTCACCAGCAGCCTTGCCATTCCTACCGGCAATCCGCTTTCGACCTTTCGGAGTGTTCGCCCCCGAGCCATCCGAGATCGAGTGTTGGATCGTCAGCTCTGCGATGCCACACTTCAGAGAGCACCTACGAACTTTTATCCCTCGACGACCCTCGGAAGGACCGGTAGAGTCTGTTATCGTAAATTATAACCACATCCCCTCCTACAACGCGCAATATGACAAGCCGAGAGAGCACCAGTACTCGAAAAGGAGGCCCGAAGAACACATTGTCCCGTGGTGGCTATGGCAACGACAGCAACCACGGGAAGATTTGCGACACAAGGCCTGGATGCACGCGAGACAGCAGCGGCTTCGCGAATGGGACAATTTGAGCCAGGTCGTAGGCCCACCGACGGATATCGACGACTTTGACGACTGTTGGGAGGTGGTTCGGCGTTCGGAAGGCGACTGGGCTGGCTTTCGCACGCACGTCAATCGCAAGAACACGATTGCTTGGCCCGAAATCAATATCGACCAGTCGATACCCTCTACGGCGTATCAAGATCCAGGTTGGCGCGATCCGGGCCACGAGGTCGACTCGCCGCTTACCGAAACCGACACGGACAGGGGCACAGCCTTTGTCCCCGCATGCACGCCTCCCCTGGAATCGCCATCGTCGAGCTCATCGGAACAAGAAGCACAAGTCGTCACCCCGCAGCAGGAGCAACAGGAGCTCGCCCCGTTGGGTTCTAGAGTCGATAGCTCGCGTCTGCCCCGAAAACCTCGGTTGCGTGAGTGGCGCAGCGCAGCGGTGCATGATGCTGGAATGCGGCTTACCATTTCCACAGCTCGAAGGACCCCCTACTCACGCCCGTTGACGCCGTACTTTTCATGCGACAGCGCCTGACTGCCGCATGGCGAGTAATCGCAGCGAATGCAATGTAACCACGACACGTTGCAAATGTACCTAGTCTCGTCGATGCTATGTGGATAATTTTGTAGATCCTACAATGCCTTCAAGAGGTCCCGGAATACAGATCGTACAGAAGAATGTCTGGATACAGGGGAAGAAGGGTCGACTAATCTGTACATGGCTTCAGATATAGGGTTGGTATACGTATGTTATGCCTGGGCGGAATACCGGGAGGCCGAATAAAGGTCGACACAAGACAGGTAGCGAATTCGAAATGCAATGGCGTAGGCGTGGCCTGTTAAAACGTCTTCTTTTCGTCAAACGGCGAGGCAAGACCCGATTCAAGCCCGAGCGATGCCCCAGGAATCGGGATGGTCATTCCAAAGCCAAGCTTTTGTCGCTTAGCCATCGGCAAGGGCAACCCAACCCCGGGACTGCGGAGAGACGGTTCGACGTCGGCGGCGGCGGCGGCAGCGATGGCGGTCTTGATGGCGATCGTTGGCCTGGTCGGACGCGACGGAGCATTGCTCATGAACTGGGAAAAGACGGAAGGCGTGGTGTGCGCCGCGTTCGAGCTTCGAGCGCGTGAGAGACCCGGTCGCGAGCTCTGAGACGACGCCACAACGGGCCGAGGCGTAAGATCGAGATCGGACTCAAAGCCAGACGGTGCGAGTGATAGACCTCGAGGGAAATCCGGCGGCGAAAGATTGAGCGGCGTTCCCAGAGGATTCTTTTCAAACAGGCCAGACGACGACGCCGGCGCCGCACCGGCGGGCGCCATGTCGAAATCCGACGATCCCGACCCGTTTCGAGCGTGAATCAATGGCGTCGGGCTCGTCTTGGTGAGCAAGATTGCAGGAAGGCCAAACGCGTGTTCGGGCGTCGCAGGGATCATATCGGAATCCATGCTGACATCATGCGCCGCTTCCGAGTAGATACTCGACGGCGGAGACAGCAACTCGTTGTGTTGGTCAAACATGTTGTCAAACATGTCTCGCGTCGAATCCTGAGCCTGCGGCGTCGACGTGTCCAGCTGATACTCGGTCTGCATCGTCGGCGTCTGCATATCAAACACGGCACTGGGCGTCGCGCATTCCTGGTCGACAAAGGCGACCATCTCGCCGCCGTTATCTGACACCACGTCCGATGACAAGGACAGGCAACTGTTGAAATCATCCGCGGTAAAGCTCTGTCCGCGCTGCAACAAACTCGGCTTGCGCTGCATGCCTCCTGCCGGTCGAGCTAACAATACGTCAGCACCTCGCCTCACGCACCCCGCTTGCGGAAACCTACCTGGTCGGATTTCCCCCACGACAGGCTTGACCGATCTCTGCAACGAACTCGACAACCTCAACGCTTGCCCGGCCCTTCTGTCCTCCCCCTCACCACCGCGTTCAAGATCATCCAACGGCAGACCAAGTTCGAGCGCCCCCGCCCCGGCATCCGGAAACTCGAGCAACATCTCACTCCCATGTCGTTGCATCATGATCCCCCCTCCAGGACGCTTCATCATCCTCCCCGACGGCGTCTCTGTATTCTCTGCGACATCCACCTCGGAACGCACGATGGGCCTCCCCACGGGCGTCATCATCACCTCACGCGAGGCTTCATCACCCGCCGCCGCCGCCGATGGAGGGGAATCCAACACCCGTCCCTTGAACCGATCTTCCCTCCCGACGCCCAACGCCTCCCTCCTCGCAATCTCATACAATTTCCTCCTCGTCGCCTTCCACGAATGTTTCCACGGAATCCCGGACGCGGAATGCGTCCGACGGTGTTTCGACCCCGAGGAGGCATGGTGTCTCCTTGCCGACGCGGCAGAGGGCAGAGAAGGTGCGGAGATGGAGGAAGTGATGCCCAATCCGCCGTGCTTGGTTCGAGGACTGTTCCCGGAGCCCAAGTCGGTCAGGTGGAGACTGTTCCCACCGACGGGCGTCGGCGGGGAATGGAATCGAATAATCTGGGACGTGATATCATCCAACGCGGCGGAAGGCGGAAGTGTTCCCGGTGGATACGGTGTTGACAATGGATGCAACGGATTATCGAGAAACTGGCACGCACGCACGCACGCGACGTATCAGCCCACGCTCCGCATGTCCACTCTCCACCTACTACTCACACTCAACAAGATCCCTTGCTCTCTCTCATCCCACTCAAACTCATCCTCCACCACAACGGTACTCTCCAAACTCCACGCACTCGCCGTCCGCTTCCCCTGCCTCTCCTCCCGCATCACCCGCTCATCCTCTCGCTCCATCACCGTGCCCGTCGATCCCGCAGAAGAAGCACTCGAACTCCCCGACGACGACGAGGACGACGACGACGACGACGCCGTGCGGGGGAGGTATATCGCTTGATGAGCCGTGAAATCAAATATAAAAGGATGCTCATGCGTCGGCGTCGGCGTCATCATCGAGGCGGGCCAATGCTAATCACCACGCGTCAACGACTCATCCTCCCTCCCCATCCACCACGCGCGCGCGCGCGACTCACCTTATCCACAGCCAAAGCCAGCGGCGTTCCCGGTAAAGGCGTATGCGGCAAGGACCCACAGTCACTATCACAAGGCGTACTCGTCCCCGAGGCGGACGAGGGAAACGTAAAGGCCGGCATGTCGTGTGATGCGCTGCCGCGAGGGAGACGTAGATGAGTGGGAGACCGGGACAGACGGGGTAAAGGCGAGAGGCACTTACTTGCGCAAGGGCATGGGGAGGAGTGGTAATACGGGTTTTCGGGTGTGGAAGACCATGTCGCGGATTGGGATTCGGTGGTGTGTCGTGGTATATGGGGTAACCTGGTGGACGATGTGGCCTTGCGTGGATTCACGGGACGCGTTCTCTGCGGGTGGGGGGGGGTATATGGATGAGGATGTGGGGTCACACGAGGGAACGGGGGGGTGAGTACCACGGACGCGTCGAAGGGAAAACGACACGACGCGTTCCTCTTTCGGACGTGTTCCATTAGCATTTCACGCGGGGAGATACACCGCGGATCCAATCTCATGCAGTGCATGGCTGACGCTGCCGCCTTCCCTTCCCCAGTACGGCCAGCATCCTGCCCACCGTCTCGAGGAACGAACTCGGCATGCGTGCCTGCTGCGCCGTTTTCTACGCCGGCGTCGCGTCGTCGTCAATACGATCCAACTTGACCCGGGTAGAGACGACATACCATGGCGTGAGATTCCCGGTTGACGCCCGGTTGAAGCCGGTACGAGTAGGAGAATCGACCATGCTTCTTACGCAGAGCCTTAGTATTCCTGCCACCGAATTTCCCTCCCTCCGCACTCACGGACTCATCCACGTCGGTATACCAAAACTCGACGCCCTTCGCTGGGCCTCGTCCGTCCGTCTCGGCTCGTAAGATATCACACAGCTCGTGGTAGTGCGTCGCAAACAGCGTACGGCATCCGATAGACCGGAGAATATGGTTCACCGTCGCATAGGCAATCGCGATTCCCGAATGGTAGGTCGTCCCGCGACCGATCCTACGCGGGGTGGGGGGGGGGTGTCAATCACCGGCCAAGGCATGACAATCGACGCACTTACTCGTCCATGATCACCAGAGACTTGGGCGTCGCGTGCGTCAAGATATACGCCGTCCTGCCCATACCAAATCAGCACCACCCACCCACCCACCCCCTACCGTACTCACTCGTGCATCTCGAGCATAAACGTGCTCATGTCCCTATACAAATCATCCCTCGCCCCAACCCTACTAAACACGGCATCCACCACGCCCAACCTCGCCTCATCCGCAGGGACAAAACTCCCCGACTGGGCCAAGATGGCCATGATCGCCGCCTGCCGCAAGACGGTCGACTTGCCGCCCATATTCGGGCCCGTAATAATATGCACCGGCGCCTCGGGGCGGAGATGCATGTCGTTCGGGACGAATGGCCGGGGTGATGTGCAAGACGTCATAAGGCCGTACTCTACCGTCGGATGTCGTCCATTGGTGATATCCAGTACGGGTCTGCCAGGCGCGGTCAGCTACGACGCCCGGCGAGGTCGGCAAAAGACGCGCGCAACCTACTCGTCTTGCATCTCGGGGCGAACCCAGCGCAACTCGTCCGCCGCTTGCGCAAACCCGAGCGTCAGATCGATCTCGTCCAGCAAGCCAGCATTGACCAGCAGGTCGTCTTGCCGTTCCAGGATCTGCACGGGGGTTAGCCTGGCATGTCCACGCCGAAATAACGGCAGTGCCCACCTGTCCTCGCAGCTCGTCAAACGCGACTTCCTGCGCCTTGCCGATCTGCTCATGCATCTCCTGCATCTCCAACCCTAGCACAGTCCATGGCTGTACCCTCGGTCAGCGCGATAATCACAACCTCAACTCAAACCAAGACTCACACCAAACAAGTACGTCTTGGCCGTCTTGTTGGAACGAAGAGGGATCAACCGATCATCGCGCTCCACCACTCCCGCATTGCCCTTTTTCGTCGGCACATGCACAAACAGGCCCGGCGCGAACGGACTCGTCTTGAGCTCGAGAGAGGGCGTGTCTGCGCGGGCGTCGTGCGGGGTCAGCGTAGCCCAAGGCCCACATCGGCCCTACGCACTGAATTCCTGCTGCAAGTCTCCCTCCATCGCATGCCGTTTATCCTCGAGGGCCTGCACGCGAGCGTATAGCTCACGAAGCGTTGGATTAAAGCTAGGGAAGTCAGTCGGCGAAACCTGGCAGAGCCCACCCACCACTCACTCGGGCTTCAGCCACCATACCCCACTGGCCTTTACCGGCTCTTCCTCCTCCAGCTCATCCACCTTGTCCAGGGCTCCTCGATTCACCGCCTCATCCACCAGGCGCACCAAGCTATGCAGGTCACGATGTTCTTCCGTCACCCTCCGCAACCTTTCCGTCCGCTCCGTCCTCTCATCCTCCCTCTGCACCTCTTCCCCAATCCGCTCCACCATCCACCGAATCCCCTCCATCTTCTCCCTCAAGTCGACCAAATCCCTCGCATTCCCCACGGCCGCACTCGTCCCGCCCCATACCCGCGCCGCCACCTTGCCGCCCGAGGAATGTTTCCTGCCCGCCGAAAACTTTTGCACAATCCTGACAATCTCTCCCAACCTCCCCGCCGATGCCTTGCCCTGTGCACGCAAGGAATCCCTCAGATCCTCTCTCAACACGGGCCGCTCCACAAACGCATGTACAAGCGCATGACGGTGCTCGATTGTTGCCAAATGCGCCGAGGGTTGCGTCAGGGTATTCACGAGCAGTCTCGTCCCCGACGTGGTCAACGTGCGCTTGATGACGCTCAGTAATGTCCCGGCGCGCGAGACGGGCGACGAGTCGGTGCCCTTGACGACGGCGTGGTGCATCATATTCTGACGGAGCGAGTGGCGAACTTCAAGTCCAAGAAGGGTCGAGGCGTCGATCCGCATCGTCGTCCCTTGTTCCTGGTGATTCGGTCGCAACAGCGTCGGCATCTCGTCCATCAAACACGCCGCCAGGTGATCCGTCACCAGTCCAATCGCCTTTTCCTCCATCCCCTTGGTCTCGGGCGCTGCGACGTACGACACCATGATATCCGTCCCCTTTAACAACGCCCGCACCATCTTGACGACCTTTCCCAGCCCCTTGCGCATGCCTTCCTCCACCGCGCGCGGCAACACAATCTCCACCGGCGCTACCCTTGTCAACTCGTGCTCCAGCTCCTCGAGCTCCATAACCTTGCCCACGACCGCCCGATCCGTCGATATATCGATATACGCAAACCCGATCGTCGTCGTCGTCGCGTCGTCGGCGGCGTCGGCAGCGGCAGGATCAAACGATATCCCGACGAGGTACCGATTCCCCATATCCGTCTGCCAAGACTCATTACACAACGTCCCGGGCGTATACCTCCTCGCCACGAACCGATCCTTTTGTCGTCCAGTCCTTGTGGCCTCTGCTTCCTCAACGACGACAAACGACCGACCTTGCTCCACCAGGATCTGGAAATACTTGTCCTTTTGCGAGATCGGGAACCCAGCAAACGGAAACTGTCTCGCCCCCTGGTCCCCACTCGCAAAAGCCTTTGAAGTCAGCCGAATCCCCAAGAGACCGGCCACCTCTGCCGCCTGCGTGAAATACGACTGCCAAAGGCATGAACACCTCGAATACCCGACAATCCCACGGCGGGAACTCACCTCGTAAAACATGCCGACTCGGGTCAACACCACGTCCCCCTCGAACCGGTTCAAGTTTCCAAAGATCTCCCTGGCGAGCGGTGTGCGCGGGAACGATCCCCGCCTGATGGCCTGCTCATACGCTTCCTCCAAGGGATCCCCCACCGCTTCCGTTTTCGCAGGACCCGCTTGAAGTGTCTTCCATTCCCCCAAGGCGGCAAGTCTGGTGCCATCCTCCGCTACTGCATGAGTTGGAAGCTCCGCCAGACGTTTCCTCGTCCTCTTTGGTGGTGCTTTTGGACGTTTGACGACAGGTGTCGAGGAGGTGATGCCCCGGACGAGACGGGTGGCTCGTGGGATGGAAGAGAGACGTGGTGCACGGATCATGATGGACTGGGTGGCATGCTTAAGGCAAGAGTGAATATACGATGGATAGGGTAGATGATGGTCTTACCTGTACTAGGGGATCGATCAGGGAATTGATCAAGAGGGAAAGAAAGAAAGGAAAAGAATAGATCAACCAACTAACCCTCCGAATCCATCGAGCAGGACGTCGGAAACTAGGCCGCGGTCGGGTGTCGCCGAGGCGATATTTCCTGCGCCCAGAACCCGGGCGCCTCGGGAAAGGCCCTAAAGGGATCCATGATGGCTGTTTTCGTCAATTTGGTCAGAGGAAGGGAGGGGTATATTCCACCCGACCTGCTTGGGAGTTTGAGCGGTCCATCGAGCGGAAGCAGGCACCCAGCCAGTCGTCACAAAGGGCTCCCGGGTATGCATGCATGTTTCCCCTATAGAGTAGAGCAGAGCAGAGTAGGCAGAGTGAGTAGAGTACTCCGGCGACTACCTCCACCATGCGCCTCCTCGCCCTCGCCCTGCTCGCCCTCCTCGGCGTCGCAGCCGACTCCCCGAAGGTAGGCCTCACAAGGCTCAAGAACCTCCCGAGCAAGTTGTTCTACTTTGACGATACCACCGTGGGTCCCCGCTTTCCTTCCTTCCTTCCCATCGCTGAATAGCTGACTGGCGGCGCAGACAATCCTCCTCCATGACCCCGTCGCGTCCAACGTCCACATCTCAAACGACGAAGGACTCACATGGACGCCCATCCCCAACGTCCCCGCCGCCACCGCCCTCCGCCTCATCCAGCACCCCTTCAACAACGACATGGCATTCATCATCGGCCGTGATGATACCCACTATGCGACGTATAACCGGGGTGCGTCATGGGGCTCGTGGACGTTGCCGGCGGAGGGGAGAACGGCGAGTCTCTCGAGTGCAGAGGTGATGGCGTTCCATGCCTCACAACACGAGTGGATCTTATTCCAGGCCAAGGCGTGCGAAGAAACCCGCGGTGGAGGACGATGGGGAATCGGAGGCAGGAACTGCTGGGATGAGACGTATCACACGCAAGATGCATTCCGTACCCCGCCTCAACTCCTCCTCGACCAAACCAGTTCCTGCGCATTTGCACAATCAAGCAAATCATTCACCCAAGGTCCCGACTCGCGGATATTCTGTATCGCCTTTGACGCCGCCAATAAAAAGGGCGACGATGACGGCGGGGGATGGCACAGTCTCAAGGAATCACGCTTGTATCAATCCGACGAATGGTTCCCCAACGGCGAGAAAAAGTACGTCAACCTCGGGATCGGGAAACGCGCGCAAGGTGTCGTCGGCTTGGGCACGGTCAGCAAGTACATGGTCGTCGCGCTCAAAGCGTACGACGGCGACTCCTCCTCCTCCTCCACCTCGGCAACGACAGGTAACGACCCGATGCACCTCTACGTCAGCACCGACGCCGAATCCTGGTCCCTCGCTCAATTCCCACACAGCGCCTTGCCAACACTCAAGGAAAACGCATACACCATCGTCGAAAGCACCACGCATTCCCTCGCGATCGATATCCTGACCGACCCGAAAGCCGAAATAGGCACCTTGTTCGTCTCCTCCTCCGACGGCGTGTTTTTCGTGCAGGCGCTCGAGGGAACGAATCGGAACGAGTATGGGATCGTGGATTATGAAGGGATCACCGGGTTGGAAGGCGTTGGCTTGGCGAATGTCGTGAGGAATCGGGAAGAGGTTGTTGGTTGGGGAGAGGAGAAAAAGTTGCAGAGTGTGATGACGTTTGATGATGGTGAGTCGCGCGCGCGCGCCGGGGGACTCGGGTATGGGTGTTGACCCCCTGCGTAGGGAGCAGCTGGTCACCCATTCGTGCACCCGCGCAACAGATCGACGGCAGCTCCTACACATGCGACGTGACCGACCTCGACCAATGCAGCCTCCACCTCCACTCGGTCTCCTCGCCCCACAACTACGGGAAAATCTTCTCCTCCCCCGCTCCCGGGTTCCTCATGGGCGTAGGATCCGTCGGCACCACTTTGGATTCATATGAAGACTGCGATACCTACGTCTCGTCTGATGCGGGCGTGACGTGGCGGATGGCGCAACAAGGCGCACACAAGTATGAGATGGGCGATCAAGGGTCCATCTTGGTCATTATCGACGATGAAGACCGCACCGATCACGTACACTACTCGTACGACTTTGGACAAACATGGGAAAGACTCGACTTGGGCGTGACGTTGCGTGCGTTACTTCTGACCACGGTTCCGGATTCAACGAGTCAGAAATTCATGGTCCTCGGCACGCTCGGACGTGGCGATGCGACCGATCAAGGACGACACGCGATCACCTTTCTCGATTTCGCGCCCCTTCAGCACCGCAAGTGCACCGCAGACGATTTAGAACGCTGGTACGTCCGTCCCCCTACCGCAGGGCGTGAATGCGTCCTCGGTCACAAGCAGTGGTACCGTCGACGGAAACCCGAGGCAAAGTGTTACGTCGGGAACAAGTTTGACGAGGAGATTGGACATGAAGAGGATTGCGAGTGTGGCGAGGAGGATTACGAATGCGATTTCAACCACGTCCTCGCCGATGGGGAATGCGTTAGTAAAGGCCTTGAAACGGTCCCCGTCGGTCAGTGCACACGCGAGGGACAAACCTATATGGGATCCTCTGGGTACCGCAAGATCCCCGGGGATACGTGCCGCGGGGGCAGCGAAAAGGATAAACCAGTGCTCAAGGATTGTTCCCTCGCTCGTCCGGAAAACGGCAAGGCTTCGCACGTGATGCATTCGTTTGACTCGGCCGTCGTCAATCAGCAATACTTTGGATCGGGCACGGCCGTCTTGTTGCAGCTTGCGGATGATAGCGTGTGGCAGTCGAGCAACGAAGGGTTTTCCTGGAAACGGCTATATGAGCAGGATCACTTTTTAACGATCATCATGCATGCGTATTCGACCGATCGGGCGTACCTCGTAACCGACACACGGAAAATGTATTACACGACCGACACGGGGCGTACCTGGAGCACAATTCAAGCCCCAGCCGATCCCAACCCGTTCAATATTCCCATGCTCGATTTCCACCCGACCCGCCCGGACTGGTTGATCTTTACCGGTGCCACAGACTGCTCTGAAACGCTCAGCCAAAAGTGTCGCGCGATCGCCTACTACACGACCGATAATGGCCGTCACTGGAAGAACCTCGACGAGTATGTGCGGACGTGTTCCTGGGCCCGGGATGCGCGACTCAAGATTGACGAGCGGGAGATTATTTGCGAGTCGTATAGGGACAAGAAGGGCAGCCAGCGTTCGCCCGAGTACAATCCACTCGAACTAATTGCCGGCCAGCAATTCTACAGCAAGAAGACAAAACTGTTCGACTCGGTCGTCGGATACGCCACGTTCTCAGAGTACCTGATCGTGGCGGAACTCGAGGAAACCTCGAGCACGCTCCGCTTGCAGGTCTCGCTCGACGGGCTCCATTTCGCCGAGGGCCAGTTCCCGCCGAGCATGAAGATTGACAATCGGGCCTATACGATCTTGGAAAGCAGCACGGATTCCGTGTTTCTACACGTCACCATGAACGACAAGCTGGGCTCCGAATGGGGCAGCATCTTCAAGTCGAATTCCAACGGGACCTACTACAGCCTAGCAGTCGAATACGTTAATCGCGATATACGGGGATACACGGATTTCGAAAAGATGATTGGCCTCGATGGGATCGCGCTCATCAATGTCGTTGCCAACCCGGACGCTGCGGTCGTATCGGGCAACAAGAAGCTTAGGACCTTGGTCACTCACAATGATGGCGCCACATGGAAACCGATGAGTCCGCCCGCACGAGATTCCCTGGGCCAGGAATACGATTGCACCTCGACGTCGTGTGCACTCCACGTCTGGGGATACACGTCGCGTCGAGATTTCCGGGCGACGTACAGCAGTCCGTCGGCCGTTGGGCTGATGATGGCCGTTGGGAATGTGGGCGAGACGTTGGCGCCTTACACCGATTGTGATGTTTTTCTGACGCGCGATGGGGGCAAGGTGTGGGAGGAAGTGCACAAGGATGCGCATCTTTGGGAGTTTGGAGATAGCGGCTCGGTGCTCGTGCTCGTCAATGACGAGGGGCCCGTGGATCACGTTATTTACAGTACCGATGAAGGGCTAAGCTGGAACGAGTATGCGTTTGACAAGCGGTTGAGGGTGAAGAGTATTCAGACGGTGCCGACGGATACGAGTCGCAAGTTTATGCTGATTGGCAACGTGCCGGGGCAGACGGAAAAGAGTGTGATTGTGCACCTCGACTTTTCGCAGATTACCCAGCGGAAATGTGAGTTCTGTTGCGGGGGTTGCGGACGTGTGCTGACAGTGCGCAGGTGTGCTCAACATTGACGACCCACAACACGATGACATGGAACTATGGAGTCCAAGCGAGAGCCGAGACGACCAGTGCTTGTTTGGCCGGCAGGTGAGTCCGTCACGGTCGACAGAGGACCCCTCGTTGACCCGTTCCGCTGCAGACGCTCTACCACCGTCGAATCCGCGACCACGACTGCTACATCGGGGAAACGCTCGAACACCCACGTACGGTCGTCAAAAACTGTACCTGTGAAACGCGGGACTTTGAATGCGAGTTCAATCACTACCGAAGCCCGGCCGGTGATTGCATCCTCGTCCAAGGTGCCGTCGCGCTTTCCAAGGATACGTCTGAAGAACAGTGTGTCGGCTTCGAGCCGTATTGGTACGAACGCACGGCGTACCGCAAGATACCGTATAGCAGCTGTCAGGGCGGAGCGAGGCCCGATCGAGGGACGAGGCATAGTTGTCCCGGGTTGGTAGGCGGCGGTGGCGGGTTTGGCGCATTCTTCTACTGGTTGCTCGTCCTGGTCGTCCCGATCGGCGGGGCGGCCGCTGTCACCTACTTTTTCTACACGCGGCGTGACCGAGGGTGAGTCCCAGGTTCTCCTTGTCGCATCCCCCTGCTAACCTATCGCTGCAGGGCCATCCGTCTCTCGGAACACCGAGCGTTTGGCGGCAGTTCCGGCGCCCTGTCGACCCTTGCGTCAGTGCCATACTTTATACTCGGGGTGGCGTCGAGCGCCGCGGTATGGATACAGGAGCAGATACCGTTCGTGCGCGGTCTGTTCCCGGGCGGTTCGCGGTCGAGGTATCGTACGGTGCCGATGGACGAGGATGCCGAGATCCTGAACGAGTACCAAGAGGACTAGACATGAACTATATCGCATATTTGCATCCGCCCGCTTGTATTGAGACCCGTGTTGCCGGCGAGTGAGACGCCGCAAGGAGCGATAAGACGTGGTGTTTTTCTTTCTTTGTTTCCTTCTGTCTGTCCTCCGCCCTTCTTCCCCCACACACCATGTCCGCCATGCTCGCCGCACACCTCCTTCTCCACCCACAACTCACAAAGTCCCTCAAGGTCCTCGCGACGACCGTCGGCAGGGACAAGGTGTGTCATCACCGTTCGATCCTTTCCGCAGTCACGCACTAACCAATCCGCACAACAGACCTATCGATTGATCCAATACCTCGCTCGACTGATCGCCTGGTCCCTCCTCCGCTCTGGGAACGGCGTAGAAGCCAAAGATGCCGCTATGCGATGGAACGGTCTCAAGTCGGGCCTGGCGAGTGGCAGGAAGAGTAAGCCGAGGGCCACTTGTTATCACTTTTCCCGTCCGTTACTAACGCGTATCCTCCAGTGCTCCGGCTCTTGAAACCCCTGGAACACCTCCAAACAGCCGTCACAGCCGCCAACACCCCGGTGTAAGTCATTTCCTCCCGCCGACGGAATCAACGCACTGACACGTCCCTTTCCGACAGTAAATCATCCTCCCTCGCTCCCGTCGCGTCCAACGTCGCCCAAGTATCCCAGATCGCCCGTCAGCTATGCTATGCGGGGTACCTATCGACCGATATGCTGGTCTGGCTCCAGAGCGTGAAATTCCTTCGAATCCGAGCAGAGTACGTAGCGTCCGAGTCCTTTTCCTGCGTCATACCATACACACATATGCTAACCTTCCCCCGGGACTCGCATAGCAATTTCGCACGAATCAACACCCTTTCCCAACGATTCTGGCTCTCTGGCATCATCCTCAGCCTCCTCTCCTCCTCGGCCTCCATGATCCGCCTCCGTGCCGAAGGTCGACGACTTGCCCTCGGCAGAACGGCGGAAAAGGGTGGTCCGGAAGATCGGGAAGTGATGCGTGCCCAAGGACGAGCACTACTCCGGGAACGAACGACCCTTGTTTCGCAACTGACGCTCGACTGTTTGGACTTTTGGATCCCGGCTACGAATCTCGGGTATGCGAGTTTCAATGATGGTGTGATTGGTGCTATCGGGTGAGTCACCGTTTTCCTCATCTTCTTGGTCCGATATACTGATTATCGGCTTTGCGAACAGCGTGGTCACCTCGTACATCGCCCTCCAGCAACAGTGGATCAAGGTCAATGGCCTTCCCGCCGCCGTCGCTGGCAAGAGCAAGTGAGCGCGAAGTAGAGTCTGCAGCTAGGGTGGAGAGAACATGATGCGGCTTGGGCTGGTCTGTGTGATGTGGATTCGGGGATGCGATATGATATTCGGAATGCAAGAGGAGGCGGCACAGGGATTCCGTCAGGCGAGGTAGTTTTGCGTTTGGGACATGAGGGAGGCCGTGATGAGCGGTACTGTCATGGGACTTGTACATAATCTGAATTCGACGTCCCTGACCGTGACGTAGCTTCAACCGCATGGCCTCACGATATTGTACCGTCAATGAGAGAACGAGCCCACAAGCTAGCCCCAATATCCCAGTCCTCCCCTGAACCCCTATTTTCTCGAATTAAAGCGTACGGGATCGCCGATCTAGCGAATAGACGGCACGGGCATATCCGAATGCGCCTGATGGAGCGGGAACGGGCTGAAAGCGGAATATAAGGACAAGCATATCCGGTATCCCTCGATCCCACTCACTCCTCCCTTCTCACCCACACACCAATATGCCCTTCGACTCGGTAAAGCTCAACGACGGACGCTTCATCAGCGGTATCGGATTCGGAACCTGGAAGATCCCGCAGGACGTCACGGGCGACCAGGTTCAACAAGGAATCGAAGTCGGGTTCGACCACATTGATACCGCGCAGGTGCGGCGCGGTCCTCTGCCCTCTCTCCCGCGCCTCTCTGATTATTATTCCTGCGGTAGGTCTACCGCAACGAGGTTGAGGCCGGACAAGGGATTCGGGATACCGGGGTGAAGAGGGAACAGTTGTGGATTACCACGAAATGGAGTGGTGTCGATGATAAGCCGGTCAGGCAGAGCTGTCTCGAGAGCTTGCAAAAGGTGCGTGAAACATATCCCACGAGATGGACATTTCGTGCTGACGGCCTCCGCTGCAGCTCGGCGTCGATTACCTCGACTTGTACCTAATCCACCATCCTCGACTCTGCAAGGGTGATATTGCGGGTATATGGGCCGAATTCGAGTTGCTGAAGAAGGAGGGGCTGGTCAAGTAGGTCGACCTGTCAGGCAAGACAGTATCTACGCTGATGCCCGCCGTTACAGGTCCATCGGTGTTTCCAAGTAGGCATGTTGAGAGTTTTGCCCTTGCGCCTGATCCTCACGCCTTGTTATGAACAGCTTTGAAATCAAGGACCTAGAAACTTTGCTCAAGACCGCGCACATCAAGCCGGTCGTCAACCAAAGTAAGCATCATAGCCCTTCCTTCACAAGCACCCTCTGATCCTCCCGCCGTCGCCAGTCTTGCTCCACCCCTACGTCATCAAGAAACAAACCCCCCTCCTCGAATTCATGCAGGAACACTCCATCAAGCCCGAAGGCTACTCATCCCTCATCCCGTTGACGGGCAAGACGGGCGGACCGGTCGACAAGCCCGTCGCTGAGATTGGGAAGAAGCTCAAGGTTGAGCCGGAGCAGGTCTTGCTCGCGTGGAGTCGAGCCAAGGGGTACGCCCGCGCCTCTTCCTCTTCAGAACAAGGAAAACTAACCCTCGTCCCGGGCAGTGCGATCATCATCACCACTTCATCCCGCAAGGACCGATTGGAACGATACCTCGCCGCCGGGGATGTGTACCTTACCGACGAAGAGGTTGAGGCGATCGACAAGGCGGGGAGGAAGGGTGAGCGGGATGACTTGGTCCGTGGATGGGCTGCCAAGGGAGTGAGGTGGGCCGTTGTGGGCGGGCTTGGGGTGTGGGCTGTGGCCAAGTGGGTGTTGTGAGGGGGAATGGCGGCGGCTGGCGACGGGGGATAATTTCGGGTTTGGATGATACACGACTTGTTACTCTAGTAAAAGGCAACAAAGGAAAATGAACGATTCGCATGGCTGGTACCGCATTGTCGGCATCGAGTCCTGCCTGTGACAAGGTCGCTGCGGGCAAGGGATCTTTTCATGAAGTCCC
This sequence comes from Naganishia vishniacii ANT03-052, assembly GCA_015708705.1. Lineage (NCBI taxonomy): Eukaryota > Fungi > Basidiomycota > Tremellomycetes > Filobasidiales > Filobasidiaceae > Naganishia > Naganishia vishniacii. The sequence continues at coordinate 81,652 of MU158415.1, forward strand.
GCGTTGGTAAACCACTGCGTAACTGCGAGTCGCCCCTTCGTAGCATCCGTCAGCCCACAACGTGTTGTTCCCGTCAAACGTCCGTCATTTTCGCAACGATGTCGTCGCCGCCTACTCCGTCCCGCCGTCATCGTGTCCTTCGGAGCAGCTATTCCGACGCTTGTCTGGAACGCCGCTCGCGCATGAGGATATGGAGTCGTGCTCGAGAATGGGTATATCTTTCCGCGTCTCACCAGTCGGAAAGAACAGTCCTGCAGGAATTCAAGAGAACTGGTACGGCTATATGCTCAGCGCCGTTCAGGAGGTTTCGACTTGCATGGACAAAAAGAAATGCCGATCCGGGATTTGAACCCGGGTATTCAGAAGGCTGAAATGAATCAGAATCTAATATGCTGACCACTACATCAATCAGCAGGTTGATGGAGCGGTTTCTCTGGGGGTAATAAGAACATATTTTGTCAGCTGTTTGTTCTCCTCTCGGACCGGACCGCCCGGAACGGTTTCATCCCCCCGCAATCCATCAAATGAATGAAGCACATGTGATCCGTAAAGAAGCACGTTCATGAAACGCCTGTCCTTTTGGGAAAGTTGGGTTGCTTCCACTTGCACAGGGGCGCTAGGGAGGGGAGTGCAACGTCCCCGTGCTGATTGGTCGAGGATGGCCGGGAGAGTGATAGCAGAAACGTGGGCATTCAGGTGGGGAAGACGGGCAACGCCGACCTCGAGTTGGCTGAAACCGCTCCCTGAAACGGCTTCTCGACTTATAAAGCGAGCCGCAAAATACCCATGGTCGACATTGACTCGCCTTCCCCAGCCATCCGTCATCCCTCAAGACACCTCACTCAGGATGCCCGTTTCCCTCCTCTTGGCCACCTTGTGCCTAACGGCCCTCGCCCAAGCGGCCACCAACCACCTCGACCAACACAACTTGGCCTACCGATCCCCTTATGCAAACCACGATTCCCTCGCTGTCGACACCCGGGCCATCGTCGAGCGTCATGAAGAATCCCACGCTATGATCCGCAAGCGACAGCTTCGACAAGAGGCTCCGCAGGGTGGAGAGCCCGACAACTATATCACCGCTGGGTACGGGCTGGGCGTGGTAGACTGGGCCGACGCGAGTTACATCTTTGGTGGCAACTTGAACTTTACCCATGCCGTCGCCTCTGGTGATCCCTACGACTACAGCGTCTTGTTGTGGACTCGGGCACTGCCTGTCGAACAGGCCGCGGTCGACGTCCCGGTCTGCGTGACGTACAATGTCTTTGACGGGCTCAACGGTTCCGTACGTACCTTGCTCCTATCCGCATTCCCGCCCTGAATTTTGGCAATCACAGGGTAAAGTCGTCGCTAGCGGCTACGCATTCACCTCGTATGACGTCGACTTTACCGTCAAAATCGAAGCGACCGGCTTGAAAGCCTCGACCTATTACTCGTACCAGTTCGCCAACTGCGCCAAACCGGATCAAAAGTCTCTCATCGGACGAACCAAGACAGCCCCGCCAAAGTACGGAACGAGCTTGGATACGCAAAAGTTTGCCGTCTACAGGTAGGTTGTCCGGTCGCGCACGTGTGTGATCAGACGCTGATCCGTGTCGGTAGCTGCTCCAACTGGCCCAACGGGTTCTTCAACGCCTACCGGGCTCCTGTCGACCATGACGATGTCGATTACGTCCTTCACTTGGGAGACTACATGTGAGCATCTTTCATTGGTATAGAGAAGCTTGAACTGACGCAGAGACGGCAGCTACGAGTCTGGTACCGGCGGGGCAGCGATCAACCGTACCAACTGGGACGGCAAGGAGCTCGCGTCTTTGCAGGATTATCGACTGAGGTACAACCAGTACCGTACCGACGTAAGGGTCTAGTATATGCCCTCTACAAGGTGCTGATGATGCTTCGGTAGCCTGACTTGTCGGCGAGTCACGCCAACTTTCCCTGGATCAACATCTGGGACGACCACGAGACCGCCAACAACGGTATGTCAGAAGCTTTGCGGGTAAGACCAGGACTCATACTTGGCTTTACCTAGACTGGAAGGCTGGATCGCAGAACAGCAACGACTCGTACCCCGCTGGTTGCTCGTATGGTATGCCTGACTCGAGCGCAGGTCTTTCCACGGCTGACTCGTGATCCCAGGCAACCAGACGGGTATTTGCTTTAGTGAACGGGCGGCAAATGCCAAGCGAGCCTACCACGAATGGATCCCGTGAGTTGTACGGCCTGCATCACGCACGCTCAAAAGGCTAACCTCTGCAGCGTAGTATTCGACAGGTCAACGTCAGCGACGAGCAACGAATCTGGAGGGATTTCCGATTCGGTGATCTTATCGACTTGGTTGCGCTCGATACCCGAAAATAGTAGGTTGCCCGATCCAGTGACCTCGTCACCTCTGACGCGTCCCGCCTGCACAGCGACCGGGACATTACCGATTTGACTCCTACGATTCCCAATCGCGACTACGTCTCGGACCTTGCGGTGGAACTCAACTCGACTCGATCTATTACCGGGCCGGTACAGGAGGAATGGATGATCGAGACGATTGATGATAGTTTGGACCGTGGCACCGCGTGGAGGTTGATCTTGAACCAAGTCATCTTTGGAACGTGAGTTGTGGCAGTCGTCGTGCAGTGGACTCGGAATGACCTTTCTCCACAGCATCAACCATACCTCGACCGCTACGAGACCCACCCCGAGCTCATTCTCTATCAACTATGATGGTATGTCGTCTGGAAGCCTCGTCACACCGCATGCTAATCCCTGGTCCTCAGCCTGGGATGGATACCAGGCGCAAAGGCAGAGGATTCTGCAGCACGCTCATGACAAGCAGTGGAACAACACCTTTATCGGTATGTCGATCTCTGCTTCGACCGTCCCATACTGACGTTGCATCCTAGTCACCGGCGACACCCATGCCTCGTGGTTGATGGAGTCAAATCTGGATACGGTCCTTGAAGGTAGCAAGTTTGCCAACACGACTTTGGGTGCCAACCCTATTGATACCGAGTACAAGCGAGGCCAGTTGGTCGAGTTTGGTGGAACCGCCGTCTCCTCGAATGGTTGGGGCACTAATTGGTTGAACGAGAAAAACGCCACCTCAAGAGCCGCTACCGGTTTGGTCGCGAACAGCGGTTCCTTGTTCTGGTCCGAAGGATTCTGTAAGCCGAACGCTACACGGCAGCCCTTGAATGCCTGCTGATCGCCCTCCATTCAGACCGAGGCTACATGGCCGTCGAAGTCTCGTACACCAACGTCACTACGACCTTTTACGGGTTCCCGGATAATCAGATCAAGAGGACCAACAACCGGACCACTCTGGCTCAGTTTACCGTTGCCGCGGGTCAGAACCAGGTTCAACGGTGAGTGAAGCGTCGCCGCGGGTCGGTCTCTTACTAATGCCACTTGATCCAGGCCGTTCAAGGTGCAGGCTGGTGCCGTCAAGCCCGGAAACTAGACTATATGATGCAATAACAAAACAGCCAAGTGATAGTTTCATGCTTCAAGAATGACCAAATAGATGATCATGTTGTGACCCAGAAGTAGCCAAGTTGGAAACGGCCAAATATAGTGATACGGACGATATCTCCTCGATACCTCGCACCTCCTCATGACCAACCGGCAGCTTTTTGCATCTTCTTATCGTGCCCTCGCGTCCTCGCAGCATTCGAATGTCCTCGACTGGACTTGTTCTGCCCTCTCCCTCTGCCGCCACTTGCACCTCCGCCACGGCCTCTACCACCCTCGCCCCCGCCTCTTGAGCCGCCCCTCCCTCCACCACGCCCGCCACGACCTCGCCCTGGCGCATCCTGCGACGAGGGTATATCGCCCGGTGTGCGCGTATATGCATGTCGACCGAGAATGTGTTCTTTGCGCGGCTGAAAGGGCAAGGGGTTAGTGTGATACCTTGGCTACAGCTAGAGGAGCGTACATTTCGATCCATCAGCTTGGCCCAATCCTCTAGTAGGTCGTCGGTCCAACCTATGCAGGATAAATACGTCAGCGCGATCCGGCCATGAACGTGGGAACACGTACCCGTCCGCTGGCGCATTTCTGTCCGCCGCGACGATTTCCTCGTCGCAGCATCCTTGTTGAACACGTGGCGTTCGTGTAGATACAGTTTTTCCAGGTACGACTCGTCGTCTTCCTCCTCCAAGTCCTCGACGCTCTCCGAATCGGACCTATCTCCCCGATGTCTCTGCGATCGAGGATTAGAAACGGAAAAGGGTAATCCGATGCCGGGACGTACCACCACATCCTGTCCATCATCACTCTCCTCGGAATCCCCTCGAATACCCCTCATTGCCACTCGCTCTCTCGCAACGTCCTCATCCCCGTCAAGTTCCTCCTCAAATGCCACCGTCCTCGGCTTCTGCAGCACGCCTCGTGTCTTGAATCCGCCCTCAGCTGCCAGACGAGCGGCTTCTGCGCGTGACCGTCGCTCCGTGCGCTCCTGTTCTTGTGCGTAACGGTCCGCTTCGGCTTCCTCGTGTTGCAGTTCCTCGAGACGGAGAATCTGGTCGCGCAGTTGATCCGAGATGTTGTGGTGGAACTTTTCCTCGAGAGATCTGAACGAAACGAGATCAGGACAGTCGAATACGACGCCGGGATAGAACGTACGCTTCTTTTCGCTCGTGTTCCATCTTGAGCTTTTCGAAATCCATCGGCATTTCATTCCATATATTCTGCCTCTTTTTCTGTCCAGTCGGCGGAACGACCGACACCTCTTCCGCTTTTGGCACTTCCTCTGTCGTCTCGATGTCCTCCCCCTTCAGCGCCCGCCTGAGCTTTTCAAGCCCCCGTGGCAGCGAGTTATCCAGCATGGCATTCGTAAGCACTTCCACTCCGGGATCAGTTCCATCCGCTGCCATGGGCAAGTCGAATTGAGGGTGGGAGAGGGCCGAGATGAGGAGGTAGGAGGGGACGGTCGGGAAGAGCGCTTTGATGGGTTCGATTCGGGTCTTTCGGAGATGGTTGTATAAGTATGGCGTCTGGAAAGGACTGAACGGACGTACCTCTTGTGCGTGGCCTCTTTCGGTGGGGTTGATATCACCCGTCGCGAGACTTCGCAAGATATCGATCTCCACTTCCCCCACCACCGGCTTCTTTCTCGCCTGGTCACCCTTTGTCTCGGCCACGAAAAAGAACCGATAATCCTCTTCCATCGTGGCATCCTTCAGCACCCTGCGCGACCGGTTGTCGTCTTCCTGCATATTGACGAGTTTCCATTCCCGTTCCGTCTGTTGCATCGTCGATAGCAAGGTATGTAACAATACCAAGAAAGTCTGCTTGGTGTAAACCTTGGTGACATCGGAGAGTGCGGGAGTTTGTTCGATCCTTCCGTAAGACGCTTTAACAATCTCCAGGGCTAATCCAGTATTCAAGATCGCTTCTGCAAGCTGGTGATGCGCACGAGCGATGAGCAAGAGGGTGTACGAGACTCTTGCAAAGGGGTGAGTTGAATTTCGATCGGCGGGACGAGGCACTTCTTTCGTCGGGGGAGTGATCCTGCGGTTCTCTGCAGTCAGGATACGAAGCAGGGTGCCGACTACCTTTTTGCTAAACGTCGGTACGAGTTCTTGATCACGGTTGATGGCCTGATCGACAATCTTGTGAATGGTTCCGATAGAGTTGGGATATGCCAGGATCAGGTCGAGGATGAGAGAGAATGAGAGGTTCCCCGTCTGTACGGCACGTTCAGCCACACGGAGGGCAAGGTCATGTCCCGGTTCGAGAAGAGCCGTTCCCATCGACTCCAGGGACTGCTTCGCTTTGAGGTTTACCACGACTTCGAGGCATTCGAGAATTCTTGCGTCTATTGGAGAGTCTGGAAATTGCAGCGCGGCTTGGAGGATCTTGGTGCCGCTTTGTTGGAGGCGGTCGAGGAGCTCTGGTGGAGGCGCTGCAGGTGGAAGGGTAGCGGCAGGCATGGCTGGTTGTAGGCAGAGGGATGTCTCGAAGATAGGATAGGCAAGATAGTTGTCTAGCCAAGTCGTTTGCGATTCCCGATCGCATCCTCAACCCATTCGTCATCTTCACATGTAGAAAATATTGTGCATTTGGAATTCTTCGCCTTCTCTTACATAGTCTTCATCTTTCGTTCTTCATCGCCAGCAACGGAGAGAATGTGGATAGCTGATGAGAGATACCAGGAGACCGGAGAGGAAGTCTTTCCACCAGAACACAAGTGGGCACTACTGATTCTTATGTGCCCCAAACTCCCGATGATCAATCAATGTCTCCTAGCCCTTCACTCTGCCAGAAACCAACCAATTTCCTGATACTCGACCCTGCTCTTGCAGCTCGGTACTGGCTCTCCAATCCAGACGACTGTGGCATCGCCTGATCACCCGATACGGCACAGATTGCTCGAATTCGTCCTTTGTTTCCCCCTAGCATGTCATCGGATTTCCCCTGTCCACCAAAGGGGTGGCGTTTCATCAGGTGCGACAGGATTTTAGACAGCGACAGGGGCAATCATGAAGACAAGGGCTTTTAGTTTGTACACACTCCATATCATCCGATTCCATTCCTTTATCGGGAAGTTTAAAGTTTGATTCGCTTCTCGCCGGTTCAAAAGAGCGTGCAACCATTTGCAGAAGCACGATGGTATCGAAAGACTAGGGCAAGGTGTTTAGTGAGGCGAGCTTTCCACGAGTGTTCTGCGTCCGTAGGCAAGTATAAACGTTGGTCTTTCCATTGCTACCTACTCTCTCCCGAACTCAGCAGATCCCGATATAAACGGCGAACAAAGCATAGTTACAAACCTATACGGTCCACATACAAGTTTCCAGCAACTTTTGCGCGGTGTCGAGGACGAAATTCAGACGAAGGTTCGGGATGTGTACAGCTACAGCGCCCACGATTCCCGCATATCAGACTGGGACTCGGGTCAAACAGATGCTCTGAACCAAATACGGGATAGTTGGATCGCCGAGCTCCACCCTAGTGAGTGTATATCTATGATGTCTGAACTTCCAATTTCGTCAGAGAGTCTGGATCGTCAGAGAGTCTAAGGCGCAGATCCCGCCCAATGCAATTCTGGGCGTTCCAGCATGGGGAGAGACAGAGTCGAATGTGTGGAATCATGAGCCGTGCGGTTCCGGGATCTCGCCTCACTATCTCAGAGAGTGGACCAGTCGAGAGTCCGATGTACATGAACAATGCGTTCGCCTACCTGGGCCCCCATGATAAGAATGACGACCCCACTACGCGGAGCAAACACGGTCATCTATCAGAAGTCGAAGTCCCTTCGATTGGTCCCGTTGTCCAACCCGGAATGGCGGCGTCTTGCTATCAAGAATCGGCCCACAGCTCAGTTACGCAGACCATAGTAGGTAGAGAGCTCCCATTCCTTCGATTGCCTGATGCGTCGAGCGTCGAGTCGGGATCGATATCGGAGACACCACTCGCGGCGTGGGCGGTGTTCACGGAGCAAAAAAGATGTGGTCGATGCGTACGTGCTCAAGAACCATCGTGCGTCTTCGATGGTATCAGCCGGAATAACGAATGCGAGCGGTGTATCAAGCTGAAGACCCCGTGCGCATTCCGTTTGCGTACCTATAAGAGTGCACCAGAGAAAGGCAATATCAGTACACGCCATAGACGCGCTGGACAACCAGCAGATTCTCGCCCGAAATGGAAACAAAGAGCATGTCAGAATCATTGCCTAGCAATCTACTCCAAATTGTACCTCCTTGACAGTCGGGAACATGTCCCAAATGATATGTTGAAACTCTTTTTTGGGGCTCAAGCTAGTGGTCTCCTGGATGCGGGTTGCGACGGACTGTTTGGCATGTGGCATCCGGAAGTCTAAGGCTATCTCGGACCGGCGGACGGGAATTGTCACCACACGCTGGCTATGAGCAGGGTGAAGTTGAAGAGATGAACGTGCCGCAGCCGTTTTCGTGATCTTCCAAGCTGGCTCCTGGATGGCGAATCTTGCTGGGTCGCTTCCAATCCCGTCGTGGCGTTCCCAGAGATGGCGAAAGGTGTATATCTCTTGGGCGTCAACGTGACAGTATTGATCTCGTATGCCTGATGTCGGCATTGATGTAGCTTGGATAAATCCACGTCGCATCGAGAATCCCTTCAAAGCAAGGAGTTGGACAATGCGATCTCCAGTCTGTACTTGATCCCCAAACCGTCCTGCATCAACGCGCGCATCCGAGTATCTTGCTTCCTCCCGATTAACTCCTCACACCGGAACCCGAAGAAATCGGACGCGTGCACCGCCCAATGTCCTTTCGGTCCAAGACGCAGCAAACGAAAATCAAATGCCCATACCTCTCCGACACCATACAACACCCACTACCTCGCCTCCTCCTGCGCCTCCCCTCTAAAAACCCTCAACACATTCCCGGCATACGGATTCTCCGCTTCCGCTTGGGTAAACACCTTTAACCTCTCGAGCCGACGTTGACGGAATGTGTTTTTGGGGAGCATGGAGGATACTGCGCGGCGGATGATCTGTGGATAGGGGTGGGTGTCAGAATGTGGCTGAGAGACTAGGAATTCCGCGGAGGAGATATTGGAACTGAATCTTTTGTTAAAAGTTCTTTTCCTATAATCCCAAGTCGAGACGCTCTCCGTCTTCTTCCATCTGCTCGTTTTCGAAAACTCCCCGATTTCTTCTCTGCCTTTCACTTGTCACCTCGCTTTCACCGCCGCTCCTGCGCTGCTCCGTCAATCGCCATCGGATTATCGAGTTCTTGTTTAATCTCGGTTCACGTGTCGTTTATGACTTTGTTACGTCTTTCGACGTTGGCATCGGTTTGTCGACACTCCTCGCGGCGGTCCTCACCACGCGACGCGGTCCCCGCTCCTCACGTCATTCTCGTCTCACCTCCCTCTAGCTCACTCTCACCCCTCGCCTCACTCTTCACTCTTCACTCTTCACTCTTCACTCTTCACTCTCGCCTCACTCCTCGCTTCGCTCGTCGTGACTCACCTCCTCCGGCCTCCTCTCCCTCATCCTCCCAATCGGCACCTCCTTCAGCCCTCCCATAAACCCACTATGCCACCGATACACCTTATCCGTCGCCTTCCTCCCCGACAGATGAACATCCAGCGCATCGGTAACGCTGACATAGTCTCCCGCGTCGACTACCCGCGCAACGGGTCAGCCAAGGGGAAGAACGGTAAGGGAAGACGAGGGACCTACCAGCGGGATCGTAAGTTGGCTTATGTTTCCCTTGCAGGACCCAGGCGATACGTGATGCGAGTTGACCCGATGTCCGATCGCGGGCCGAGACGGTGTGCCATGTTCGTGCGAATGCGAGGGATGTCTGCGTGTGCGCGGCGGGGGCGGTGAGGATCAGTAGGTGTGCGTGTCGAGCAACACGGGGACGTACTTTTCCGCGGGGGATGGACATGGTGTTTGTTGGGATAGAAAGGCAAGAGAGAGGACAAAGGCAGAGGAGAGGAAAGATGAACAAGTCGAGGCAGTGGGCGTAGTGTCACGTGAAACTCCCAACTCTGGCCAAACAACTCCCTCTTCCTCCCCTCGACTTGATCACCTTCCCTTCTCTTTCTATCAACCTATTCCTATCCCTTATCCCAGCAACCATGTCAGACCCCTCAACGGCACACACAATCTCCGCACCGCCGCAGCTGTCTTCCCCTGCCGGGGGTTACGCCTTTGGCGGAGGACAGGGGACCATGGCAGAGCAGCAGAGGAGGGCGCATTTGTACGTGGGGAACTTGGCACCGAGAGTGACGGAGCAGAGTGAGTTCAAGGGGTTGTCTCGGGGTAGGGTGTGAGGCTGATGGGTGTGTCCTACGTTCTCCCTGGTCGTTTTGTCTTCATCGCGCGTCTCGATCGCGGTCTACCTTTACTCCACTCCTCACGCACCTCACCTCACTTCGCTGCGCTCGCTCCGCTCGCTCGCGCGCAGTTCTCGCCGACATCTTCGCCGTCGCCGGACCCGTCGCCAACGCCAAAATCATCCCCGACCGCAACTACACCCACGGCGGTCTCAACTTTGGTTTCGTCGAATACAACGACATGCGATCCGCCGAACACGCCTTGAACACGCTGAACGGACGCAAGATATTCGATACCGAGATCCGCGTGAATTGGGCGTACCAGAACCAAGGGGCCGGTGGGGTGGGAGGAGCGGGTGGCGTTCCAGGACAGCCGAGAGAGGATACGCAGAATCATTTCCATGTGTTTGTCGGGGATTTGTCGCCCGAGGTGAATGATGAGGCGCTGCACAAGGCTTTTGGAGCGTTCGGGTCATTGAGTGAGGCCCGGGTGATGTGGGATATGAATTCGGGAAAGAGTAGGGGCTATGGATTCTTGGCGTTTAGGTGCGTCACCTCTCCCTCTATCCGTCCTCTCTGCTGATGTCTCGCGCGCTCGGACAGGGAAAAAGCCGACGCGGAACAGGCAATCGCAACCATGAACGGCGAATGGCTCGGGTCCCGTGCGATCCGCGTGAATTGGGCAAACCAAAAGACTCAAACGGGCGGACGAGGTGGACCCGGTGGGTTCGGTGGTGGTGGCGGTGGCGGGATGGGGATGGGAGGAGGTATGGGAGGAGGCGCAATGAGTGCACCAACAGGCACCATGGTCCTCCCCACACCCTCCATGGGAGCTGCAGGGATGCCCATGACCGCAGGATATGCACCTCAAGTCGCCGCGAATGATTACGAGACAGTCGTGGCGCAGACTCCGGCGTATAATACAACGGTCTACGTGGGGAATTTGATCCCGTATTCGACACAGGCGGATTTGGTGCCCTTGTTCCAGGTGAGTCGCGGCGTGTCGCGTTGGAAGTCAAGTACTGACGGCTCGCCTCACCTCGCTCCGCCTCGCCCCTCAGGGCTACGGCTACGTCGTGGAAATCCGAATGCAAGCCGACCGCGGATTCGCATTCGTCAAACTCGACACGCACGAACACGCCGCTCAAGCGATCTGCAACTTGCAAAACTACCAGGTTCATGGACGGGCGATCAAGTGCTCGTGGGGTAAAGACCGGGAAGGAGGCACGGGGCCGGCTCCTGGTGTACCGGCTGTGGCGGGTGCTTCGCCAGGGATGGGGATCCCCGGGCAGCAGCCTGGTGCCATGGGAATGGGAATGATGGGGTACCAGCCGATGGTAAGTGCGCCGTGTTACGTTGACTGCGCCGCGCGACTAACTCCTATGCAGATGCAGCAACAGATGTACGGTATGCCCCAGACCTACGGACAGTATTACCCGGGCTACGAATACATGGCGGGTACTCCGGGAACGGGGATTGCAGGACAGCCGGTGGCAGGGGTGACGCCTGATGCGTCGGCACAGCAGGCTGGTTGGGGGGTGCAATGGGGCGCGTATTATGGCGGTCAGGCACAGGCCGAGCAGCAGCGATGAATTAGGGGATAGAGTGAGCGCTTTGTGGACGTGCATGGCGTCGGTATTTGCATCTATCAAGATATACATGGTTGTTTGACATACAACTTTGCGTTTCGTGTATACTACAGCAAAGCCCAGGCAGGTGGCCGTGGGGGAAAGAAAAGAGGTCCCATCCTCTCGCGGCTGGCGTCATGGCCGTCGGTTGCGCATCATGCTTTCCCAAGACAATTGCGGATCGGGCAAGTTGATACTCGTAATAGGCGGCAACTTGAGATTGAAAGGCGGCGATCTTTCCTTAGTCGACGACGATGCCGTATTCGATTCGTCGCTCGTACAGGATTCCTTTCGCGGCGAAGGCAAGGACGAGCTCACCGTCGTGCCCGAATTCGGGGGTTCCCGCATCGGCAAGCAAGGCAACGTTCGTTCCAGCGAAGGACGACGACGCGCACCGCGTTCCGAGTCGAAGCCGCCCAGGATGGGCACGGGGGCTTCCCTTTGCATGGTGATGCTCCGTTCGAGCGTGCGCGAGTCGGGGTAAGTGGACAAGGGTGGTCCCTTGGCGGTATAAGGCGGGGTATGTCGATCCGGGTGTAATCTATCGTATTCCGCATACCGCATGGGTATCGCCGTCTCATGCGCTTGACGTGAGGGCAGGGCCAGGCGGAAAGCGAATGGCGATGTCGAGGAGACGACATGTGGAGCCGACGAGACGGGCGGTAGCTGGCGCTCGTCTTCACTTGGGGTCACGAGCATCGGATGCGGGGGGTAACTCTTTCCGAAATACGACGCGCCCGCCATCGAGTATTCCGGAGGGGTGGGAAAGTCGTCATACTCTGGCCCGTGGTGCCGTTTCGTCTTCCAATTCTCGTACGTCTCGCGAGGTCGGAGTTCCCCCTTTTTCTGTGCCGCCTGCCGTCGGTTCTGGAGAGGGGTCAGCAGAGGCGCCCCGGTGGCATACAGGGAAACCTACCTGGAACCAGATATTGACGTATTTCAGTGTGTCATTGATCCGAACGGCCAGCATTTCCTTTTCCGCCTTGTCTGGCATGTGTTTCTGCGGCGAAGGTAAGCATCAAAACAACCTACCCAGCGGCACCAACTCACATGACGGTAAAACGCTTCCAACACATCAATCTGCCAAGCTTCCCTCCGTCTCGTCTTGTTACTCTTGGGCATACCGGAGGACGACGACTCGACACTGGGCATGGTATGAGTGGGAATGTGACTCGAGTAGCCGCCGTATGGCGACACGGACACAATCTCGGATTCCAAGGGGCGATGGTACAGATGGGCGTCTAGATCGGTGGTGCGGCGTGCTAGACTGGGAGCTGCCAGAAGGTTGGGGTCATGCTTCTGCTCTTCAATTGATCTGGGCCGGCTTGTGAGAAGCGTTGACGATGGGATGGGACTGTGGCGATGATGCGTGGTGCCATGATGATGAGTGCGATACGAGGTGGTTGTTGGCTGAATCGGAGTAGGGTACGCATAAGATGATGGTGATTCTTCCAACGTTCTAGTCTGTCGAGGATACATGTCACGGTCCGTCATTTCTGGGTACGTCGTCGCTGCGGAGGGGATGGTCAGTCAATGTCGGGCGTATATATAGCAATCACGTACACGCGGGTTGTTATGCTTGAGGGACAAGTGCAATGAATCGCATGGTCATTACATGTCCATCATGTCCATGCACATCAATCGATGGATGACCTCGTGATGACTTGCTTGATGACTTGCGAGAGTGCCCAGCTGCTGGAGAGTGCGAGACGAGGTCTGTGGGTCTACTTCAGCAAGGCAAAACGTAGATCGTCACTATCCCGCGCAATGATGCCATGGGACAATACACTCACCCCTGCTGAGTGTTTTCAAGGATGCTACAAGCCGTGGACCAGTTTATCCTGGTGAACCGAGAAAGCCACTGGTTTCAACCCATTCCCTGACAATACACAGCCAAAGTCCGGCGGAGATGATGCACCTCGGAGTGAAGGATTTATCGCTGGAAACAAGGAAGCGACGCTAGTTCTCGGGTGCGCGGAATATGTGGTGAATCGTCGAGAACACTCTGCAGCATATGCATCTGAAGCTGCATCTGATCAAGTGGTGACTTTGATTTTGGAATAATTGCGTGTATGCAAAGTCATCAACGCTGAAACGGGAAACACCAGAGCCACGCGTAGTTTATGACTTCGTGACGATGGTCTCATAATCGATGACAGACATGACATGCGCCCCGTTGTACGCGCCTTTTTGCCAGAAGATCCTCAGCAAGTATGTAGGGCGGTATACTGGAGGCCGTGACATGTAGGGTACCCATCCTCAGGAATTGTTCCAGATCAACAGCAATAAACAATTTACAGAAATACCCGCTTACATACATATATTCCGCTTGGTGTCACGTAATCGATGGCTTACTGAAAAAGCGGTGGTGAGACATGGCGTGTAACCTGTGCCTGCTTCCGCCACTGCGGGTCCCATATGCAGTCACTTGAGTGACTTCTGCTTTGCTTCTAGCTTCAAACGGGTACACCGCTGACTCTGAAGAACGATGAGTCGACTGCACGAGGCGGTGGATCTACAGATCTATCCATGCGCCGATCGATTCGATGGGCAGCTTGGCAGGCGCCGAAAGAATTGGGGAAAATGGCAACGGGGGTAAAGAAGTTGTTACATGGAATCAACTACCAGTTTTCGGCCTACATAGACTTTGAGCAGCTTTGTGGGCAAACAAGCTGTCCAGCTGCCAGTTGCCAGCAGTTCTGCAAGCTGCAAGCTGCTTTCGACTTGGGTACCTCAACGGCTGCGGAGCGCTTAATGCGCTCAAACCAGGGGCGAACTCAGAAGGCAAGCGAGTTGACTGTGAGGCGACTGCGAGGTGCCTGCAGGGTGCCTGCCGCTGCGATTCCCATCTGACACTAAAATCGTGGCGTGTTTTCCCTTTGCGCTATCCGTAGGAGCTTCCCCAGGTTATGGCAGGGTCGTCCGGTTCCCATGAAGGAAGATACCAGCGTGATCTACTCACCGAACACAGGTACTTGTTCTGCGATGGAAAAGGATTGTTGTTCATGTCATGTATACGAAAGCGAAAGCTGGTGTCGTAATCCCGGAGATGCGACTCCTCTGCCCAGCCGCTCAGCTGACGTACGAAAGGAGCCTCACTACGCTCACAACTCTCAGACTATTTGCACATCTGCTCACGTCAATTCGTTTCCTCCTTCCTCCCTCTTCGACAGCTTCGAGCGAATCAATCACCCATTCCCCTAAGAACTCGGCACATATTCGGGTGCGTCAGTGGATAGCTGTTGCGCGGTCTCTGAAACTGGCGTGATCAAGGTGGAGAAGAGGCCGATTTCGTCTTCCAATTCGTGTGATACAGTTCCGGAATAGTCGACAGCTGCGAAGGGTATAGCAGCCTGCGATGGTGTATCGCACTCTAGATTGCCATACGAGATCTAGTGAATACTCCGCTCCATGAAGTCTATGTTCTTGGCCCCAGAGTCTTGCATCATTTTTAAGCTTTTGACGGATTCATAGACTATATTCATTGACATTCCATCGGGATGGCACCTTTACCGCGATCGATCAGATCCGAGACGACGATCGCGACTTTCTTGAAGAGGTAGATCATGCTTGAGCGTTCTCCGTTGGCTGCTACCACTATCGGCGTTGGCAGACTGTTCGTCGCGTACTCGCGTTCTCTCTGGGCCCCATCTGTCCGGCATCTGGCTCAAAGAGCCGTTGCGCCGTTTTGATAGCGATGGAGCAGCTCCCACCCTGTTTCCGCTGAAAAAATTCGCGCTCCGGCAACCCAATGCTCGTTTCATGGCGCAGGGCGGTGCAGTCCCTACACCTAGAGTACCATCATCCATACAGCCGCATTCGGGCGTGAATAGTCATGTCGCTTCGGGATCGGAATCGTGTCGCTTCGTTCCAGGCGACTGCAGCGGACGCGGTTGGCATGGCAGCTGACGCAGCTAGTCTCCGAGCAAAGCAGCGACAGCTACCGCAGGTGGCGATTCTCACGATAAATGGCAGCAGGAATGCACAATTGCGATGAAGTAAGCGGAAACAGCACGACTAACGCGGGCCGCTGGACAAATCAGACCGATCAGAAGAGGCACGAATCATATTAGCGGATGAGCGCTGAAGCGGAACACTGTGTTGGTACGCAATGAAGGTAATGTGAGAATCGCAGGCGGGAGGTGCCTTGGTGGCGGGTGGCCTCAAGGGCGCTGTATCTGTCCAAGTAGTACCGTGCTCCTCCGGAGCTGCGTGCCGGGACCCGACACGGTCGTGATTTGTCAACGTTTGGAGTGGGCCATTCACCATCGCTTTGAGGTTGACTTTGCAAGTCACTAACCACATCAAGGGTGTCCAGAGAGCTGTTCAGAAGTACTAGCACATATGTTCCTCCTCCCCTAAGTTCCCGGATGCAGTCAATACTACGCTCGCCACCGGCGTTTACGACAGTCGCAAGGGTTCCCGAATCGACGTGACTTGCGTTACCATGCGTTACTGTAATTTCCCCATCATCGTGCCGTCATGGTACCGTCAACAAGACCTGCGTCTTGCATAATGACAACTGTACAAGCTGAAGACGGCATATCTTCGCCACATATCAGTCCTCTCTTCAGATGGCGTATTCAATCTGGCATGTGGGACCGACAGAAACGATGACACTATCGACTGTCGATTCAACACGGAAACCTGCCGGGCCATCGGGGCTCTACACACCATGCTGGTAGCTATGCTGGTTGCGACGCCGCTACAGTCGAGACTGGATCATGCATGCGACCGACCGCGAGATAGAGCGCTGTAGAGCCTCTTCACGCCCGAAAGCTTCGAAAGGCCCATGATAGGAGACGGACGCTTCCTGTCAAGGAGACGCGGCGTAACTCCGTCCGTCGCCTGAACTTGCGTCGCTTTCGAAAGGCAATCAGGGTCGAGTGTCCAGCGGCGGTAGTCCCGGTCGATAGTTTGCTGACGACCGAATGCACTGCCTTCCCAACAGCAAGTCCTGACGCCTCTTGAAATTTCCCGAACAGAGCGCTCCGGCAGCTAGCTCCCTCGCCAAGGGGGGTCATCGTCAACCTAGAACAACCCAGCTCACGAGTCCAAGCGAGAGAGGCTCCCTTCCTACCGGGCTACGGCTCGAAAGCAACTCGAGCTGTTCGCATCATCTTGCGCCTCACCTTGCGAAAGCACAACGACAGTCCGCCTTCTCCCGAGCGCTTTGCCTCTCTTGGAAGCCCTTCGAGTTACGGACTGGGTGCCGGGAAGAGTGGTGGCTGATTGGCAGCCAAGGTAAGCTGCGGTCCCAGATAACGTTTACAGCAGCCGGGTCGCCACGACGCGACCCGGTTGCGCAGCAGTACATCCTTGCGCAACAACTCACCCTTGCGTGACCCTTGACCGACGGAGCGGAAGGACGGTCTAGGAAGGGCTAGAGGATCCCTCTGCATCGAATCGGCGAACGTCTGGTGGTCCGGGGTTTCACGAAACGACCCAACCCCCGAAGCGCTATCTTTTCCAGAGGAATCGCTCCCGTTCGTGGATATCTTGACCGAGAGGGTATTCATAAGACGAGCCAACAGGAGATATTATAAGACAACACGAGGTATCAATCGATCCGAGGCGGGAAATCTACATGAGGACGCAGCACGAGTTTTGCTGCGGAGAGGACATATTAGCGGCAGAGCAATGGCAAGTTTTCAGAAGCCGACGCACCTTCTTGGCCGTCTTGTAAAACATCTTGCTCTGCGCACTCAACGCATTACTCCTCTCCACCAAATTATCCAACTTTTCCCCCCTCTCCAAGACACTCTCGATCGTCTTGTGCAGGACGACCTTGGTCTCGTCCAGTTCCGCTTGGACCTTCATAATCGTATCCGCTTGCTTGGGATCTTGGTATTTCACGAGGTATTGTTGCAACGTGGCTTCCAGTTTGCCCTTTTGCGCCGGGGAAAGACCTCCCTGAGCTGCGGTGGAGGGGTTGCCCGCTGCGCCAGAGAGGTACGATGATGGTGCTCCACCCGCGAGGGACGACGTGAGGGACGCTTGCTCATCTAGGATCCGAGTGAGGAGCGAGAATGCCGGTCGGAGGGGGTATTTCATGTCGGTGATCATGACGGCGCAGAGGGAGGGTTTCCCCGGTTGAGCCGAGGTCCGGAAGACGTGGGCCTTGTACGAGTTTTCCTCGATGGAGGCGGGGGTGTTGGGTTGGGTTCGTTCGGCGACGGTCTACGAGGCAAGGCGAGGCGAGGCGAGTGATGAGAAGACATACGGTCAATATGTGTCACTCTAAGGACCTGCCACGCACCTTTGTAAAGAACCCCATAAACTCGCCGACACTTCCCCGCTGATAAAAGCTAAAGCTGCTCAAATCATTGACCTGGCAGAGCAATGTGGACGTGGCGGGGGTGGCGGCGTTGAGTGAGAGAAGGGAGAGCGAGTAGACTTTCATGTTGGTGGATGATGGGGGAGTAACATCTAATAACTCTAGTAGATACGAAAGACGACGATGATGATGGGTATCGACGTCAGTGGTGCGCCCGGAGCAACCCCAGCCTGGTCAAAACACCATTCGGGTCCTCGACCTGCAGTATCCACGACTGCTTTCACCCAGACAGCAACCATGTCAGAGACACTCCCACGAGACTTGTGGGCACGTCAACTCGAGGCAAGTTTCGGCTTGGGGATATCTCGTGGGCCGCGCTGACCCCTTTGTTTGCAGGCGCTCCCACCGCGGACCGTGCTCTCGACGTTGACCAATCACGCCCACAAATCCACTCAGTTCATCGATCATCTCGCAGACTACCTCCGAGCCCGTGCCGCCGTCGAGCAGGACTATGCCCAGGCGCTGCAGAAAGTGCAGAGAAAGTATGGCGCTGGGGATGGCGGGTTGGAGCAAGGGGATGGAATGGCGATTGTTTGGACCCGAATGACGGGTGAACTGGCGCAGGTGAGTACACGGTGTCCATAATTCCCCGTCGTCCCAGGCTGACCGATCCCTCGTAGACGATCAAAACACACACCGACTACGCCGTTTCCCTGACACACGACTACGCAGACCCCCTCCGCTCCTTGCCCTCCCTCCCGGCCTCTAGCTCGGACCGACTCGAGCGAACGCTGAAATCCTACGAATCCGCACAACAGAAAATCACCAAGGCTCAGAAAAAGGGTGGTCCGAAACTCTTGACGGCGCAACAAGAAGCCCAAGATCTGCAGCGCGAGTTACAGGCGCAGCTTGTGCCCGAATTTGCCGGCTTGGTGCAGAGGGTGACCGAGGACCGATTGGATAAAGTCAAGCAATTGGCGGTCAAGTGGGAGACTGGGCAGGCGGATATGGGCGTCAAGAGGAGTGAGGCGAGTGAGCAAGGGTTAATGAGAGTTTTGGGATGGGAACCCGAGGAGCAGATTAGGACGTTGGCGGTGACGAGGTTAGGGGGCACGGCGTCGGGACGACCTGTGCAGCAGCCACTTTCCACGCCGCAACGAGCATCGACCGTCAGAAGACAAACCTTGCAATCCGACGCCGACTCGTTCCGCTCGGCAGAGTTGAACTCGAGCTCTGGTGGGGGATTTGCAAGCACCCTGAAATCCAAATTCGGCCGGAAAAACTCGACGCTCACGCCGGCTCGAGGACGGACGGGATCCGATGCGGCTCCTTCCATGAGGCAGCAGAGTATAGAGCCCACGGGGAGCGCGTATGCTACACCGCTCGTCACGCCAATGCACGAGGAACCGCCGTCAACAGCGAGGCAGGTGGACGATCAAGGGTTCAGCCTTCCCCCGAGGGACCGGGGACAGGCGCCATGGGAGCGTCAGCAGGGTCAGAGGGATTTGTTGGACGATGATGACCGGGATGATGATGCGTATCGTGGGGCAAGGGAAACCGTGAGCTCGCCCATGGAATCGCCTTCCGCTTTCACGCCCAACACGGGCAACAACAAGTTCAACTCGCTCGCGATCGCCCCGGCGCCCATTGAGGAATCGGATTCCGAACGCGCCGCGGCATTGGCAAAGATGCAGTCGACGTTGCTCTCCTCTGGTCCCGTCACGGGTACCGGGCCCTCGCGAAGATCGACGATGCGCGCGAGACGGGATGTGAGGAATACCATGTTTACCGCGTTAGATCGGGTCGAGGATGAGGCGATTCTCGGGGAGGCGGTGAGGCGGCAGCGAGAGGAGGGTGTGGCGTCTCCTCTTGGCGGGGATCCGTTTGGAGGCGACGTCGCCGCGGGTGGATTGCGTGCAACGTTTGTGGAGACGGTGAGCGCGGTCATCAAGTCTGGCTCTGTGCAACGCGCCATGATCACCGGTGAAGTCTCGCTCACGTGCAAAGACCTCGCCAACGTCGACCCTACGACGCCTCTGCATATTCGACTGGACGAATTTGAGCAGCTAGACAAGGTCGCGCCGAACCCAAGGTACCTCTCGCAGTACCCCAACACGCCCGGGGAATACCTCCTCGACTTGTCGGCGCTCGCGATGGCCTCGGCGGGCGGCAAGGGACCCGTCCTGTTCAAGTACCAGGTTCACATTGGCGAAGGTCGAGCCGCAGAGTGGACCTTGTTGAACGTCGTGCCTCTGTGGAAACCGATGCAAGGTGAAACCCGACTCGTCTTGACGTACAACGCCAACGCTTCTTCCCGCCTGGCTCAGCGAGACCCTACGGCCCGGATCAAGGATCTCCAATTGACTGTCAGTCTCGGCGGAGACGCGGCCGTTACCACGGTCCAGGCTAAACCCCCTGGAGGAACGTGGAACCCCGAGGCGCAAAAGATTACGTGGACCTTGCCAGAGCTAGCGTTCGCCGAAGATCAGCAGGGCAAGATTGTGGCGAGGTTTATCACCGATGGCGAGGCCGTGCCGGAACAAGTGGTCGCGCAGTTTGGCGTCGAGGGGAGCTTGAGTACCGGGTTGGGGGTTAGTGTGGTTGATCCGGCTGCGGGATGTCGGTTTGAAGAGGTCAAGCGAGCGGTGATTAGTGGAAAATACGTGGCGGAATAGAAGTGCGGGTGGGCGAGACCGAGTTGTATGGCCTAAATAAATAGTTGATAGATTGCGCTTCATGTGGGACGGGGAGCCGTTGCGCCAAGGCGGGTCGTGTCTGTCAGGCTGTGTCCTCTTCTCTTCGCCAGACCTGTCATGTAAGAGAGCTAAGCTGCCAACAAGTTCATCGAAACTGGAAAGAGCAGCTTGCTTTCCAGCTGTCAAGAGCGTAGCAGGACGTAATAATCCGTACATGAACACGATATCTCATGTCATATCGAGATGAATGTACAGATGACAGGACGAGATGACATATATCTGAGACCCCTTCAATTTCCACAAAGAATCATGCAGGGATGACACAGCACGTAGCATACACTCGCCCAAACCGCCTATACACTCACCCATACTGCCCATACAGTGGCCCAGACCGTCCAACGCTGCCGCACCAGTTTCCAACATCAGATCCTTCCCATCCTCGTATGCCTGTCTGGCCGCATCCCGCCTCTCCGGTTCTTTTCTGATCCACAGAGTCAAGCCGCTAACGATGAGTATGAATGCACCAGGACCCAGCGATGCCGACCTTGGCCCCAGGTGACAATCCAGCATCTTCTCCGGCCCCTTGCACCTTTTCCGTTGCTCCGTCATGACAGTCTCATCGTCGGAGCCCGTAGGGTCGCCTGACACCGTCGAATTGGATGCGTGACCTGTCTGAGCAGACCTGGCGACCAGACCCACGGTGGGAGTGCTTGTACCCGAAGCACCAGTATCGGCAACGGTGGTTGAACGGCTTGCCGCGATGGCCGCCATGACTGCTTCATAAACCTCCGGTTTGGACAAGGCTGAAGCGACTCGCTCGCAGCATGCCTGAAGTGTGACGGCCGAGCTAGCCTGGAGGCACTGCTGGAAGGTCTCGCTTGCTCCTTCCGCGGCGGTTCCGCTCAGTGTATGGACCATCGAACTGCAGCTGCGTTGAGAAACGGTGTTGCCTGGGTTCGAAGTCCGGATGGTAGGAGCTGGAGAGCCGAATATACGGGAGTAGATAGATCCAGGATGCTCGAATGTGGATTGTGAACCGATAGTCGTTGAAATTCCCGAGGCGGAAGACTCTACACTCATTTGAGGAGACTGAGGTCGACAGGCGCCATCGGGAAAGGGGACGCGACGGAGTCTGGAACGCGTCGAAGGGTAGAAGTGGGGTGTTGTATGACACTCCTTTGACGACACCTGCCTACGAGGCGCGCAGGGGTTATATAGGCGCCACACAAGTCTCCTTAGCAAGCCATGGCCAGATCGTTCCTTTCTAACCTGCACAGCCCCCTGACTCAGGGGGATACTATAAAAGAAGACCGAAAGGGGAACCGAGGGGATCTCAGGGGAAAACAACGACATTCCGAATCAGGTGACCAAAGTGAACCCATGGACCTGAGCCTGAAAAGCGCATACATGGGTCTCATCCAAAGGGTCAATAGAAACTATACAGCTCGATTCATGAACGAGTAGTACATCGACGCGGACTTGAGAAGGCGAAAAATGCCATACGACACTCCCTTGCATGCCTGGTCAGAAACACGGCGTTACTTCAAACATCCCTCGCAAGAGACCAGTACTGGGTACACGTTTTCGCGAATAACAATCGAAACCCGCACTACCATCCCTACGCCAACGGCGCCAGCGAGTAAGACCATGGTAGCAACCGTGACGATGCCGAATCTTTCACCATTGTCCCCGTCCGCCCATCTCTCATTCGAATTTCGAAAGTCCAGCCCCTCGTGTTCATTGACCGACGAAGATACACGTGCCCTGTCTCCATGAGCTCAGACTCGGCAACGCTACCGCTAACAGCATTGCCCTGGTCGGAAGCTGGTACAGACCAGTCGTTGCACGATAGGTATACCCTGATTGCATTTTCGACAGCCTCACGGTTCTTGTGATCACGCAGGACTATCTCGAGAGCGGGGCAGCACGACCTGAGGTTTGGGGGTGAGTTGACGGCTGCACAATCATGGAACGAGTCATTGTCGTCTTTGGGCGGAACGTCAGTGATCTGGTCGATCTCGGAGAGTGCTGACTGTGAATCGAAGGCGACGGCATCGGTGAAAGAGGTCTGGACAGTAGGCGCGCGCGCTGCCGGATCAAAGGCGTCCGGATATGCTGTCGATCCGCGATTGTCGAATTTGAAGCTAGCTTGAAAGCTTGTCTCCTTTGGTCGGAACGTCGTTCAAGGTGGGTCTCTCGATATGCCGCACGGTGGAGAAGGAGCGTCGAAGAGGTTGTAGGAAGGTGGAAGGGGTTAAAAGACTGGGTTACTAGACGTCCTTCATCGTCTCCTTCGCGAGCCAGATGCGCGTATATATAGACGATCTCAGAGGACATCCGTTCGGCACCTCATCAAACAGTCCCTCCTTTTAAAGCCTACGCCACTCCCTGTTCAGGGATTCACCATGGAGGAGGAGTGTAAGAACTCTTGATTGCTTGATACCCACCGAGAGGATCCCGTATGACAACAGGTTCCCGTCGCGTGAGACCCATGGAAGGACTTTGTAAATGCAATGAATCGGTAGATACTGCACAACCTGTTGCTCCAGGCTGACAGAAGGACACGGGTCCACTGTGACGATAATAATGACCTGTGTTCGAGGGCACCATCGCAGGGTATAGCATTGAGGCAATATTGTGCGTTATACCCGGGCGAACTCGATCGCATTCCGTTGGGCGTAACCGTGCGCGAAGAGCGCCAAAGTGGAGGCCAAAGATTTCCGTTATACTCGAGGTGATGGTATTCGTGTGGTGACGTTCATTCCTCTCATCAACACCCAAGGTGGACATGCAATCGCCCGCACACCGTCTCCGCTAGTCTCCACGCAGAATGACCGTCCTCCCCTCGCCCCCCATGGATCCCGTGGAGGAACCCTCGACGGCTCTTCCACCACCACCGACCGACTTCCACACCCAAATCACCTCGGGACCTCTCCGCGGGACAGACCCAGAGCTTCCCCTCACCGAATCATCCACGACCGCCAAACGAAAAATCACGCGCTCGAGAATCGGATGCTTTACCTGCCGACGCCGGAAAAAGGCGTGCGACCTCGGGAAACCCGTCTGTCAGGGCTGTACACGGCTCGGACTGGACTGTGAATGGCCGACAAACTATCAGGATACGTTGCCAAAGAAACGAGCGGCCGAGGCACTGGCGGCTGCGCAGAGGGCGATGATGGCGCGGTCAGAGACGTTGGCAGAGGAGTCGGGACGGAGTCGGAGTGCGAGTCGGGTGAGGGATGGCAGGGCGGAGAAGAACTCCGGGGAAGGGCAGAGGTGTCCACCTCCCGGTGATCATGGATATTCCCCGCCATCGAGACGGTCCTCGTTTGTCGGTTCTGCGTATGAAGACGACAGCTGGTTATTCCCGGAACGAATGTCGTATATCCACGGGGATCCATCCGACATGTTTGATATTTACGACGAGTCGCTCGCTCCGCCACCACCTGCCGCACTCTCCAACTATGCTACTCAGGCAATCCAAGCAGAGTTCAATGCCCAGTTACCGCATCGGTCGTCCGCACCTGGTTATATACAGATGTATTCTGGCCAAACACAATCGGTTCCTCATCAGACCCAGGACCACTTCATGTCGAACAATAACGTCTCATCGATCTTATATAACGACATGGGACACGCGCAAACGTCCAGCGCAGCAGGACCCATGTCCAGTAAACCCTACAGTCACGCACCGCATCTCACCACAGGTCTCGCATTAACACTCGATCCGACATCCATGAGTCACCATCGTACACCTACTCCCGGTCATCAAGGACATTTTAATAACCTCGAGTGGAATCATCAGGCGAGTACGTTTGCTGGACAAGTGAATCTCAACGATGTGAGTAGTGGCGCGACATGTTGTTCTACGTACTGACTCTGGTTTAGCCATTGATGCAGCTCCTGACAGGGAGTTCCTACACGGCTTCAGCGAACGATACCCCGGGATCCGCATCGTTCAACCAGCAACCACACCATCCATTGCGCGAGCTCCCGAACACCAACTACCCCACCCACCACGCCGGAACCACCGCTTCGTCCCTCGAAAACTCCCTCTGGCCAGGCATCGAGCAGGACCAACTACGCCTCCGTGCCCATGTGATGGACTATTACACCCAGTCCCTGTCGAATCTCGTCTCGTGTGATCACGAGCCCGAGGATGGAGGAGGCACGAAGACGCCGTTGCGGGGTATGGGGAGGCGCGTAGATGGGTTTGATGCGTTTTCGAGCTTGGCAAGTGGGACGACTTCGGCCGAATCGAGGACATCATCCGCTCCAGGAAACGACACGTCGTGGCGACCCGCGCAGATCCTGCATACCGCGTTACTCGCGTGGGCAAGTCGGCATTGGTTGAACAAGGGAGAGGTGCGGTACGAGGCTGCTTCCGAGGTATGGGGGAGACGAGCCGAGACGATGCTGCTCCGGTTGTTTGACGACGAGGCGGCGGCAGGGGTGCGGAAGAAGGAGGATGCGCAGACTTCGAGGATGCCGGAGCGGTTGGATCGTGGGCGGAAGGGGGGAGTGGTTGCGGAGCGAGGGGACGGACTGCGGCAGGACGATGTGGCGACGTTGACGACTCTGGCGGCATGTTTGATGATTGTTCAGTGGAAGGTGAGTCGTGCGTGAAACTCGGTGATCGCCTCTGACGTGAGGCCGCTTCAGAACTGCCGAGGGGATATCTGCGACTTTCAACCCATCATGCGAAAGCTCAAGATACTGTCAGACTCGTTGTTTGTCGAAACTCGCGCAAGACCGGTCCCGGGGAGCACGGAGTTTCACTAGTAAGTTTCACGCCTCGTGTCGTTGCATGCGCTAACGCCTTACTAGTATGGAGAACCTACTCTACAAGGATGTCTTGGTAAGCACGATTCTGCACACCGGGAAACCGCCTAACAATCCCTTTCGCAGAGCACATCAATCTACGTCGACGCGCCGATCTTGAGCCACGACGCTCTCACCAGCTATTCCCGCTTATATCCTACCATGGTACATACCTTGACGGGGCTATCACTGCCCATCTTCATCATCATGTACCGCATAGCCGGTCTTATCCGTAAAAAGAGGGAGAGAGCCACACAGTCGCTCCGGGAAGGAACCGCGTGGCGGTACGACGAGCTGGTGGATCTCGTGAGCGAAGCAGAAAAGATCCAACAGGATCTAGACACCGAGAAGCGCTTGATTGATGAGGTCGTGGAGAGTAAGTTTGGTGGGACCACTTGCGGGACCTGAAGCAGCGTGGACTGATAGTCTTCTTAGAAAACCCACGTCTGGAACCCCATCGCTGCTTGCACGAAGCTTTCCGCCTCGCCTGTGTTCTCCAACTTCGATCCCAGGTGCTCAATGAGCCGTCAACGAGTTTGCCGATCCGCCTCCTCATCCGTCAACTGCTAGGATTGCTGGAGAGTATGCAGAAGCAGAGCCTGCCCGGCTGGTGCAGCTGTCATTGGGTGCAGTTCCAGACTGCACTGTATTGCTTGGACATCAAGTGCGACAATGAGCAGAGTGAGAGGGACCGCATCAATCGTCTCTACGATCGTACTTTGTAGGTGTATCTGGCTCGCCCGAGACCCGAGTGCTAATCTCCCTTCAGTCAAGGTCTTGCGTTCCTAAACGTGCCACGATCACACAAGGTCATACGAGAAGTGTGGAGACGGTCCGATGTGGAGGGGCGACAAGTCGACTGGCTCGATGTTGTGCAAGAGTGGGATTGGGACTTGTACTTGGTTTGATAAGGGCGGCTTCATACCAATGTGTCGCGCTGGACGGACCATGTGGTATGATCGCCCTTCGATACGGCCTCGATCGTGGATTATCTCTGCTTACGCTACAATTGGCGGACCCACGCTACCGACTCGATTTGCACTCCTCGTACCTGTTGGGTATCATTCGCTGCGAGGACCAACCTAGTCCCAACGGACGTCCCTCTGCCCCTTTGGCTCGCAAATCTTGACCCAGTTCTTTTGGAAAATATTCATGGTTTCCATGCACTTTGTCTGCAGCAGATTCAAGAGTTGGCGACTGTTGTCACGATGAGCTTTTGCGACGACCAACACTAGAGCGGACTCACGCGGAATAGAGCTCTCGTTTGTCTCCCTCGTACAGGGCGAGCATACGATCCTCGATCCCTGGGCTACGGAGGTAGAGCCTTGCCATACCTCCCCGATTCTGACGCGTAGTCGACAGGTAGTCGGAGCAGTTTGCACCCATGTTTTGCAAAGAGTTGAGGTAGGACATGGCGAGTTCTTGAATTTCGACGCCTGCAAACGCGACTTAGCACGGCGGGAGGTGACGGGAGCAACCACAGCGAACCGGTATTATTCCCCTCCTCAATCTCTGGCGTTACCGTAGCCATCCACCTCCGAATCTGCATACAGAACCGCAAGATATCCACTCCCTGCTGATCCATAAGCTGGCCGACGATTTCAAAGATTGGGTTCGTCCGCAGGCCCGTTCGAATCGGTTTATCGTCTTCGTGCTCGCCACCTAGAGCACCCGCATCGTGGGAGGCGTCAAAGACGGGGTATGGCTCGGGGGACGGTCCGCCGGATTTGGCATGAGGGGTTCCAGGCTCGGGCGAGGAATTCGAGGTACAGGAGGACGCCCTATAGCTTGGACAGAAACCCTCGATCGGGATCGTCGAGGGAAGGGATAAGATGATCCTGTCGCAGTGAAAGGCCGGATGGGAAGCCGTAAACGGCGAGTCTGTCGCGTTGAACGAGTCGATGAGTTGGGACAGCTCGAGGATCTTGGAGGGAAGGACGACAAAGACCGCCTTTTCGGCTTGTGAGGCCAAAAGGTCGTGGTAATCGTTCATCCGTGACTTGAGGGCCTTGATACTGGTCGGGTCGCATTCGTGTTCGGTGGGGATCGGCATGTTGGCGTGCTCGGTGGGTCGTGAATCTGCAGGGTCAGGTGTGCGGACATGGTGTATAAGTAGGCTGCCGGGGCACTGATGACTGCTCTGCCGGTCATCATATTACAACGCGAGACGCACGCCGACACCACCCACAGTCATGACTGCCTTGAACGGTCGCCTCGCGCCGTCACGTGTCAGGTGGTTGTCAGGGTCAATGTGTCAATGTTGAAGAGTCGAGATGAGCTCGCTCTATGCGTCGCTTTCTGAGTCGACGTGAACGCTCAGTGGTACGACTGGCTTGAGCGATTTCTCCAGGTAAGTCGACGGAGAAAACGTCAACGCCCGATCGCAGAGTTGCATGTCACCAGCCGCGTGCTTGACGGCCTGTTCGCGCTAAGTGGCTGCGGGAGCTGGACAAGGAGGCGAGAGGGCAGCTGGTATCATGGTGGTTCACCCTACGCAGTGATGGTGTTAGACGTCTATGGCGAGACAGTTGCGGCCTCGAAAGAACGTCGATCATTGCGTGCACATGAAGGAAGACGTTTCTGCCGCTTCGCACCGAGCGGGATTCCTCGGCGATCGGCAACGCCTGACTCGGCCAGCGACCGGTGACTTCCCATGTAAAACTTCTGTCCAAGGCGCTGACGGAATGACGTCATTCTTCCAGTCGATATCGTGAAGATATCCCTAGATCAGCTCCTCGCTC
Source organism: Naganishia vishniacii ANT03-052 (assembly GCA_015708705.1). NCBI lineage: Eukaryota > Fungi > Basidiomycota > Tremellomycetes > Filobasidiales > Filobasidiaceae > Naganishia > Naganishia vishniacii. The sequence goes on from MU158415.1 coordinate 109,577, forward strand.
CTAGAGCTGTCTGGACTTGAGTGCGGGACTAGATCGTCTCACTTGCGCGACTGACACGCCATTCTCATGGCCAACTTTACTAGAACGTCTATGCCTGGCAATACTCGGCCAGAACTAAATTTAGCATTCACTGGCAGGAATGCGGATGGATGACGTTTGCTATCTGGGTCTTGATGCTTCAATCTATCGGTTTGCCTCATACCAGTGAAAAAGTTAGTCTCCTGGCTTGCAGCGCTCAGTCAGCTGCTTACCGCTCAGATATAAGACATCAACAGGATGTTGCCACTCGCAGTACAACACCCTCGTTGCAGACCTCACAAGCAACTTCACAATGGGAAACGACGCTCTCAGAGTAAATCCATCCAACTCGGATATCACGATCGACAGCAATGGATCCAACTGGCTATGGGCAGTCTTTGCTGTCATGCTCTTGTCCGATCTGTTGTTCATAGCCTGGATGTTTACGCTGCCAAAGGGCAGGCGAACCTTTCATCACTTGGCGATTATGCTCTTGACGACCGCTGCGATCTCCTACTTTAGGTGAGTCCGCGGCATCTCGTAGCCATCCCGGAAGACTGACGCTCCACTGCAGTATGGCTTCCAACCTGGGCGGCACACCGGTCCGAGTTGAGTTCAACGGCAGCCGAGAAGGCCTGACCCGATCGATTTGGTATGTCCGATACATCGACTGGGTGATCACCACCCCGCTCCTCTTGCTCGAGCTCGTCCTCGCCACCGGTCTTCCCTTGTCCGATATCATCGCCTTGATCTTCTTTGACGAGGTGATGATCGTGTGCGGCTTGGTGGGCGCGTTGGTTGCTTCGAGATACAAGGTGCGCTTTCGCCACCGTTCTCTGCGCTGTGTCAACTAGCTAATGCATGAGGCCTTCAAGTTCGCCTACTGCGCCTTCGGGTGTGCAGCACTCATTTATATATGGGTCATCCTCTTGGGCCCCGCGTTGAAGTCCTCGGGCACCCTTGGTCCCGAGTTCAAGCGGGCCTACATGACGAGCGCCATCTACCTGTCCTTCATCTGGATGCTGTACCCGATCGCCTGGGGATTGTCCGACGGTGCCAACGTTATCTCTCCCGATAGCGAAATGGGTAAGTGCTGCTACCCGTCACAAGACGCGCACGCTGACCCCCTCCTCTAGTATTCTACGGTATACTCGACCTCCTCGCCAAGCCAGTCTTCACTGCCTGGCACGTGTGGCAAATCTCGCGCCTCGACTATACCAAGATGCAGCTCCAGTCCGGCAAGTTCTCCGAGGGCGCCGCCATGATCCGAGAGAACGAGCTGCACAGTGTCAACAATAGTGTGCTCAAGAATGCTCGAGCTGATGCGACCGCTACTGGTCGATTCAGCGAGGCTACCGCTCGAGAGATCTAGGTCGGGGAGGCGCGGTTGGAGAGGCGATTGAATATGCGGGGTATTTGATACCGGTCGCAATACTGTATCCCAATAGACTAGTCCCAGCCTGATGTCGCAAAGGTCGACAGTATAATTAGCAGCATGCTATATATAATACATGCATCTGTCAGTGATCACTCGCCAGGGCAGGTTCCCGCAACGAGGTGCATGCCTCGCATTATTATGCACGTCTCGCGTTCGATCCCAGCTAGCGATAAATGTCGGCGCGCCGATTCACGTCGAAAAGGCAACCCTGCAGGACCACTGGCATCTCGAGCAAGACGTCACCTGTAGAAACCTGGTTGCCAGAAGCACAATGAATTGGAACTATTGTATTCTTGTTGACGTGCAGGCGTGGTACAACGATAGCAGAACCGAGGGAAAGAGACCAGGGGGGCACGACTAGGAATCCGTGCTGCATCCCTTACAACCTGTACACAGGAACGCTCTCATCAGCCTACGTGACCAGCCAGACAGCGCCGCAGAGTACTCACCACAATGCACGCATTCGACCACGGTTCCCTTTTTCAGCTGGGCTTTCGGGACACGACAGACACACGTTGATCCTTGGTAGTTCATGTCTTTTGTCTGGATGCACCGTACGCAGCAGAGCTTTTCGTAGCCGTTCCTATGGAGAAGGGTGAGTATGGCGGTTCTTGCGAGGCGCGAGTGGGGACGTACTTTTTCCATTTGGCGATCAGGCTTTGGAGAAGGGTTTAGCATTCGCGTGACGGTATGAGGCGGATTCCTCACTTGGCATCAGCGTATCCTTCTTTCAGCAGCCAGTCGTACAGCGGTTTCGAGATGGCTTCACGCTTGTAGTACAGGTCGTAGATGTACCGTGATCGTGCGTGAGATATACGCATGATTGGCCTGTACGCGGACGGGATTCAGCAGACGTCGCCGGCTGAACGGATAGACGACCCCGTTGCGACCTACCACACAGACTCGACTTTCCGCTTTCCATCATGCGGCTCATTCTCGGCATCCCTCATCTTTTTCGCATAGTCCTCGAGGATATCGCTGGCGCGGGGACGACGAGAGCGGGATGAGCTGGGAAGACGGGAAGGCGGTTTCAGTACTCACGCAATATCCTCGTACCCCTCCGGAGGAGGCTTCGTCCTGCTCGTCCTGATCTTGGGCATGTTGGTGGTTGGGTGGGCAGCGAGTTTGAGAGTTTAAGAGGATCTCGTGCCGGATGATACCACAATTCAAGTCAAGGATGAGAATGGTTATTCGATCACCTTGAACCGGGCGCACCGTCCGGTACATTCCGGCGCCCGAAAACAATTCGCAAAGGTGGACTATTCGTCATCTGCATCAATGCAATTGTAGAAGTTGGCCGACGCATAGGTCGATCCTTGGAGTCCATCCATCCCATACGGTTGCCCGCCCACCACATCGCAAGCTAGGTCGCGGAACGACGACATGGACCCTTCGGACAGGAACAACCGCGGCAGAGCGTCGACTGGGAAGCAGGATGTCGTCGATGAGGCAGAATACGCGCGGTAAGTCCCCTCGTCGTGTCGCTTCAAGGGTACTGATCGATCCGTCCTGCAGGGCTTTACGGGCGACGATGCATTTCAGATCCCCGGACAGAAGTCGTTCTGGCTCGGCGCAGGTGTTTGGAGGACAGACGAACGAAGAGGCGGAGCTGGCGAGGTGAGTTGTTGCTTCGCGTGGGGGTTTCCCGGTATTGACTGTAGACGCCAGAGCTATCGCCGCGAGTCTCGAAGACGCTACGCCGCGGGATGTGGGTACGGATCGAGCTAGGGCTTCGGATATCGTCGATTTGACAGAGGATGAAATGCTAGCCATGTTAGTTCAAGGTACTGCCTTTGTCGCGTCGGATCAGCTGATCTATTCCTTTGACAGAGCTATTGCCGAGAGCGAGAGTATGGCCCCACAGGCTAACCACACGTCGACTTCCCGGACATCGGTCAGTGCAAAGGGCAAGGGAAAAGTGCCGGAAGTGGTGGTTGTGGATGATAGTGATACGGAGGAAGAGCCGCAGATCGCAGTTCGAGCTGTCAGATCGCGTGAGCCAGGGACGCCTATCAGCACGCCTCTGGCACCCGTCAACCCGCAAGTGCAAACCGCAGCGCCATCAAGAGCCTCGCCGTTCCCTTTCGATCGATTAGCGCTGGAACGGGAACGTTTGGAACGGCAAAAGAGGTTACGTGGGGATTTGAATGCTCCGGCGAGTTCGAGTGATGAGGAGGAGGAGGGTGATGAAGAGAGGGATGCGAAGCGGAGGAGGTTGAAAGGCGATGAAACAACTGGCCCTACGAATCATACATCGACTGGAGGTAGCGGTCACTACGCAGCGGGACCGTCTGCTCGATCTACCGGTGAAATCTTCCTGGATGGTGAAGTCAGACCGACGTGGAATCAGTACGCCCGTGACGGAAGGAAACGATTCTCGATACAGGATGTGCTAGGCGACGTGAGTCGACGCGTCGATCGTCCGCTCCACGATGATCCATCCCAACAGGACGACCTATCCCTCATCATCACCGCATCATTCTGCCACGATCCCGAATGGATAAACACGCACTTTCCCGATCCCTCGCTCGTTCCGACGATTCATATCCGGCAACCACTCAGTGCGGCGGAAAATGACCGGTGGACAATGGAGACGGCCGAGACGGGGGGTGGGAGTCCGGGGAGTGCGGCGGTTTGGTGTTTTATGCCTCAGCCGGGAGGGTATGGGAGTATGCATATGAAGTTTATGTTGGTGAGTCGATGCGGTGCGATTTTATCGGTGGCTGATGGAGGGTGTAGCTGTTTTACAAGACGGGGAGGTTGAGAGTGGTGATCTCGAGTGCAAATCTGGTTAGCTATGATTGGGAATTTATCGAGAATGTGAGTACGCGGGATCTAGCCTGAGCGATCTGACAACCGCTCGCAGATCGTATTTGTGCAAGATCTGCATCCCGCAAGCAAGGACCTAACCGTCGTGACCGAAGACATGCCGGCAAAGTTTCAACGCCTGTTTGAAAGGTATATGAAGATTGAAAAAGCGCTCGCACATCTCAAGCAGTACCATCCGCTAGGTGCGGCCATCCCGCTAGACATCGTCCGCCACGCACAGCGGAAACTTGCCGCCCTCGGGAAATGGGACTGGAGTCGTGTCACTGCCGAACTGGTTGTCAGTGTGCCGGGAAAGGAGATCGGCGAGGCAAATGTCGCGAGGACGGGCAAGACCGGGTTGGCAGCTTGTCTCCGGAGACGAGGATGGGTTCCCGGGCGTGATCAAGAGTTGGTGGCGGAATTTCAGGTGAGTGAGCGGGGACGACACAACGCTGATTGCTGATCCTCGCGTAGAGCTCTTCATTGACCGACTTTACGGCAAATTTCATGTGGAACTTTTACGATTGCATGCGAGGACGACCTGCGGCCGTTACGGCTGGCTCTGCGAGAAACCGAGAGGTGTATCCGCCCATCAAGGTGTTGTTTCCGAGCTTGCGTACCGTGGTAAATAGCGAGAAAGGCCCACCGGTGCGTACGTCGGTGTCGCGGCGGACTACGCTCATATTTGCTCCAGGGCGCCGGCACGATGTTTTGCACGGAGAAACACTGGACGCCCAGGACCAGGGAGTTATTTTACGACGCCAACTGCAAGGCCGCCAAGGTGATGATGCATACAAAGGTGCGTATCGGTATTTGCTCGACGTCGCCGCTAAGTCGTCGGCGCAGTGCATCTTGGCCACTTTTCGTCCAAAGGGCAGCTCTCCGGGTTCGCTGCAGGTATCGCGCAGCACTTCAAACGGCACGCATGCCGACATTGGCGGGTGGTATTATGTTGGGAGTCACAACTTTAGCAGTGCTGCTTGGGTGAGTGGGTTGAGGCGCACGGGCTCTCTTGCTGACGAACGCTGCAGGGAACGATGAGGATGGAAGGTGGACAACCGCAAATATAGTGGGTACGGCAGCGTGAGACTATCGCTGAGCTGACCCTAGCAGCAGCGTCCGCAACTATGAAATGGGAATAGTGCTGCCCCTGCCGGCCCGCGATACGGAAAAGGCGGCGACCGAGTTTGCAACCTGGCAAAGACCGCCGCGGAAGTACACGAGGGACAACGATAAGCCTTGGGTAGGCATCGAGCTCTGTGTGGTGACAGTACGCTGATTCGAGCTTTGGCAGATGCAATCGCAGTTTCGGGAGATTTTGGACCGAGGACCCGGGGCGGTTGATGCCGAGGTGACGCGATATGCGTTGTGACGTGGTCGCGTTGACTCGATATGCTTTCATCAGTTGCAGACATGTTCAGATAAAGCTGGGCCAGAAGCCAATCGGGGATGACTGGCTTGCTCCGCTGCAGATGGTATTCGTCTTATCCGGAGGATAGTTGGCAACAGTGACAAGACCATCGCCTTGTTTGGTTACAAAAGGCATTATCGGAGCAATTTGACGGAACTTGCACTCCCCCGATACATGCGGAGAACAAGTACGCCAACGCCATGGACTGAACTGCGAGGGGACTGGAAACACTGGAAACGGGATGGATAGGAGGAAACTGTCACCTCACTCGTACGCGAGTAACCATCATGTCGTTTGTATGACGTCCTTCCTCCTCCTCCTCCTCGATCCGCGTTCATTACCATCGACTACTATACTCGCCCGATTATTCGTTGTCTGAGTCGTGAACCGTCAAAGGACCAAAAGAGGGTATCCACAAGAACGGAGGTTTCGACAGCTGCTCGACTTGACTGGATGCGCCGGTCCGATACCGCGTAATCGATGTCCCTGAGGTTTTCGGTTGCAGCTGTTGACACGTCTTTTCCGGAGAGGTGGTGTAAGAAATGAGGCAAGCCTCGGACTGAAGTGCTGCAGACGTTGACTGTGGTGAAGGCGTGGCAGGGACAGCAGAGGAGATGACGGTTCATAGCAGTCCTCGAATGGGTCGAATCCTCCTCTACTATCCTTTGAGACATCGCACTGGACGCACCTTTCACCTCAGCCCCTCTCTTGGTGAAGTAATCTCGTACCATCCTGTCTCTACTGCCCACATCCATCGTCAAACGAGTCCAACTAGCCAAGCCTACGGTCGCACCATATTCCTCCGCCCGCCTCAACATGGACGCCAGAGCCCTCCTCCGAGCCAAGAAAGCGGGAGCGACCGCATCCACCTCTACCGGAAACCCGTATCTCAAGATTGATGCAAGGGGAGATCAGCGGTGCAGTATCTGTGGTGTCCTCGGTAAGTTATCTGCTCTACCTGTCAGCCCGAACTCACCGCCTCCCACAGCCAAACACTGGGACGCGCATCAGGTCAGCAAACAGCACAAGACGTCGGTACAGCGTATCAGGCAGGAAGAAGCTGCGGCTGCAGCACGGAAGGAGGGCAAGAAGCGTCAGGCCGAGGAGAATGTGGTCGCGGAGGATGTGGTGCCTATAGAGGACGAAGCGGACAGGACGAAGCGGGTTCGAACGGTGGAGACCCCGGCACCGATTGAAGCGCCATCCATCGACGCCGAACTAGATTCCTTTCTCTCCTCTCTCTCCGCCATTCCCGACGTCTCCGAACCACCATCCGTGGCCAGCAAATCAAAATACAAACCATCACAGCCGGAAACACAGACATTTTACGAATCTGCACCGATCGTCAACGCTCCCGCAAAGCACGCAACGATATCATCCAGCGCCACAGCAGCTTCGAATCCTTTTGCCGGTAGACTGGTAAAAGTGGACGTCGGACCGGAGAGACCAGCAGAGGATGAGGTACCAGAGGATGAGGAGACCGACGCCGAGAAGCGTGCGAGGGAGCGACGCGAGGAAAGGGAGGAGATTATGGGTCGGTTAGAAGAGGAACAGAGAGCTCAGTGAGTACAGGCGTTCCGATGACGACGCTCGAGCTGACCACTTGGTCCGCAGAGAGGAAGCAGATGAACGCGTTCAGAGCCTGAAGGCGAGGCTCGAGATGATGAAAAGGCGGCGGGCAGCTACGAAGCAGGGCAAGACGGTGTAGTTGTACGGATGGGGGTTGAACCTGAGCGTACCGATTAGTAAGGGTCTACCTGCCCAGGCGACTTCCAAGCCGATCTGGGTTTAGAATTAGCCATATCGTTCAAGGCATCGCATCCATATCCGTAAAGCGGCTCTCATGAACCTCTTCCATTACCCACAGCGCCGAGTATTCCTGCGGCGATTCACACGGGATGATGAGAATTGAACGAGAAGCGGTGACGCTCGGGAGGCAATGCGCAACGTGCATCTGTAGGGCCGGGCAACGAGGACGTGACTAGATATTCCACCCGTATCCACCTCATCTCTATCGACACAGGGCTTGATCATACTGCTTCAACGTCGGCTCTATCTTCTTGACAACCATGTCCACGCCTCTCAACACTCTGATGCCGTAACATTTATTCCCACACAAGTCATCGTTGCCTACAGATCTAGCAGAGGAAGCGCGACAGTATTAGTAGCCGAATGCGCATCGCTCGCTAGCCTTGTCGACTCACAAACTGGCAACGTGTACGCGTTTCTATATATCCCAGTGGTCAGCTCCGCACCTTCACGGATCCACAAATTACTCACACGCTAGCGATATCACCCGTGGTCATCTCCTTGACGTCCTGCAAACGGAGACCGAGGTGAGCGCGACGCGCCGAGAGACGGAAAGCTACGTACGATCAGGAAATCCAGGGGCATATCGACTAGCTTGCCCTTGACCTGGGCAAGCAGTTCCTTAACGTCATGCAAGTTCAAAGTCTTGTCCGCGACATGGCCGGCCTACATAACAGTTGAGTGAACCCCGCGGCAAAGTCGGACGCACCACTCACGAGTGTGCCCTTGGACGGCGCAAGGTACGTCGCATAGTCCTTCCAATCTCGGATATCGTTGTTCGGGATCTACAGCGACGTCAGTGCGGTCCGCGCCGAAAGGTCACCAACTCACCGATCGGAACACCCGCTCAAAGATGGCTCGGTTGCGCATCGCCGTCTGACTCCACAGCCGCCAGAACTCGAGGGACAGCATATCCTCGACCATCTGATCCTCCTTTGATCCCCAGTCGTAATCGAGCGGCGTCGGAACCGGGTGCATCGCAAGGGTCGGGTCCTTTTCGCTCAATGCAGGTTGTTCGGCTATACAAGAACTGATGAGATTGGAGTATACTTGGTTCGGGCTACGACTCACGCATGAGGCCGAGATGTTCTATCATACATGCGTCAGTCAGGCACCCCAACAGAAGCTCGTCCACTCACCTCGCATCAACTTTCTTCGCCACGCAGACGTCACTTTTCCGGCCATGTAAAGCTTGCCGTCCATGCGCGCCTCGACAAGGTCATCATCCTCGATACAGATCGCAATCTCTGAATCCCGGTCCCCGCACTGCGACCGGTCGTTCAAGTTCGCACTACCGCAAATGATCCTTCGATCGTCGACACACATAAACTTGCTGTATCCAAGCGACATTAGCGCTGTCAAGGGGGAACCAAGACAGCCTACCTGTGGATATAGCAAAGCTCGGAAACAAACGACTCTAGTTCTTCCCCGGGGCTACCATTCCACTGTTCGTCCAGCAAAGACGTTCCCACCTGGAAGACGTGTTGCCCGACTGTCGAAAAGGTCAGTACGCACCGTGAGGCAAACCTGCTCGTGCCTACCGTTGTCCGAGCTGAAGGTAAACCTGGTCAGCCGTAGTTGCCAATTCGCCGCACCGACTCACACATTCGCGTCAGAGTTGACAGCGCCAGCCTGGAACCTTTGAACGATCTCGACAGCCTATGACGGGATCAGACCACGGCCATACTGCGCAGCAGCGGACATACCTCCTTGACCGTGTTCGGCATCTTGACAGGCTCGGACACCTTTTGCTTCTCCCCCGTCTGATTGGGATCACCCGTCTCGTCCTTGGGCCGCTCAAGGGTAACGACTTCCCTGTGCACTCCCTCGGAATCCTTGCCGATCCAGATACGGGCCATGGCGACTTGTGCTTCATGGAAAGTGACGCCGCTCTGTAGGGATTGTTAGATCATGCTTCTCGCGTCGAGGCGTGACTTGCCTTTTTCTCCTGCGCCCTAATGATGCTCCTCGCTGTGTCTGGCGGTCAGCCGCCGTACAAGTCTCGAACGGCGCAACTCACGGCTGTTGATCCGGTCGTACGACCGCAAGTTGTACCAACTGATGTACTGCTCAGGCGGGTACCCTGCCTTTCGTATCATCTCCATGATCGATTCGCCACCCCTGTTGATGGACCGGTACTGCGCCTCCATGATCGCCTTGATCCCCGAGGCGCCCTGGATATCCCCCGCAAAGGCCGGCACGGCGGGAATGACAATGATCACCCGGAACTCGCGTCCATCTTTGGCGGCACTGATGATCCGTTCCACGAGTGCCGTTCCGATCTGATTCATGACGGGCCGTCCGGGCGTGGTACTGGTGATGAAGAACTGATTCTCAATGTAGATGGTATGCGATGCTTCCCGAATCATCTGAATATACGCCTGCTGAATACTGTCTTCCGTCAGGATACCGTGACTCCAATCCGAAGCCGACCGCAAGACTTGAACGCGACACTGCCCGACGGGAACCTGCTCCTCCGCCCGAGGCGCGGTACTGGGAGGATGATGGAACGGATGGAAGAATTGTTTCCCCTTGTCCTCCCACTGGGCCAATCGAGGGTGTGCGAGTTTCCGCTGAGGATGATCCTCGACCTCGGATCGAAGGCCGTCTGCCGAGACTGATCCGTACGGAGCCGGGAGGGCAATGAAGTCGTAGTGGGGATTGTGTCGGTACTTGAATTCCTTGATAAAGTTATTCCGTTCACCTGCGGTTCCGAGTCAGCGACCCGAGATCCACACTGCGCGCAAGGTTTCTCACAGAAATGTACAGCCAGATCAAAGACCGCGGGACCCGTCATGGTAAGCGAAACGTCGTGCCACGGCATCCTCGCCGCATCTTGAATCGCCAACGCGTTACTGGTAAACTTGTCCACGTTGTTGAAATCCATCATCCTCGAATTATTGTAATCCTGACCGGGAAACATTGTCTTGTCGAATTCCTGAGGGTGGACGTCGGATAAGGGATGGTTGTGCGTATCCCATCGTCCATAACACGCGTCGAGACCTCCCATGCATGCAATCTTGTTGTCAACCAAACATAGCTTTTCGTGGTGGCTCCAGTAGTACACTAGCTCTCCCGTGGCATGCTGGGGGTGCCGCATGACGATGATGTTGTCGTGCAAGTCCTCCAAGGCATGCTGAGACGCAGCATTAGCCGACTTTTTGATTCTTTCGCGTCGTACCCACCTTGGTATACCTCGAATTGAGCGTCATCGACGCCGAGACCTATATCTACCATCAGCTGCCGCTCAAACATACCACACAAGCCAACATACCTCTTTATACACACAAACGTAAATCTTGACACCCTCCTCCGCCTTGCGCTTCAACAGCCGATCCAACCGCCACTCCTGATGCTCCGCCGGAGGCCTCCTCAAATAAAGCTCGGGACTCAACCACCAATCCATGATAAAGATGCTCTCCTTGGCACTATCAATCACCTCGCTCATCGCCCAAAAGTAATCCTTTCCATCAATGTGAAACTTTACCATGTTCCCCTCCCTAATCGGCGCAAACGAGCGGAACCGATGCTGATCCCGGATCGCTTCGAGCTTGGCATCGAGTTCCTGTTCATGCTTTTCGTCGTGTCGGTGTCGAGAGTTGTAGGTCGTGTAAACGGAGATGGCGACGTCTTCCAGTTTGTCCCGCAAGTGTCCGATTTGACCGCGGAGGGAGCCGTGGTGGGGTTTCTTGGGCATCGCGGGTATGTAGGACGGTGCGTAGAGGAGTTAGAGAGGTGGGTTGAGGGACCGGTATGTGTGCAGAGGATGGCGGCAGGATAGCCGATCGCGATAAGTCGACAGATGGCTGATCGTAATGGCTAGCGAGATGAATGACGTATTGTCAGCGTATTTTGGATCCGAAACCGGATCGGCCCTCGGGAATGGGACCGGGCATGCTTGCACTTTACAGTATGGAGGGCCTGCTGTCGGAGGACGACGTGTTTCCCGGATATGAGAGTACGGGGAGAGGGATCACGCGCAGCCGGAAGAGGAGAAGCAGTGGCAGACCACGAAGGCATGGATGGTCCGCCGCGCACTCCTGGCGTGGGTATACAGATCTCAACGTAACCATCACGCTCTAGCCCCATCGACAGCACATGTCATTGTCGTAACTAGTCACACATCGCGTTCATTTGCACACTCCCGAACACCTCACGTCGAGATCGACACACTCCCTTCCTGAGCACCCCCTCCCCCGGTCCCCTGTACAACCTCGGAATCAGGCGTCCCGCCCAGCTCCAACTTTCGCAGCAGTTCATCGAGTTCCGACGCCCGGAAGATCTTGGCGACCGGTTCCTTGGTTTCTGGGTGCAAGGTCATGGTGGCGAATTCCACTGGCGGCGGCGGTGGAACGTCAGTGACGACAATCGACAAGGCCTAACGTGTCTGTACTCACGCTTTTCACTACCGAGCTTGGTTGAATCCATCGTCTTGCTCATAATCTTCAATGCAAGCGCCTTTGCCTCTTCGAGCGTGATCTCATCCTTGTAATCCTGCTTCAACAGCGATTGCGCGCTACGACGGCCGAAATGAGCTTTGATTCCAGCACACGGAACGGCACCACCTACTTTGAGTTGTTGGCGCCGATACACGTTGCCTTCCATCCCGAATAGTTTCCCGAAGGATCCGAGTGGTACAGCTGGAACCCATGAAGGGGATCGTGACCGATGTAGAGCAAGGAAACACCGAACGGACGAAGACCTATTCAGAGGCGATCAAGAAGACGTTCACTCCGGGTACGATGATACGTACCACCAAACTGCGTGTAACCCTGCTTCATATCGCAAAGCGTCTTGGCGAGCATCTCGACCGGGATCTCCTCGTCATAGGTGAGCAGATGACGCTGACACGCGTTCCGGGCATAGTTGACGAGCGAGTTGGCGTCCGAAGTGATTCCTGCGACACCAGCGAGGATATTGCTACGCCAGATAGGTAAGGACGGGTCCCTCGAATCGTGCAAACGGCGGCTCACCTGTTCAGGAGAAAAATCTTTTCCCCACCACCGCCTGTCCATGCTTGGATCCCTTCGCCTCCCGATTCTCCACCGGTCAAGGATAGGTCCAGGAGCTTTCCCGTTACTTTCTGAGGTTGGGAAGGCATAAGAAAGGAGCGGATCACGGTGCGAATCGACATACTTTTTCAGCCACCATCACTACACCCTCCTTGGACAAGACCGCCATGACCGTTCCTGCCTGAGAAATGGCCTCCATGGCATATTCAACTGCAAGCAACGATAGGGGTCAACAAAAGGCGGCATAAAGGAGTGAGGAGGACGTACTTTGGAAGACTCGCCCTGTCCCAGGAAAAGCGTACCATCAGTCCCGTCCATGCCACATGAGCGGTCAACCGCCTACCTTCCGGGGAGAAAATGGTCGTTCTCGAATCATACCGTCGGGACTGTGCGCGGAGAAACGAATGAGGAATGAGTGATTTGATCAGATCCGGAAGCAGCGCAGGTGGCATACCATTTTGCTTCGGTTGTGAGGCTGTTGCGGGTACCTGGCAAAGTGCTACGAGGGATGCGCTGGCCTGTAGTCTATCGATACGTCGATGGAACAGGTATACCTCCTGGTATCGACGCTTGCGGAGCCTTTGGTGATGACGAACCCGATCGCAGGCTCAGAGCTTTCACGTGACTGCGACCGAAGAGCCCGCTCGACCGCTCGAGTTGAGGTTGAGGTTGAATCTCGTTGTAGTGGGAGTCGTTGTAGGGGTTGACGCCTGACTGATAGGAAGTGTCCTGCTCAAGGGCAGACGGTAGGGACGTTGCCCTGCAGCCGGTGTGTTATACATCGAAATCAGACGAGCAATTTATCTTGCGACGAACAAGAATGTTGATGCGGCCGCGAGGGCTCAGCATTTAGCAAGAGGACATTTCCATCAAACAGCTCTGGAGTTTCCTCTTCCGGCTCGTAAGAGTGGACAGCTATAGGCAGGGTCCTACGTACAAGGAGCGCGCCTTTCATTCCGGGCAGCTCTTTCCTCTCACTTGGAATCTACGTCGTTGCCAAGACCAGTGAGACCTCACGCCTACATTATCAAATCGCCAAAGCCCGAATTTACAAGATGACCAGCGTGTGGTAGCCTGGACAACGGCGCATCAGATGTGAAGGATCACCCAGCCAACTCCGGAGAGATGATCCATGGACCCATATCCGATGAAGACTGAAGAGTGTTACGTAATGCAAGGCCCATGGGTAAATGCGGGGACGCGCCCATCGCGACTCCCGACGCGTCCCACTGAATGTCGCGTCCAGCCTCCTTTGTTTACCCTCCTCTATCTGCACACCGCCATTCCCCTTCTCCTCGTCCACCCACTTCTCCAGCTACGTCAACAGGCTTGTCGGGCTTCACTTTCGTTACAGGACTCTCTCTACTTGCCACCCCCGTGCACCCGCCACGCAAGACTCGTTCGATATACCTCGGCTGTGCCGTTCACAACAAACCAAGATCTCCGCAACCATGCCGACTCCACAAACGCTCATCAAGCTTCTCACCACCTTTGCACTCGCATCACTCGCCGCCCACGCAGCCGTATTCGACCCGCACCAAGGAAACGCACACGTCAACCGAGGCCTCGTTCATCGGCATCGACAGCATCAACAGGCCCGTTCTTCCGCTGCTGCTGCAGGGGATTTCGCGGGTGTGCAGATTGTCCCGAGGGCTGGGGCGGCGTATAATCAGTCGGATCATGATGCGTCGGCTAGTATTGAGGTTGGGGGGCAGCGTGTGACGTCGTCGTCGTCGTCGTCGTCGTCGTTATCATCGTCATCGTCATCGTCGTCGTCATCGTCGTCGTCATCGTCGTCGTTGATGATGTCGAGTACGGCGGAGACTTCCAGTGTAACCACAACGAGCGCCGCGGTCCCCTCCGTGACGTCGAGTTCGACTGTTGTCTCTTCGACAGAGATTTCATCCTCGTCCGTGTCAACCTCAACTTCCGCGAGCTCGTCATCGTCGGTCGCGAGCATTGCCACTGTCACTTCGATCGCAGTCGCATCGACTGTCTCAATCTCGAGCGAGATCACCTCCAGTTCCACCTCGTCGACCTCTACCTCGGAAGTACCGACAACCTCTTCCGCTCAAAATATCGTCACACCCTCGACGACCCCAACGCAACTCGTCTCCACCATTCGCGCTACCGTGACCGATTCCGCAGAACAAGTCCTCACTGACGCTTCAGCCACCACCCGAGCCGCTCGAACGGGTACGGTATCGGTAAATATTGCCTCTAGCTCTGCCTCGGCTAGTGCTGCGGCCGCGGGGGCGAGTAGCTCATCCAGCGGCATGAGTGGCGGCACAAGAACCGCGATCATTGCCGTTTGTGTTGTCGGTGGGATCGCTTTGGGCGCGTTTGCCGTGTGGACGCTTATTCGAAAGTGGAAATTGAAGCCAACATCAAAGTTTGATGTGAGTCCCCCCCGCGTCGTCGTCTCCCCTTTCATCAGCTGACCTTGCTGCGCAGGGCCGAATGAGACCGCTCGACTTCTCACCGACATCTGCCAATGATCCATTCTACGAGAAAACCCACCGCCGGTACTCCGGAAACTCTGTCAACTCGACCTCTTCCGCCGATCGACAGCGTCGTCAATTCGTCGACGAACTCGACGAGGAGCAGTACGGCGGGAATCATCATCATCATCATCTTCATGCTCAGGCATACGATATGGCAGGACTCGCGGGTGCTGCGGGCGTCACCCACGGTGTCGCTTCTTCGTACCCGCACCATCAGGATCACAGCGCCGGGTACGACTCGGAGCAAGACGACGCGGGTTATGCCGACCTTCGTCGTGGGCCATCCCTAAACAACGGAATCACCACGACGTTTGCCGGCGTAGGAGCAGGGGGAGCAGGTCTCCCCTTGTCCCTCACCTCTCCCAACAACGGTCGGCCCTTGTCCCCGCTGGCGTATCCGCAGAACTATGACGCCGAGCCGTATAGGGATGACTCGGGATCCGAGGGGTACCATGCTGCTTCCGGCGGAGGGTTGGCCAGGGAGCCGTCGTTGGGGAGACCGACGAGGGGGGATGGGCCGTATGCTGCTGCCACGCACTTTGCCGGATCAGGGCCTAGGTACTAGGCGAGTGTTGCACGTCAGGGAAATGAGTTATGGGTACACCTTTGATCGTTGTTTTTGTTGTTCACCTTGTTGTGGGTCATATCCGTTGTGACGAGCTGCGGTTTGTATGATGTTTATCCATCGGGTCGTGGTGATACGTCGAGAACGAGCCGGATGTCAAAGGCCGAGAACGCCATTGAATGTGACACAGCCCGCCGCGCCGCAACTTAAGCTACAAGTACGTCGTCCTGAACGTCTGGACGCCGGACTGGTCACGCTCTCCAAGACGCAATTTGGCGACGCCTGTGCGCCCATCAATGCGGCCGGTAACGTTTGAACAGAAATGTACCCCTGTCTATGCTATACCGCGCACACACAATCTATATACGGAAGAGCTCGGATTAATCCAGCTTGCCCTTCTCCCTCTCACCAGTCCTCCCCACATCGCCCTCTGCTTCAACGTCTTCCTCATCCCTGAACTGTCTCGCTCGATGATGACCATGCTCGTCGTCACTGTCATCATCCTCGAGCGCAAACACCACGTTCTCACTCTTGTAACGCTCATCGTTTCCGTCCGAGCGTCCGTTCGAGATGAAGCCTCGTTGCTCTTCATCCATATTGTCATAGTCATTGTCGTGTTGCACCGGACGATGCTCGAGCGATCCAAACTCGTAGTCGTCGGCGTCGTTTTCGTCTTGTGCGAGTTCTTGCGTCATGGCGAACCGGATATTGTCACGGGACTGCAGATGAGGGTCAGCTATGGGTCCTCGGTGCCGTCAACGCCACTTACCGGTCTCCAGAGCCAAGCGGTTGCGCTAAAGGCCGCAAGGTAAATGATAGCCAATGAGGCGTCCAGCAGGACCCATCGGTACTTCCAATTTCTCGGAGCGTAGTCTACCACGCAACGGTCAGGACAAGTTGAGTGACTCGACAACCCCACTCACCTTCATTCAATCTGTTTGACAAGCTCAACGACGAGATGACAAAGAACGCGGCGACGGCGATGACGGAAATCATCAGGATCCTGTACAATCGCTTGAACATTTGAAGCTTGTGACGTTGCTTTCGTGCGGCGAGGTGGGTGATCGTGCCTAGGGACGAGGGTGAGACAACGTGCGACCGATTAGAACGGAACGTACCATTGAGGGAGATGATGGTCCACATCAGGAACGCCGTCAGAGTGAGCGCCAAGGGGAAGATCATGAACAGGACCAAGAACAAGGATGCGCTCTAGGGACAATGTCAGCTGCCAACACGCCAGGAATTCGCTCGGACCAACCTCGATTTCGACCCGAACCGTACCGATCGCATAGATGACTGCAAGCCGGTTCAGCACCAGTCAACTTGTCCGAGCGGTGCTGCTCACCTCCAAACACAAAGTGCAAAGCCGTGAGCAACCGGACCCGGTTCATGATGTTCCCGAGCGAAGGAGTGACCACAGAAAGACCCATCGAGACGATGAGCAGCAGGAAGAATGACAGCGAGTTCCTCGCGGCGTTCAGCGCGGCGACTACCAGGCAACGTGTCAGAGCTCGTACTGTATGCGAGGGCTGGACGACGTACCGACAAACAAGAACGCCGTGGATCCAGATCCTCCGCCGTTCTTGTTGATGTACCGGTAATACGCAAAATTCGCGAGCATTTCCATGACGAGAAACACGATGGTGCCCGAGATGTAGTACTGCAGGTAACGATCAGCGATCGCTCAAAGTTTGACGCTCTAGCTCACCTGCATCGGCCTATGAAAGACAAATCAGCAACGGAACGCCTGGAACCTGCGAAAATACTAACAGCAACTCCCTCCTATTCTGAAAACAGAGGAATCCCCACCCGGCAGCGAGTACGGCGTATACAAAACTCAAGAACCCGTAAAACTACCACCAAAGGTCAGCGACGTACACTACGGCCTAGCCAGCACCTACTCCGATCTTGGGGTACTCTGCAGCGGGTAATTCGCCTTCAAACACATTCTTGAACAGCACCGACCCTGAATACTCTGCATGTTCAGCCGACTGTCGAGCCGCGAGAGCTCGTCGTCGTTTCGAATTGACCAAGGTGACGGGGACGACGCCTAGGCATTGTTTGGCCGTTAGTGGCCGTGCACGACTGTGCGAGCTCCGGAAACGTACCGACGCAATAGTATCCCGTCTTGGGAACGGCATACGTGATGGCTCCGTTGTAGACCGGCACGACGCCACTCCCTGCTCCATCGTTAACGACACCGCTTCCCAGCCCCGCACTAGGCCGTTTTGGCGCCGACGTCGGTCGCACCGAAACGGAACTCGACGACGTCGTCGTCTTCGTGTCTTTCCATCCACCATCCTGTGCCGCCTCCTTTTCCTCCTCTTCAATCTCCTCTTCAATCTCCTCCAAAATCTCCTCGAGCGCCTGCTCGTCAATCCCCTCATCAAATTCGCCTCCCGGGAATCCCACATCCTCCAACCCAAATTCATCGGCCACCTGTCTTCGTTCCCCATTCTGGAGACGCCTCTTCCCCTGCGCCGCACCAGCTAAACCGACACGCAACCGCGGCAAGGCACGTTTCCTCCTTGCGTTTCCGGTGCCGTGTGTGGATTCATAGGTGGGGTACTTGGCAGCATCGGCAGCATTGATTTTCGCGATAAGCTCTGCCTCCAATTCATCCTCCAAGTCGGCTTCATTTTCCGCCTCCAACTCTGCCAACTCGGCTTCCAACTCGGCGCTCGCCTCTCCCTCGGCCACAGGGTCCGACTCTGGAATAAAAGTAGGCCCATCATCCTCTTCATCCTCCGCGGATGCCCCATCGACGGGATCCTCGTAGAGCGGCTGCTCGAGCGTCGGAAATCCAGACGAATCAAACCGAAGGCCAGAAGTGTAGATCGAGGTCTCGCCGAGGGTCTTGCCTTGTGGAAGCGTGGTGATGAATGCTCCTAGATCGGATTTCGAGCAGAGCCCGGAACGGACTGTCGGGGAGGAGGTCAGCGTGGGTGAGGGGGAAGGAGTAGGTGCTCACCTGCAGAAGTGGTGCAGATGTACGTTTTCTGTTGAGGGGCAACGGCATTCAGCGATTTTCTTCCTCGGAGAACGACCAACGCAAGGTATTCGTCGCTACCCACCGTCTCATCAGCTGTTTCTGCTCCGAGAAAGACAACGTCTGACCATTCGTAGATGACGAGTGCGACTTGTCCCGTCGAGGTATGATCAAACGTCACTGCGGATAGGAGACGCGGATAATCAGGGATGATGCCCATGTGAGGAAAGAAGAAGACCCACCATCGATATGTGCATTCTTCCCGCCAAACATGCCACTACATACTTCCCGAACTTGATCCGTGTCCTGGATATTGACTATCGAGACAGCGCAGACGATCAATGAGTGGCATACCGCGGTGAGATGAAGGAGGACACACCTCGGTACGCCGCGACAAGGGGGAGACAACTCGTTCCGAGTACCAGCAACCCCAGAGTGGTCCATGACGTGCGAGAGGGAGTCATGGCGCGTGTGTAGTGTAGGCGGTGTCCTCCTGAATATACGCCTGATACTCACCAAGAGTTGAAGACAATGCAAGTCGCGCTCTACTGGTGGTCTCGCTGACAACCTATTTTCGGCTGCCGATGCTTACGTCACATCGTGTGCGTATATCTTCTTGCACCTCGAGTCCATCAACCCGCTCCTTGATTTTCGCATACCTCGACAACGTGACACAACGACGACCTCTCCCGACTGTACGCCACCCCTCCGCTCCTTCCAGTAGTCTCGCGTCAACGCAGTATCCCGCAACCGACAGCAGAAGCCAACGTTCGCCCGCGTCCCCTCACCGCAGTCCTGAAGCTAATCCTCGAATCCGTGATCAGGCATCACCTCTCACTGGCAAGGGGATCTCTGAATACGGAAACATGATGACACCACCTACGCGTTCGTACGACACCACTCGCAACCCCCGGCTGAAGCGGATCCCGGCCCATCAAGACCTCATCGCCAATTACCCCTTTCCTCACCTTCACCCAAGGTAAACCCAAGCCGCAAACGCCAGAGGGAATCGACCGCTCGAGCGCACATTCACGAAACGCAAGACACTTCAACTCTCCCTCCTACCGGAACTGGATACAGCCGCGAGAGGATGGTCAAGACCTGGGTACAAGGAGTCAACGAGATCGTGACCTCCAGCCTTCCCGAATGCGAGGCGCAATGGAGTTCAGCGGAAGATGAGTCGGCTTCATCATCCGAAAGCGAGTCTAGTTTATGGAAAAACACCACTTCTTCCTCTTCCTGCAATGATGATGTAGCAGAACTCATGATCTCCACCATGGTTCGGCAACTAGACGTCTTCTTGGAAACGATGCAGATGTACCTCATCACGATAATGATGGAGGAGGAGGAGGAGGGGGAGGGGGAGGAGAAAGAGGAGTGGGATCGGTTGATGCTTGAGAGGAAGCAACGACGTTTGTTGTGATATCGTTTAGCTCGCTGCGGCCCGGTTAGTTTTGTTCCCGTCGACTGGTTTGGGGATAGAGCCTGAATCTCCAGATCTACACATCTACAACAACCTTTGTCATTTACCAGAAACCACCCCGTCTCACCGTTCATGGAACAGCATAGATCCACCTACACCCTCGCACGTCCTTTTATCTCCGCCAAACGAACCCAATGATCCCCAAGGAGGTCTCTCGTGACTCCCCCGTCGTCACCTGCAACCCGGACACAAAAAGTGCCCTGGACGTCCCCTGGCGCTCGCCGTCG
Organism: Naganishia vishniacii ANT03-052; assembly: GCA_015708705.1. Lineage (NCBI taxonomy): Eukaryota > Fungi > Basidiomycota > Tremellomycetes > Filobasidiales > Filobasidiaceae > Naganishia > Naganishia vishniacii. The sequence goes on from MU158415.1 coordinate 129,841, forward strand.
TCGTCACTTGATCGACACGTCCATCATTCTAGAAAGGAATCATCACGTCCACCAGTTTCTACGAGAGTTGTTCATTCGGGAAGATGAATGCATATCGGGTCGAGCGTGTGGTGATTGGGTGAGGGAGGGAAGAGGGTATACGATGTTGGGAGACGTATGAGAGCTGTTAGCTCGCGCACCCTGCATGTTGTCATTAGATTGAACAATGTACAATAATCAAACAGCGAAGAATAAGCTTGTAACTGGTTTGCTATGTACAGGAAACGTTGTACCTGCCGTTACCACATTCTTTCTCGTCACTGGGTATGCAAGAAGGTATGTTTGGTTCCGGGTACACCTGATACCAAAGGCTTAAGGCCTTGAGGGGAGGCTGTTGTTTGCGGAGGAATGGGTGCGTGGTACGTGGATACATGGTTGTCGCGGGAGGTCGAGTGGTCATGAATACCTGAGCGACATGGAGAACGGGGCGATGGGTCGAGCGCGTGGACAAGCCTGCCGTGTGTAGAGCGCTATAAACAACCACCACCACCATAATACCTGAGCGAGTCTTGACGCTTGGTCGATCGCCCACCCGCCAGCGCACATGGGCAGAGCATCCGAGCGAAACGATACCGAGGGCCGGGGATGGACGCGAGGAGATACATGGCCGCTGTACCCTTCGGCTGTACCTTCATCCACCCTACCTTGTCAAGCGCGCGCTAAAGAGAGGGCCAATCGACGTGGACAGCGCGGGGTCCTTTGGATTTTGGACGGGAGGACAAGGGCGGCGCTGATCAGTGGGCGGGTCCTTTGAAGGGGTGCTTGCTTCTTCTCCGTGCTTCCACGATTCCCCCCTCTTTACCCCTATCGCCATGAACCACCCGCCACCGCCGCCTGGGTACGTGCCCGGGTACTACGACCGACCGACGGGGAACGGCGAGCGGGAGATGTATCGTGAGAGGGAGAGGGAGAGGGAGAGGGAACGCGAGAGGGAGATGATGATGCGCGAGAGGGATCATCGGCATCGGTCAGAGCATCGGGATTATCAGCAACAGCAACAGCAGCAGCAGCAGCAGCGCGAGATGGACTACACCCGAAGCCGCGAGTTGCGTAGGTTTGCGACCGGGTTGGAGTATGATCGTGAGCGTGAGCGTGCGCAGGAACGCGAGAGGGAACGACAACACGAGCGGGAACATATGCTTCAAAGGGAAAGGGATTATTTCGCGGCGCATGTCGGTCTCCCGTTACCCCCTCCGGCGACCAGTGGACCCGCCGCACCGCCGAGGCGATCGGAGTTGCGCTTGGTGCCGGGTGATGGGGAGAGAGATCCGGGGCGCGGGGAATGGGAAAGGGAGAGGGAGATGATGTTGGATAGGAGGGATTCTTTGGCGAGGCCTCCTCCTCCTGGTGGTGACGCGGGAAGACCGGCGTCGGGACATCCTCAACAGTCGTCGCAAGGGATGCATCATCCTCCTCTTCCTTCGCCAATGGGACATCCTCATCCCCATGGAATGTACCCACCTTCCTCGACTACGGGACCTCAGCCTTCCCGACAGCCACCCTCGTCAACCACTACAAGCGCAGACCATTCGTACGCCTTGCATGCAGGACATTCGCCGTATCCACCTGCTTCTACGGGCGTACCAGGTGCTCCACCATCCGGAGCGATGCCGCCTCCGCCCGGTGGTGATCCGTTGAGGGAGAGGGAACGGGATCATCGCAGAGAGAGGGAACATTTGGCTGCGGCCGAGCATCGGGAACGAGAAAGGGATCGCGATCGGGAACGAGATAGGGATAACCGGGAGAGGGAACGCGAAAGGGAACGAAACTTGCACCTTCAACAACAAGCTCACGAGGTACGAAGTCTTCACCGTGAACGAGAACGCGACCATCCGAGGGAAAGGGAACGGACGGCAGGATTATCCGTCACTCAGGGAACACCGGCCATTGCCCATTCTTCCGCTGCCGCTGCAAGGGCAACTTCGGTCGTTCCTACAGCCGTCGCTGCGAGAGTAGGTACAACCACTCCAGCACCGGGCAATATCCCTCCTCCTCTTCCGGGAACCGTATCGGCGTCTTCAACGCCTCGAAACCACCATCACCACCATCAAACCCAACGTCATCCGTCCGCGAGACCGGGTCCAAACGGTCGCGCAACACCCGCTCATAACGGCACGTCGACGGTGGTATCCCCGCGCATGCCTCCAGCCTCGACGACAGGAACCAACGCGCCTCCCCCTCCGCCCCCGCAGGCAATCATCGGCGCCTCAACCGTCGGTCCCGGTCCACCGGTTCCGAGTGCCCATGCGATCCAAGCAGCCATCGCAAAGGGCACCGAAGCGCCCCTCCACGCGCTCGCACAAGCGAATGAACAGACGTGGCTCTTGATCGGTACGCGTCCCCTTCCCTCGTCCTTTGCCTCGCCGTGACTGATCCCCCGGTGACGTAGGCGCCGTCTCGGAGCAGTTAAATGATACGGATCGGGCGAATAGCGCGTATGAGCATGCGTTGAGGCATAATCCGTCGAGTGTGAGCGCGTTGACGCAGGTGGCGGGGATGGCGCGTGTCAAGGAGGATTTCCACAAGGTGCGCTCGCGGGCCTTCTAGTGGGACTGAACTACGTGCTGACGGTCCGTGTGAAAGGCCGTGGACTACTACCAGCGCGTGTTGAATATCTCACAAGAGAATGGCGAGGTATGGGGTTCATTGGGGCATTGTTACCTGATGATGGACGACTTGCAAAAGGCGTATACGGCGTATCAGCAGGCGCTGTATCGATTGCCGAACCCAAAGGTGAGCCTTCCGGATTCCGGGAGTCGGACCGGTGCTGACGCCTTGCGTAGGATCCCAAGTTGTGGTACGGGATTGGGATATTGTATGACCGGTATGGATCGCTGGAGCATGCAGAGGAAGCGTTTTCGAGTGTCTTGCGGATGGAACCGAGTGGGTCCTGCCCCGTGGACTGGTGTGTGCGCGACTGACACCCGTTTCGTAGACTTTGACAAGGCGAACGAGGTCTACTTTAGGCTCGGGATTATATACAAGACGCAGCAGAAATTCAATTCCAGTCTCGAGGTGGGTTCTACAACACGCGCGCCAGGGTGCAGACGCTCATCCTTCTACAGTGCTTCCGATACATCTTGAACAACCCGCCGAAACCGTTGACCGAGGTCGATATCTGGTTCCAAGTGGGACACGTGCATGAACAGCAGAAAGATGTGAGTCCGCCGCCTGCATTACGGGATTCTACCCGCTGACCCGCCTACAGTACAATGCTGCCAAGGACGCGTATGAGCGTGTCCTCAAAGACAATCCCAACCACGCCAAGGTTCTGCAGCAGCTCGGATGGCTCTACCATCAAACGAGTGCAAGTTTCTCCAACCAAGATACCGCAATCTCCTACCTTACAAAAAGCCTGGAAGCCGATCCGGCAGACGCGCAGAGCTGGTACCTTCTCGGCCGTGCGTTCATGGAAGGTCAAAAGTACAACAAGGCCTATGAAGCGTACCAGCAAGCCGTGTACCGAGATGGCAAGAATCCGACGTTCTGGTGCTCGATCGGGGTCCTCTACTACCAGATCAATCAGTACCGAGACGCGCTGGACGCGTATTCGCGTGCGATTCGGTTGAATCCGTTCATCTCGGAAGTATGGTTCAACCTTGGCAGTCTGTATGAATCGTGCAACAATCAAGTCAACGACGCCATCGATGCCTATGCTCGAGCACACGATCTTGATCCTACAAACAATCTCATCAAGACACGGCTCAGTATGCTAAAGAACGCAGAACGGGATGGCCTTGCCCTTCCCGATCCTCCCCCGCCGCAAGATGTTCATCCGACAGCGTATGCACAGACAGTCGCCAATCGTGCGTTCCCCGGTTCTCAGACGGTCAGTGGAAACGCACCCGCGCCATTCGAAGCGGCGGCTCCGGGCCCGCCAGTCGAGGACGGGCAGTCCGTGGTCAACGGGCGAGATCTGGCGGCACCGCCACCTTCCGCTCAACAAGCAGCGGCGGCAACGGAGAGCGCCTTTCGAAACGGTGGAGGCCCGCCTCCCTTGCAGATGACGCTAGATGCAAGAGGCAGTGTACCCCGTCCCGCTGCCACATTTGCGCCCATGGACATTGACCAGCGAGACCGTTCGGCCGCACCGAGTCGTCCTGCCCCCAGTCTTTCCGGACGATCGGGAGCGGGAGAAGACGATGACCGCAGTCGAGCGGAACGGACACCCGCTCCGCCACACGAATATCGGCAGACGTCGTATCGACCGGGCAGCAGCTCGAGCGCTGTGCGTCAAGAAGAATGGCATAGGGAGAGGGCAATCAGCAATTATAACCCGTCGCCAAGGGTATCGCCCACTACTGCACGGTCAGTGTATGTTTCGCGTGTCGCGTTGGACCCTCGTTTGGAGACGTCACCGCGGTCGGTCAGGCATAGCCCTGCGCCTCACGTCGGCCGCCAGCGTTCTCCCGATGGACGTCAACAGCTGCCACCGCGCGGTGGCGACAGATTTAGCCGAGAGGCTGACGCTCGAGCAGCCAGCATTGGACGATACCCCGAAAGTGCGTACGAGGCAGAGCGACGTCGACCGGATGAGCGACATCGCCGCGAATGGCACGAACGGGATCGCTTGCATGAGGACGAAGACCGCAGCATGACGTCAGTCGGTGCACCTTCCGTTCGTATCGAAGAAGCCAAGACGTCGAGTCGAGCGCCTTCTCCGACACGACCTGCATCGAGTCATAGCCGACCTGGTTCGTCGCGAAGGAAGAAAAGGACGGCCAAGTCGGCCGCTATGCTTGACCTAAAAACTGACGACGTCGAGATGTCAAAGAGACCGGAAACCGAGCCGGTGAAAACGCCGGTGCCCAAGCCGGCCAGCCCTCGACCGACTCGAGTTATCGATGAAGGTAAATCCTTGCGAATGTCTGTCGACAGCTTGCTGACTAGCGCTTCATAGATTACGATGAAGGCGCCGCGGATGCGCTCATGGGCCTAGCTGGCTATCGAGGCACTGGGCTGGGCAAGGATAATTATGCGCCCGTTCATGCGGTCGCTCGTCTGGACCCCCAGCAAATCTCACAAAACGTCATGAGCAGCAGTTCGTCGAGTCTCAAACGGCCCACAGCTTCGACGTCGCCCAGTGAGACCACTAGCCGCGAGAAAAAGGCCCGATATGATTCCCCTCCCAAGGACTCGGCGTCGACTCTTCCCGTCTTGTCACTCGCCAGACCCTCGATGATTTCCATACCTTCCCGTACGGTGACCACCATGATCGAGGTTTTGAACCCCTCGAGGGCTACGCCCCCGTCAAAGTCACCCATGACTGCGGCCGAGATGGTGTCACCCTCTCAGCGGCTCACGGAAGACGACGCCCCGTTTCCTAGCAAGGATCCGTCCGGATCGCCGGCTGCGGCGCCGGTGCCGGAACTTGAGCGAGTCGCGCCCGAGGTCAAGGATACCAACGCGAACGAGCCAGTCTCCGGAGCCCCTAGGTCTCCAGCTGTACCAGCGCTAGATCCGCTTCCAATAGAGCAGCCTGTTGCGTCACCCTCGGCAAAGCAAGCGTCACCGGCGCCACTGGCGGCAAGGGCGACCTCCGCTGTGGACGATTGTCCGAGCGATGCGCCAGGTGCCGCTGCGGCGGAGAAAGCAGCCGAAAAGGGAACGCAAGATGAACCTCCAAATGACGCCCTCCAGGAAGGCGAGGCGGAAAAGGCAAAGGATACAGCGGATGGGTCCGTTGAGAAGGAGCAGGCCGAAGGTGGGGATGTCGTCACAGAAGGGGCGTCGGTGAAGGAAGGGGCGATGGACACGTCGTTGTAGCATCTCACGGTCATTGACAAAGACTATGCATACGGTTCGCTTGTTTTTTCAGCCGGCGTCATCTGCCGGTCGCTTCAGCCGCACTCATAACTTCGTACGGTACGTAGGCTTCTTTCGGGCGTTTGTGGCGAAGGGGTCTATACGCGATGCCCGTTGAATGACCTTTGTGCCGGGTCCCTCAGGGGACTCGCTCCCTTCGAATGCCTTTCATTCAGCACAGCACAGCAACTGAAGTCCCCTCACCTCTCATAACAAGCCTTCTCGTTGCGCGACTATCGATGATTCTCGTTGAAAGACGCTGAACCGTACTGGACGAGAGGTACATAACCCAGTGTGCATCAGTATTGCCGCGAGGAAGAGGTGGAAGAGGTCTACGCAACGGCTTGGGATGGCCTATTATATCATCCAATGCCCCGGCGGCTTTTCTGCTCGACGTTTTGACCAAAGGAAAGAGGCACTCCAGCTCTGAGGACTCACACCTCTTGCACGAAGGCGATTTCTGCGAGCGTCCTGAGCACGCTTTTTTCGCAAATCGACATTCCATACAAGTCCAAGCTAGGCGGATTCCTTCATTTCCTGAAAGAGTGAACCCCGAAGATGGGTTCAAATCAATCTGACATCTTCTCAGCGCTTCCCTTTCACTCTCACTGCCCTTTCCATCCGGGTGGCTGACGAGCTGCGAAAATACACTCGACTGGAACCTGCTGACATGCGGCGCATGGTGCAGACCCCGTACATTTGATCTTCCTGCGGACGCATCTACTGCAAGCTTGTTGAATCCGCTTTGCCTTAGGCCGAATCTGTGCGTGCTGTTCGCCCGGCCCCCTGCCTCCAGTTACATGGCTGATGCCGGACCTTGTGAAGTCTGACGCCATTGTCAAGCCGGTGTGAGCGGAAGGCTCAGTGGAGGGATCCCAATTCGGTCTAGATGCAAAGGACCCTATTTCCACTGTCGGGGCATAACGGGAGCCCCCTCCTCCGAGCTGACTTTCTGCGTTTGGTACGAGTTGCTCAACTCCGGGCTGATAGGGGTCTTGCGGGAAAATGAGAGTGGGCAGGTTCCCAACCTGCTTATCCTGTCGTTCGTAGCGGGGTTGTGCAGCATTCTTACTTGTCGACTCGAAGCTAGCAGCATGTCTCGTAGCGTGATCCTCCAACGCGACCTGTGCAACACTCGAGACCGAAGAGCACGAGACAAGCTGAGCGCCTTGTCCAACAAGCGACGGTTGACGACGCATTGTATTCTCTTCGAAGTGGCATTCGATTACACGACCAGCGCACAAGTCGCAAGTCGGACCTCCGGAACATTTGCGATGCCCTGCGTGACAATTGTCGAGCCTCGGCTTGTGCTCCGGGTACACGCAAGGGACATTGTGTTTGCTGCAAAAGAAGCATGGATGTTCACCGGTACATTGGATTCTTTTCCTTCGACATTGGGAGCCAGCCTGGCTGTTGCGTTTGCCCTCCTTTGAGCTCTGTTCGGCGTTTTGGTGATGAGATGATACGCTGAATAACGGGTGGACTGAAGGCGGCGGGATTTGTCCACGCGAGGAGTTCGAGTATCCAGATACCACCGAGTCCGGATGGGCCAAAGTCATCGCCACCTCTTCCATCTCTTGAAACTGCGGATGGTCCCAGTAATAGAATATCCCATCCAAGCCATCATCCAAAATATCGCTTTGCATTGGGCTGGGGCCTATGACATTCTCAAGGTTGGAAACCGGAGGTGCAGAACCTGAGGGTTGGTGGAATTCAAAAACTCTTTCAACGGACTGCTCCCAAGTCTCTCTCGCGGAATACGCCCCAGTAGAGAATGCGGACTGGACGACGGCCCCCTGTGGTAAAACTGTTCCCGGTGGCAAGGAATAAGGCGACCTCGAGGGCTATGAAGGACAATCACGTCGGGACAACATGTGCGAAGCAAGAAGTTAAATTGTGCTTGAGTGCGAAAAGTATAGGCGCTCAAGCTCTTGCATATGTGAAGGACGCTGTATTTATCCTCGTTGCCCCTCGCACACCAGCCGTCGGTCCACCTCTGCAGTAAAGCAAAACGCCCTTCAAAGCACGGAAGCTGGCTCCGATGAATGAAAATGACGGTCGCGTGCCTTTGAATCGAAGGGGCTGATACGCAGCCCAAGAAGCTGTCACCATATCTAACCCTCATCAGCTCCTGGATTCTTGAAAGGTTCTTTTGAAATGCTGTGCCCAATTGGATTTCCGCACATTTAACCGGGCCCACGACTGTCTTCAAGATGGTTGAAGCGACATGCTCAGCGATGAAGTGAATAGATCTGGACGATAGTTTGGCGTACAGAAGTAGCTGCGAGAAGAGAAGGGAGCAACGTCCCCAAGATTCATCAGACTCGTGAATTCAAGGCGACAGTCACTTTTGCCACCTTGTACATAACGGCCTCACCGCTGTCCGCGGCGCGCTTTATTGAGGCGCGTGTGATCGAGCTGGATGAGATCATGCATAGTTGGTGGTCTACTGTTATTCTATACCCTCTTCCCACTCTGACCCTCAGAACCTGCTACTCCCAAGCCCACTCTCATCCCCAAAATGGCCACCTCGACGATCAGCTTACCCACTCTATCCGAGCTGAACAAGCTCTCCACCAAACGGACGCGTGCGGTCTTCCTCTCCGAGACGGGAGACGATGAATTTGGCGGTCTCGAGCGAGCGTAAGCGGCAACCCTACTTGCAATTCATCTCGGCTGACACCTCACGGTTCACAGGTACAAGGTGAAGATCGCGTCCAAGCTCGCGATGGAATACCATGATGTGCAAACCCTACCACCCGTCTTGGCAGCCAAGCAACCCGCGGGACCGAAGCAGCCGCAGGCGGCGGTGGGAGGAGCTGCTGGGCCGGGGTTGATCACGAATGGTGTGAGCGGGACCAAGTTGATCGGAGGACCGGGAGCCACGACGACGGAGGAAGGGTATGTACTTGGTCTCATCACCTGTAGGCTGTGATACTTACGCTCTTCTTCAGATCATCAACCGAATCGACACCAGAGCAGAATACCGCCCTCGTCTCGTTCAGACATCAACAAGGATACGGCGCGGAAGGTGGCGCAGCGTCATCTCGACTCAGTCAGGCATTGATGCGGAAAAAGGAGGAGAGGGACGAAAAGCCAGAGTACCACGCTCCATGTACGTCCTCATGCTAAAGACCGGATTTCACAAACTGATCGGACGCTTTCAGGGAAACTGAAGACGGTAATTTCCGGACACATGGGATGGGTGAGGTCGGTTGCGGTGGAACCTGGAAATCAGTGGTTTGCGACGGGTGCGGGAGATCGTGTGATCAAGGTGCGTCTCGGAACCACGGCTTATTGGTGGATGTCGCTTACCTTGGCCTGTCGGCGTGACAGATCTGGGATTTGGCATCGGGCGAATTGAAGCTCTCATTAACTGGACATATCTCGGCGGTCCGAGGATTAGGCGTGTCGACGAGACATCCGTACCTGTTTTCATGTGCAGAAGACAAGGTGGGTCCCTGTCTCTGCGCTTTACCGGGAAAGGTAGCTGATGACCGCCGCGCAGATGGTGAAATGTTGGGATCTGGAGACGAACAAGGTTATTCGGCATTACCATGGACACCTGTCGGGCGTGTACTCGTTGTCTATCCATCCGACGCTGGATGTATTGGTAACTGCTGGCCGAGACGCAACAGCAAGAGTACGTACGCCTGCGATCTAACGGTAGAGGTCCAGCTGATTATGTTTGGCAGGTATGGGATATGCGGACAAAATCAAACATTTTCACCTTGGCGGGTCATACCGCCACCGTAGCCGACGTGAAATGCCAAGACTCGGATCCGCAGGTGATCACCGCGAGTATGGACAGCACGATCCGGTGCGTTTAGGGCCCCCGCTTGGCTTTCAATCCCCTGACGCTGATGTTCATCTACGCAGGTTGTGGGACCTCGCCGCGGGAAAGACGATGACGACGTTGACGCATCATAAAAAGTCTGTGAGGGCGCTTGCGATCGCTCCACACGAGTATACGTTTGCAAGTGCGAGTTCCGGCGGCAATAAGTGAGTCTCCGCCTGCGTATTGTGTGCATCGTTGCTGATCTGGGGTCACGCTGTGCAGCATTAAAAAGTGGAAGTGTCCCGAGGGAACGTTTGTACACAACTTCCCTGGACATGAGGCGATCATCAACACGTTGAGCTTGAACGAGGACGGTGTGCTCTTCTCTGGAGGTAAGTTTGAGCGGAATTCAGCTCTCATAGACCGAGTGCTGATAATCCGATATGTGAAAGGTGACAACGGATCGCTTTCATTCTGGGATTACAAGACGGGTAAACCGTTCCAGCATCTGAATGACATTCCCCAGAGCGGTAGTCTGGATTCTGAGGCGGTAAGTGTCAGGTGCTTCTGCCGTCGGGATTGTCCTGTTGACGTGCTTTGCTTAGGGCGTGTTCTGTTCGACGTTTGACAAGACGGGTACGCGGTTGATCACGGGTGGAGCGGACAAGACGATCAAGGTGAGTTGCCATTTGCATTCCGCGGGACCGAGCTGACGGCGAGTCGGACAGATCTACGCCGAGCAGTCATAGGGAGAGGGAGGCAATAAAGAGAGCTACCTGTTGTATTATTAGCGCGCTTTCTCAGAGACGCGCTTAGCTAATCACGAAGAGCATGATCGATATCCGTCGTTCATGTTCAACTTTATCGGTGGCCATCTCCCTGATATTCGTGCTGTTGCCGCCCATCCATCATGCCAGAGTCCACAAAGCCCGCACAGGTACCGAGACCGTCGAGCGACAAGCAGGCCGGAGGTGCAGACGTCAATGCCAAGTCTGCAAAGGATCTCAAAAAGGAGAAACGGGCTGCGGCGGTCGCCGCTCGTGCGGGAGATGCCGATGCTCCAGGACCATCCAAGGAAAAGTCGTCAAGCAAGGACGCACAGGCAAAGAGCGGATCGTCGGCAAAGCAAGGCGCAAAAGGCGGATCATCCTCGACTGCCGCAACGACTACAAATATCGCCGTCCCCTCTGCAACGACGCTCCGCCTACAAACCCAGAACCAACTCTTCTCCCATCTCCCCACGTACAAGCTCCCCGACTCGGCCGAAGCCCTGATCAGCGGCAAGATCCACCCCATCATCATCCGCTATGGGATCCTTATTGCCTCGGGCCAGATCCGCGGCGTCAATGCACGCACCATCGGGCTGATGGCCGCCTTCAAGGAGGTTATCAGGGGGTTTAGTTGTCCACCAGAAGAGTTGCATCGGTTGTTGCCGGCGCACTTGAGTCCGATGATTGCGTTTTTGGATCAGTGCAGGCCAAAGGGTGTTGCAGGGGGTAATGCGATTCGGTGCGTGTTTGCGATGCTGGTTTCGCGTCGGAGTGTCGTGCTCATCTGGCGGCGTTATAGGCATTTGAAGAGCGAGATCAACAAGATAGGCACGGACAAGCGGATAACAGAGGAGACCGAGGTGGGTCTTATGCATGCTGCTACTAGCGTCACGCACTCATGACCTCGCGTACTCATCACCTCTACAGCAAAAAGAATGCATCCTCAACGCCATTGACGAGTTTGTGCGCGATCGAATCGAGTTGGCGGGCGAGGTGATCTGCACGACGGCAGTGGAAAAGATAAAACCAGGAGATACGATTGTCACGTTTGCGAGGTGAGTGTCATTGATTCGACTCGACCTGACTCGCGCATTGACGTTGCACTCTAGGTCATCGCTAGTGGAGCGGGTGCTGCTCGAAGCATGGGAGAGTATGCAGGAACAAGATGCGGGCAACAAGTTTCACGTCGTGGTCGTGGATTCTCGTCCACTATCAGAAGGTACGCACACTTGCACTTTCTTCTAGGGTTAAAAGCTAATCCGTATTCGCAGGCAAACAACTTCTCTCGGTTCTCACGTCTCACGGCATTCCCACAACGTATACCTTGCTATCATCCCTTCCTCCTATTCTCCCACGGACATCCCTCGTACTCCTAGGCACTGCCGCCCTTCTCTCCGACGGTGCTCTCTACGCCCGCGCGGGAACAGCAATCCTCGCCATGCTTGCAAAGGAGAGCAAGATACCCGTAGTGGCATGTTGCGAGACGTACAAGTTTGGAGATAAGATTGTATTGGATGCCGTGACGGGAAATGAGCTGGGTGAGTCGTCCTTTTCGGATGGCGTGGGAATGATGCTGATATGAGGTCGTCTCAGGGGATGCGTCGTTTATGAGCGTGGGCAAGGATGATCGTCTGACGCCGGTGCATTTGCTGTATGATTTGACGCCACCCGGCCTCGTGACGGCTGTTTGCACAGAGGTGAGTCCTCGAGTCTTCAACGTCGTGCCGCTCTGACGTCTTCCTCAGGTCGGTCTCATTCCGCCAAGTTCCGTGCCGACGGTCATCACAAAAGGCGATGCTGCAGGGTTGTAATATGCGGGCATGGTCTGTCGTCTATCATCGGCAGCTTACAACGAGATCAAATCCCCCTCACAGCATGGACACCAGAACACTGCATCTTCGCTCAACTGTGAGCGGAACACGCGATCCGACGCGTGTCCGTTTTCCGCCGCCATTGCGGGCGTCCCTGGCGCACTACTCGCTGCCGCCGTCAACCTCGCCTTGAGTAGAGCCAGCGCTGCACGTCGTTTCTGCCTCACCGATGGCGCCAGGCCTTCATCGATCATGCTTGTCGTGGGTGTCAAGCGATAGCTAATGGTAGACGTCAGCGGTGCGATCTCTCGCGGTGTCCGCCTCGCCTCGACGAGCTCTGCCTGTAGGTCTGCGATCTGTTTCGACAGTGCGTGTGACCGCGACGATTCCGCATGGAGGGCAGACTCGACCGAACGCACGTGCGAGGCGTAGTTGCTGATCTCGAGAGCGTGTTGACTTTGGGCAAGCGAAAAGCCGTCGTCCTGGGCTTCTCCAGCGCCCGCAGCATCCTGTAACAGCCGGACCTGTACCTCGAGTCGCTGGATCTCGGACTTGCATTTCTGAATCTCGTCGACAATGGCGGACACCGAGTGATCTTCGAGGTCGAGATGCCGCGTGATCTCACTGACGTCTGTTGTCAGGCTCTCGACTTGACGATTCAGATCCCCCACTTGCTCGGCATGCGTCTTTTTTTGCTGCTCGAGCATTTCCCGCGTCGTCGCCAAGTCCCGCTCTGTATCCTTGCGCAGCTGCACATCTTGCTCATGCTCGCTCGTCAAGCGTTCCCGTTCCTGTGCAGCTTCATCTCGAGCGGCCCCGAGGTCTTGTACTTGGCGCTACATTCACGCATCAGAAGCCATCATGTCGCTGTGTGAAGGCACTCACCTCGAGTAGGCTCACACTCCCGGCCAAAGCATCCTTTTCTTCCCCCCTCTCCACCAACTCCTTCATGAGTTGCCCATTGCGCTCCCTCATCTCCTCCAGCTGCGCCAACAAGCCCTGATTGTCGACCAGCAGCGCCTCGCGAGATGTCTGCGCCGTGTCGGCGCGTTTCGTCTCTTTTGCAAGCTGGCTGCGAAGCGATTCCTGCGCAGCGGTCAAGGCGGCGGTGGAGGCTTCCAAAGTGGCTATCTGAGCGGTCGAAGCTGCCAGTGCGGCATCGGCGTCGGTCAGGCGCGAGCGGAGGGACTCGATCTCGTCGGCTGAGGCTCCCGACGACGCGACCAGACCATCGTGCGACTCGCGCAAAGTCTCGTGTGCTGCATCGAGTCGTTCCTTTTCCCGGGCGAGGTCCGAATGTAGGTCCCTCACAGCATTCAACTCGACCTCGGAATTCTCTTTTGCTGCAACGACTTCGACGTGTTCCTAGTCGTGACTTGTCAGCCCCTTCCCAACCGCGAGCAAAAAAGCCGACGCACCTGCTTCAACCGATTCACCTCCATCTCCAACCCCCTCTCCCTCTCCCTCTGCCTCTCCAACCGCTCCTCCACCTCCCTCTCCAACCGCCGTACCTCCTCCTCCCTCTCCCGCGCTGCACGTTCCGACTCGCCAACCGCACATTCCGCCTCCTCCTGCAACTCTCGTCGTAAACGCACCACCTCGGCTTCCCTTGCTCGAGCAAGACCTTGCCCCTCGGCGAGTGCGGTCTCCATCTCGGCTAGGCGGGCGTGGAGGGATGTATTAGTATTCTCGAGTGTGGTGAGGCGTTCGTGTCGGGTCTGCTCGAGGGCGGAGATTTCGGATTCGAGGTGCGTGATGCGGGCTTGTGCTGCAGTGAGGGCGGAGGAGTCGGGACGAGAGGGAGGTTCCGTTTCGGTAAGAGGTTGCGGTGATGCCTTGTCGAGTGTTGTAGGATCGCGGGTGATGGGATCTTCCGTCTCGATTTGTCGCTCCACAACTCCCCTCGCCTCGGCCTCGTCGTCTCGCACCGCTGTATCCTCTACAGCCTTGTCCTCGCCCTCCATCTCATCTCGCGACACCGGCTCCTCTACCTGTGCAGTGGCCTTTCCCTTCTTCTTCCTCTTTTTGGACTTTTTGTCTGTCGACGCGGCTTCGGGTTCTGGCTCGGGGGTTTCCAAGGGAACGATGGGCTGTTCAGAGATGGTAGGTGGTGGAACGCTCGGTAGGGGTGTTGTGAATTCCGCAGTATCTTTTGTGGGATCGGGTTTCTCGAGCGTTGTTTCTTCCCTTGAATCTAGGAGCTCACCGTCCGTCGCTTCCTCGACTGTCGGTTCGTCCTTTATTTCTGTGAGATCACTAGGCTTCGTATCCTCCTTGCTGTCCTCCGCTACCGCAATTCCCTTTCCCTCTTCCACTACGACCTCTTTCACCGATTCTGAAGCATCGATCCCCTTCTTCTCCTGCTTGACATCCAACGGCCGCTGAACATCTATACTCCCCCTTGGCGACGCACCAACCTCTGACGAAGCTTTACTAGATACAGCTGCACCGATCAGGTCAGTCCTCTGTCCCTCGCCTAACAACCCAGGGTGCGCACCGAGGCCCTCCTTGTCCCGTTTCCGTTTTGCAAGCTGCACCGGGGCAAACGAGTCAGCAAAAATTCTAGCACTGCGCGAGTGGCGGACATACGAGCTTCTTTGCTCGCTCTGCTTTTGCCTTGCGTTCCTCGTCGGGCGTCATCTGTGGGTGGTGGGAGAATGAAGACATGGAGGAATGAAGCCAGGGACATGAACGAGGGGTTATGTATGGGAAACACGCAGCCAACTCTGGACAAAGCGTCCAGCTTATGGGTGTCTACTTTATCTTCACCTTTGCTTACCTGCTTCCTGTTTCTATCCTATTAGGCTACCCCCATCCACCATGTCCCAGTCGGAAGCACAGAAAAGAGCAGAGGCACGCCGTGCAAAGATCCTTGCGCGGGGGAACGCAGGTCTCGCCAAACTAGCCACCACCGCACGAGGGGAAGAAGCGTCGGTGCTGTACGACAGTGAGTCCTTCATTTCTTCAAAGGCTTCCAGTGCTCAATCGCCCGACGCTTCTAGATGCAACCCCTTCACGCACACCGACGCCCTTGCTTCGTCCGCCCCAGCCCGCTCAGGACCCAGCAGAAGCATATCAAGCCAACCTCGAACGTACCATGGCCGCTCTCGGATCTTCTGTCGGCACCTCGGGTCTCCACGATGACAGTGCTGCAGATCCGATCAAGACATTCGAGGAAATGATGCATTCCATGAGGAAGGAATATGATTCTGCCTCTGCTGCAGGTGGATCCAACGCCCGTCCTTTGGCAGATTCGACAGAGGACCCACCCACGCCGGAACTTCCGAATGCAGTCTTGCACCCTGCAGCGGCGAGCGGCGGCAGGGAATCACCTTTCGGACTTGGTTTTCCCCCGGTAGGAGGAGGGGATATGTCATCCCTCTTCCCACCGGAAATGATGCAGATGCTTCAAGGCGCAACCACAACGACTCCTCCCTCCGGCTCCGACTCAGCAACCTCTCCAACCGATACCCCAGCACCTCTGATCTCCCGTCTCCTCCCACTCATCCACATCCTCGCCATGACCGCATTGTTCATCCTCACCACCTTTATCTGGGAGCCCTCAGTGTGGGCGTCGGGTGGGAAACTTGTCGATGACGTAGGAAGGCATGGGCGATGGCGGTCCCTACGAGGGGATAGCACGGGAGTTGCAAGTGACGTCTTGACTTCCGGATGGGCGAGTTTGGTACGTCGCGACACTCGTCACTTCCTATTCTCACCGGGCTAACCGCTTGCTCGCCACAGCCCGTCTTTTGGACTTTTATAACCCTCGAAATACTCCTCTTTACCACGGAAACACTATTCACACCGGTACGTCCCCCATCCACCTTCCCCTATACCGTACTAACCCCAACCGTCCTCCCAAAGCAAACCCCTCCGCGCCTCCCCGCACTCCTCGCACAATTCATGCCCCTCGTCCCGCGGCAGTACTCAACCCCGCTGTTAGGCGCTCTCAAGGTCGCCGGTGTGGCAGGGCGGGTGGTCGGGGATGGGTGTTGGTTGATTTGGTTGTTAGGGATGATGGTGGTGTTCAAAGGACGCGGGGTAGAGGTTTAGGGAAGGTAAAAAAGGGGAAATGGAGGAAGAGCTGCCGATAGAGAGGTGAAGGGGACGCGATACTCTGTGCGTTCAAAGACTGCACCAGGAACCACATATGTATCATTGTTCATGTGAAATGGCAGACTGAGTGGGCCTAGCCGCAGCGCTGCAGGGATGTTTGCGGCCTCGACTGGTTTGTTCCAGTCCAGGTTATCGCAAGGTTACAGCCCCCCTCAGCCATCTACACAGCGTCGCTGCGGAGACCGGATGCTTTTACGCGTGCGTCGGCCGCTGCTGGACCTGGAAAGGAAGGATAAGAGTCGGAGGTGACGACACACCCCTTTCCGCGCTTCTCTGAGGACACACATGACTTTCTTTACGAGATTCTCTCGCGACTCGCCACGTAACGTTCGAGCCTGCGATTGATAAGCATTGGCGCAAGTCTTGCATCTGTTCCCAGTTGATCTGCAACCTTTCAGCTCTTGGGCGATCTGAAACTCGGAGTTCTCCTGAGCACATGATTGATCCACGAATTCAGCAAAGGAGGGCAAGTGGGTGGCGTGATCGGAGAGGGGAGAAGGCTGTGTTGTACAGCTTCGAGTACCTGAGTCCTGGGTCCTGGGTCCTGGGTCCTGGGTCCTGGGTCCTGGGCGAAAAATGATGACGAGCTCCTCGCGAGGCGTAGTCGCTACCTTTGTGCAGGACCAAGCCCGATGGCTTTATCTAGTAGTCATAAGGGCACTGAGAAAGGGATATAAGGTGAACTCCTCTTCGCCGCTGGATGTCGGGTCGAGAGCATCGTTGCTGCATAACGTCAAATCGGCCGTCAGTCGCCTTTTAAGATCACTTCGGCAGCCTACAAAAACTGTTCTTTGAAGCGCCAACACACGACCCAACCAGCACGTCTCGAAATGAATATCAGTTTCCTCTTGAACCCAACGCAAGAGACAACGTCAACACAGCACCCGACGGTACCCGCTGATTCACTCCAAACAGCCGATGGCAGCCTGATGACTCGCAATCCGCCTCCAACGTCGCAGGATGGTCCAGTCTCTACCCGCCAGCTCTCGCTTGCGCAGCCCCTCTAAGGCTGAGCGGCCAGCGTCCACTTATGGTACCGAAACGCCAATCGAGACTTCATCGACACTAAATAAAGCAAGACCAGGTCACAAGCGGTTCTGGGTTTTGGTATATCCCGGAAGCGATCCTAACAGTCCTGCTGTAATGTGTAGATTGTTGACATCAGATGTGCAGCTTGAAGCCAGGCTGAACTTGCCTCACCGCAGGATCGTCAAGGTAGTGAAAGAAATGATGAATGACGCACCACCTGAGACGGAGAGAGTCGAGTTGCATTTTCAGAAGGGGCCCAAAGGCGATGTGGAATGTATAGCGATATCGCCCTGGACGAAACCAATTGACACAAGCTTCAACTACGGTCCAATTTGGACGGACAGAGAACGTAAAGACAGCAGTGTGTTCAGGCAAGAGGTATTGGATAAAAAGACATAGCCCATACAGAAATTAGAGTTAGGGAAAAGAACCAGCAGCATGACTATTACGCTCAAGGCCAAGCGAAGCGCGACGGGGGTATCGCCACCCCTTCCGCTCACGTTGATGCCTCGATGGGAGTGAAGATGGACGACAAGCTAACGGACGAGGGAGGAGTGCCGCTAGGAGTACCTCGCTAGTCGGTCATTGTAGCTAGATCTCGGTCCGAAGCACTGTATGCGAGCATAGGAAGAGTACCTTGTGCTGTACACCGGATCACTGTCAATTAAGATGTGAAAAATATAAGGCTAAGTTTGCGAACGGGGCAACGAGAGTCGGCAATCAGGAATAGTACATGTAGGTCGTACAGAAGCTGTGCGTAGCTGGCTGTGTAGATGAGCAGAATGTCTACACTCGTCGTTGGATGCAAACACAGTCCGTCTAGATGTATGTTGCCGACATCGATCGCTTTGCCACCAAAAGGTGGATTGAGCACAAGTCGGCAACGGCCATCAGCCTCTGTCCTCCTGTGTCCGATTGATAACTAAGGGGGTCAATGAACGTCCCATATGAAAGCATTTCCTTGATCCCCCTTTGTTGGGTTCCAGCGCTTCATGCGTAATGATAGTGCCCCTATATCAGAGCTCCAATTTTTAATTTCTTATACCATTCTTGGTGCTTTGCTTCTAAGTGGAACTGATGTCCCCAGTAGTCCAACGATTCTTCCCAATGGCATGACATGGATACCTCATATGCATGCCACAGACTCGGTCAAAAAGATTGACCATGACCCGAAAGCGGCGAATTCGTTCGACAGAACGGAACCCACCTTTGTGCAGATTCGTGCTCCGCAACTGGATGCGATCAAGCACTGCTTGGGCCTCGGCAAAGGGATATAAGAGTTTTCACTTCGGAGGCGATTGGTCGCAGATTAGTCCGCCGTTCTTCACGGACGACACTTCCGACTAACGACACTTCCGACTACCGCCAGTCGCCAATCAAACAGAATCAACGACACTCTCATCTGCCACAACAACCGGTTCGACGACCACCGTCAGAAATCTACATGCCCGACTCGCGCATGACTATTAGCCGGGTGATGAATCCGAACCAGACGGACGACAATGCTAACGGTTCAATGAGCTCGACATCGGGAGGATATACTTCTACAGCTGGCAATCCGTCTTCTGGATGTGGCGGGAGTGTCTTCACCTGCAATCCGCCTACGGCTACGTCGCAACTTCCGACGTACCCTGGTAGCCTTGCCTCAACGACGGTCACAGTGATGCCTGTAGACGTGTCAGGAACCTCTTCGTTCAGCGACGCCAATATCCCCGTTCAGGGTGAACATTCCTTGTTGGATTGCTTGGTTGTCGACTTTGCATTGGACTCCGAGACCGATCTGCCTGTCTGGCCGGCTGAAAATCAGTACCGGATATCCATCTCGGATTCGGAACGACTCGCCTGCATTGCAAAAGTTGCACACTGCAGAATGGTGGATACCTTGGCCGTGCAGAGGGAAAGGACCCCGGGTGGTTTCGTTATACGCCTCAGCCCTCGCGCCATGGTCAGATACTATCCGACAGGCGCTCCAGAAAAGGCCGACGACGCTGATCCCTGGAAAACCGCTTGTGTCTTGAGTGCCCCTTATTTTGTAGTTTGGAAGGCAGACGCGTCAGAGGTGAAGAATGGGAAACCTATCAGAACTCCAATCACAGGATGGGAGGGGATAAAGGAACTCTTGCAAACGGACAAAGAAACAGTACGCAAGATGCAGAAGCGAATGCAAAAAGGGAAGGGAAACAGCGCGGGAACAGGGGTGACTATTGGGAGCGGGGAATGGATGATAAGGAGATTCATAACACTCAAGAAAGGATGTTGATAGAAACTTTGCTTCAGACTAGTACATTGCAATCTTTCCTGCCAAATCTTTGGTTGTATGATATATACACGACCTGTACGATTGAATTGCGTAGTGCTTATCTATCGGCCTCCAAGATGGCTGACCGAGTTCGAAACAGAAGCCACCCACGCTGATGGGCCTTGTGACTGGGAGTTCAGAACGTCCAACGTTGGGGTCGGGTTCCCCCAAACATGTTCAAGATCACAGAAAAGAGCTAACTTAGGTGCTTTGAGGACTTCGCGATCCGATCAAGGGGCCGAGTTTCAGGCGATTTTGCTTCCGACCATGACCGGGGTGAAACGAACGACCTCAATGACGGACGGTGGAAACCCCGATTTACGCGCCGTGGCGTGTCTTCAGCCTCCTTCTCGCCATACGACGGATACCACGTAGGCGACTATTGAATCCTGTGGTTGTTGGGTCGGTCTTCATGCCATTTGCCCCGCGCCATCAGGCCTTGTGGAGCATCCGGTGATTCCCGTCTGGTAGTGTCTCTAGATGGAAAAAAAAGACAATTTGGTATCGCTGACTTCGTGGAGATTCAACAACACTGGCGGCCAGTCATAAATCCATTCCCCCGTCCTTCCAGCCGCCTGCAGACAGAAGGGACAAGGAAGCATCCTGGTGAGCGGGGACGGGGAGGAACGCCAGACACCGGTCACCAACAAGAAAAAAAGATCGTGATCAATGCCGGGATCGAACCGGCGACCTTACGCTGTACTATTCGTAGGAATATTAGGCGTATGCTCTACCGACTAAGCTAACCGACCTGGATGTTAGCATCACAGCGTGAGCCCTTAATAACCTCGCGGTTCCTGTACCATTCCGGGCTCCGAATCTGCTGTGGGCTGTTACCACCCCGATTTGTTATGATGGCCGCATCAGCGAGTGGAGGCAGGTGACGAAGCTGATCTTGCGAAGAATTCTATACGGTAACCCGCGTTTTTCACCATTCTTATCTTATCTGCAACGTCCCCTCTGCCATCGACTAGTAGTAACGCAAGCTATCGACTCCATCAATATCCGAACCAAACGAGACGCGCGCAGCATGACCGACAACCCGCCAAAGAGGTCCAAGACGACGGATAACCACGACGGGGCGGATGATCTGGGAGAGGGCAACGAGAATGGGAACGGCGGTAGCTCGAGGAAACGTTCGAACACGGGCTCTGGGAGCTCTTCAAAGGGGAAGAAGGCCGTGGTGGTGGAGAATCCAGGGTAAAGTTTCCGCCATGCATCGCGATTGGCTGCCCACTAACACGTCTTATCTGCACAGCGTCGTCCAAGCAAGACGCGACCAGAATCGTATCGCTCAACGCGAGTTTCGCATGAGGAAGCAACAACACATCCGGGATCTCGAAGCTCGTGTCGCGATCCTTTCTGGAGATCGAGATGAACGCCAAGAAGTCATGTCTCTGCTCATTCGCAATCTGATGAATGAAAACGCACAGCTTCGAAAGATGGTCAAGAACCTTGCGGGTTTTATCGGCGAGGGTCTCGCGACGTGTCTGCCCCGCCTGGGACTCACACCAGAGACCATGGATGCATTCGTGAATCGAGCGGAAACCGAAGCTGCGCACGAGGCGTACGAGGCATTGAAAGCGGTAAAGAAGAGGGAAGAACAAGGAGGTGCACCGGCGGCTGTCTCGTCGTCGTCTACCGGAAACAATTCCAAAAAGGGATCATCGTACGAACAACTGTTTGGGCCTATCGGAAACACCGACACTCCGAATGAAAGCATCTCGGGAGGTTCCAAGCGGAAAGCGTCGGATCTAGGGGATGACGAGGACGATGAAGGGTACGAAGATGGGGAGGGAGATGAGGATATTGGGGACGGACAGTATGAACGGGAAAACGCAGGTACACGAGCGTCGTCGTCGTCACACCGAGATCCCGCGTTCGCCACCGCCAATCTACCGAATACCGGCACGATGAGTCGATCGCCCTCGCTCGTTTTCGGACCCAATACAACCGCACAAAGCAGTCGTCGCGGACCGGGAACCGCTCCGCCATCAGTACGGACTGCCGCCGTATCCGCCATGCATGGTGTCCCCTTGCACACGCTAGATCGTCTGGATTCCCCGACAACAACAACAACAACAGCGGTGGGAGATGCGGGAGTGGGGGATTTCTCGTTTTCGCCGTATTACAATCACCCGAGCAGTTCCGCTGCGGGAGAAGGGACGACTCCGGGCGGCCTTGGGAGAAGTATGGGCAATGCCGGTGATGGATTACCGATGCAATATCTGTCGTCTACCTTGCATGAGATGCGGGACCCGCTTGCGTCACCAGAGACTCCGTTGAGTGCGAATCAGCTACCTCCATATGCGTATCAGCAGCCGCAGCCGCAAAAACAACAGCAACATCATCACCAGCAGCAACAACAGCAGCAACCGCGCCAGGCCTTACCACCGCCACCGACTCAATACCCTCCACAGCCCTCGACATCTTTGACAACGACCAATGGCTCGTCAGCGGCACGACCGGAACAGGGGGAAGCTGCCAGGGAGACGTTTGATCGAGAGTTTGAGCGTGTGATCAGTAACACGATGGGTAGAAAGCAAGAGAGTTTCCAGTTGATTTCGTACCACCTGAACAAGTGAGTCGAGGAAATCCAGGTTGCGGGTTCTCGATGCTCACGCGACCTCTCGATAGTTTCCACGTGAATCCAAACTATGTTCTGCCGCTCTCCCTCCGTCCTACGCACGCGCAGCGTACGATACCCCACGGTAAGTAGATCCGCAACTCCTTGGAACCCAAAACTGATTGGCGGTACAGAGCACATCATCGACGGCATCATATTCCCGACATTACGCGACAAGATGATCCTGCTTCGCGGTGAGTCGAAGCCTCTTGCGGATCCGTCATTTCTCCTGACACGTCGATCCAAATTTCAATAGGCAAATACAACATATTCGATGCCCTACGAGGAATGTGGGACGCATTCCAGATTATGGGGGAAGAGACGCTCGATCACAACTCATGGGAGGTTTCGGAATTATGGATGAAGCAGAACCTCATGCTCGTTGACAACGAGGTAATCGTCATCAGCAATCGATGGAGGCTGAAGCGTGGGGAGCCAGCCATTACGCGGGAAACTCTTTTCGCTTCGCAGTGAACAAGCGCGGAGTAGCCCAGACTGCTCCACCCTCCCACGTATAGACATTCTCATCTATGATATAATCCCGGACTCTGGCTATATAATCTACAATCCTGAACCTTAACGGACACTGAGGGTGATGCTGCTGAGCGCACTCACGCATCATTGTCTACCTTCCGTGGATTCTTCACGCCACACCCTTTCCTCCTAGCCTCCTAGTTATTACGCGCGTAAGGCCTTCTGACTCGACTTTCTAATACGCCTGTACTCGGACACCCGCTTCGGTTTGTCATTCCTGTTTAACCGGACGAGAAGCATAAGCGTTTTAGGCGAGGATGACCGCAATTCGGACTCACTGAGACTTGTTCTCCTTTTCCGCATCGTACAGAGTCGCTGTAGGCCCTGCTCGTGCAAGACGTTGCCCAGAAAGAGGGCTGAGTGTGACTGCATCCTTCCGTCGACCCCATCCCATCTTTTGCTAGAATCACACGCAAACGTCAGCAGTCTGGTGCAGTCCTAGTAACACAACTGTACTCACTCTCCGGATGGTTGATGTCACTCTCGGTCCCCCGCCAGAGGGCTGTCTCGTCAGCTGTAAATCCCTTTTCCTCCGAGGTATGTTGGTAGATTTAGGGACCAATGAACTGTTTGGCGCTTGGCTGTCCACCGGTTCGACGTTTGCGGAAACGGCAAACTTGGCGAATACAGTGGATACCGACGCCGATTGAACATTATTCACTTCAGCGATGTTGTGACTGGACGACGCGGTAGGTACACCGGAGTCGACCCTCCTGAATTTCGTCGGCAGCGGAGATACTTTCTTGGTAGGCTCGGTCGTCTGGCCCACACGCTCCGTGGCATTGTGTTGGCTTTCATGGAAGAGTTCTCGTCGAGTCACCTGTGTTCCTGGTGATACTTCACTAAGCGGTTGGTTGAGGTCGAGCGAATTCCGGATCATCGTTCTGAGCTCCTGCGCAGTGGTTGGAGGCCTGAAGTCTGCGGAAGGAGACAGGCAGAATCAGGACGAATGTGCGCCTACCCTCAGGCAATTGGAACGTACCAGCCACGTCTTCGATGGTAGCTCTCGTATCCTTCCATGTAGATTTACTTTTGACGACCTCCTCTTCGGCTAACCTCTGCCAGCTGGCCCATGTAGAGAGCACGACCTCGGGTGGAAGGCGATCCGACGGAGCTGCTTCGGGTAGTACTCCTTCGATAGGCAAGAGGGTCCTTGCTTCTTGGACAACGGGTGTTTGCTGAGATAGCATTGACACCCCCTTCGATCGCCGACTCCGTCTATCCGCGGTCTGGGGCTCCAACTCATCCATCATCGCGCTAATCATCGACTGTATGTCCATGGAGAGGCGAGCTGAGTTCTCTGATAAGCCGGATGAACTTGGGGCCGGCGGGAGAGAGTTGTCAAGCAGAAACGAAGAAGGGCGCGATTTACTGTTCCGAGACGGTTTTCGGGCTCTGCCAACATCGCTCCCGAAGAGGCTGGTGTTCGAAAGGAGCGAAGTGTCTGGATGTGCTTCGGAGAAAAAATGAGTCCTGTTTCCGAGTGCGCTGCAGCCTGGTAGCTCACCTTGGGTAGTCTCAGCGGCTTTGATTCCAAGGTACCGCTCTACACTAGCTAGTTCCTGTTCCGAAGGATCCAAGACGAGACCGACATGCGCTTCCATGCCCGCGTTGGGTGAGCTCTTTCCGCTTCTTGTCTTGTTCGTGAGTGGCGACTTGGTCTCAGAGGCATCACTGATATGAGATAGCGGTCGAATAGACTTGATTGCGAACGACGCCGGTTTCGGTTTCACTGAGCCAGAGTTGAAGATGGAATCCTCTGTGTTTTCCGGCAGGCTGTCCAAGATACTATCTCGGGTTGAATGGTGCCGCGAGCTGTCCAACAAAGAGTCCTTCGATTGCGTCGTAGGTCGACTAGCGACTCTCATGTCTCCGCCTCCATGGGTAGCTGAAACTCGAGGCTGTCGATGATCGGTTTCAAATATCCGATCCCCGTCGACCGTTGGGCGAACAAGCCTGTGAATTAGGGATTTGTCGCTTTGCCGCGAGCTTTGCTGCAGTTTGTGGTCGTCGTCCCTGGCGGTAGCTTGCGAAGCTGCCTGTCGGATATCGCCCGAGATTGTAGAAGCAAAGGATGATATCCTGGCATGAGACGGTTTTCGTTGATGTGACCTCCGAACATCGATGGTGCTGTCTAGGGATACATTGAAAGACGAACGACCCCTAGAAAAGCTCAGACTGTCTTCCGAATCGAGGGCTATGCCAAATTCACGATCAAACACATTGATATAATCCCGACCAGCGATACCCGTGTCCACGACTGGGCCAACGGAAGACATTGTTGCTATGCTGAACACAGAGTCGTCGGCTTTGATCTGCTTGAAGCGAAACCGTCCCTTAATACGCGGGCTGCCTTCTGGAACAGGGAGAGGTTCTTTTGGAGGCGAACAGGTGGACCCCGAGTTACCCAGGTCTGACAGGCCGCTCGATACGAGACTTGGACTCATAGCCGAAATCGCCTCTCGCTTCAGACCAAATTTGAAGTTTTCGTTGAATCCATACGAGTTTCGGGGACCGTGGCTCTTAGTGGACGAGGCGTTTTCCGCCGTTTCTGCTTCGCGACTAGCCACCGGTCTGTTGTCCAGACCTTCTCTGAACTCGGGCAAGAAATCCTCGATGCAGAAAGAATCTTCGCTGTTCCCCAATCCAAAGCGTTCCAGTTCGTCAACAAAGCTTTGCCTAGTCGCATTTCCGTTGAGGGCTCGATATTCCCCTGTGAAATCAAATGAATCTCGAGGCTGCTCGTCTGGGTCGGCGGAAGAACTGGTATCTTTGGTTTGTACGCTGAGACCTCGCAAACGGAGAGGTTGAGGGCAGTCTGATGCAGCCGAGACTATATCTAGATGTACGGCTGCATTGAAAGCGGAGGTCCTGTCGCTGTAAACTGACGGTACGTCCAACGACACTAGGGAGCGTCGGCCTCTGTCGGATACCCCGAGTTCATGCGGTCTGCCTGGTTGAGTCACAAGGCTCCTGATCATCCGGGTGTTCGGCAACGTTTTCGTGCTCGACAAAAACGGATTGTCATCAAAGATCCCTGTGGAAGCTGGCATAGTAGTGACACTCTTGGGGTCTTTGGACTGACTTTTGGCTGCGCTGTTGCCTAGAGCCAAACGTAGAGGGCTGACTTTGAGAGGACTGAAACCGAGCCTTGGAACCGGTGGCCTCAATGACGCGGAGCGAGGATGTTGTACGTACTTGCGCATCGGTGTTGGACTGTCTTGATCCATGATGTGAGACGAGGATGGCGAGTCGAGCCGGGTCGACCGACTTTGACCGACTTCCCGGTATTCGTGATCAGCGTCTGTACCGGGAGAACGGCAAACACTCCCGTTCAAGGTAGATGGGCTGACGCTACATGCGTCAACGAGTGCTTGAAGGGTACCTGTTACAGTAGAGACCTTCTTCAAGTCCATCACTGCGGATCAACGATTTATAGCCCGCGTCAGCGCTCGTTCGGCAACCAGAAAATGAATCCACCATACACACAGGATGGGAGCTTGTTAAGGGCCGAGGACACCGTCAGGAATTCACCCAGTCGTGGCGGGTGCTGCGGACCAACATCATCGTTTCGGTTCTCGCTTTCACCAGATGGGAAAACACCTTGTACACTTCGCCTCCATGGCAGCTTTCCCGAATGCCGCCTTTCTTCACCCTGATCAGGAGCGCTTCCGCTGATGATACTGTACTCTTCATCCGCACCCAGAGCGTGCTCGACATACACCAGCGAGGATCCGCCAGAGTCTTCCATGCTCTCACTATGCTCCGATGACGATAGCTCCAGCTGATCCGTCGTCGCTTCGCGCTCTAGAGTGGTGGATTTTGATGTTTGCTGGGTGAATGCTGCTCGTGACGTCGAGTTGCATTGCCCTTCCGCGGTTCGATCCACGACCGTTACCGACGACTGGTCGAGGTACAAGAGCGGCAACGGCGGAACAGGTGGAATATCCTTCCCGTGTTCGGCGTCGTTTAAATCGGCTCGAAAATTGGTCCCGGAATATGACGGCCTTGTAAAGTGGAACGTTGGCAATGCCGGTGACTTGGAACGCGAGCAAGCGTCATCACTCAAGCGATCGTGCGAATCGGCAAGGTAGTCTTGGGGAAGTGGCGGGACATCGGCGTCGAAGGATGATTGAAAATCTCCGGTCATCTCGGCGGGATACCTGGATTCAAACGAGTCATCGGACGATGCGAGACTTGGGCATCTGTCGTTCGGCGTATCTTGCCTTTCGATCACTTGCTTGTTCACCGTGTCAGGGGGTTCCTCCACTACACGCTTCGTCGGTCGCAATGTCATGGTGGATTCTTCATGTCTCAGTCCTGTGGTTTCGAAAGTCAGCCAACAGGCACGACCACGCCTTCCTTTCCAGCTTACGTGACGATTCCTGTGTACTCGGACCACTCTTGCGCCTCTCCTTCTTCTCGCCCGGTCCATGCAGTATCTTGTTCAAGAGCACACCCGCCGCTGCAAAGCTCTTCTTCTTCCCCAATTTTCTACCTCCATACGGTGTTCCTCCTTGCTGCTGACCCGTATTCCACAATGACGGCCCCTCATCTTCCGGCAGACCGCAGGATATATCTGACAAATTGGCAACCGTCCAATCCGACATGACTGAAAACTCGGAATCCGTGCTTTGTCGTTCCGGTAGTTCAGCAGACACCACGGATTCATCAGCTTGCGAAGCAGAACCCCGCCCAACAGAATCCGCCGTCGTGAACGTAGTATCGGCGCATCCGGAATCATCAAAGTTCTCGGTAGCCTGTTTCGTCTTTCGACGTCCAAAGCCGCCAGTCCGAATCTTGGCCAACGTGCCGAGTTTCTTTTCCCCATTGTCGGCGTTAGTGGACTTGTTGCCAAGGGAACTGGCGAATGCCAGCACGCTCTTTTTCTTGCTGATGACCGGTACAACGTCTGCTCGCGCTCCGCTCTTCGGACGGGCGTGCTGATAGTCGGAAGGATCCGCTTGTCGAAGGAAAGCCTCGAGAGAGATCTCTCCTGCGCCCTGGCCCGCTTCTTCCCTCCCCGCTTCCAAACCATTCACCTTCTTTCCTGCCTTACGTCCAAAGCTCGCAACCGACCCCTTCTTCCTCACTCGCGGATCAGCAAACGGATCAGAAGCGACCGATATAGCAGACGACTTGGCGTGGTTTGATCCACTTTGGGGTATCGGAGGCGGTATCAGAAGAGGTATTCTACTTCGAGGTCGAGGATCGGCCGATTTGGAAAGTGAACTTTGTGGAAGAGTAGCCGATGGCATAGACAATTCATGCTGCCTTTCCTCTCCCGGTGCAGTCTTGGACGTGATGCCGAGCTTCCAACTACCCCTTCTTGAGCTGGCCTGTTTCTCAGCTTCTGGTCCGGTTGTATTTCCAACTGATGGACTGGATATGTTTGGTTTCCGGAGACGGTTCGGAGTATATCCTTCAACGTTGCTCGGGTTGAGTACGGGGATTCGTGATGAAGCGGAGTCCTCCTTCGAAGCCGAGTACGTGTTCAGTGAATAGTTGCGGGAAGAAGGCTTGAGCGTTGATATAGGCTTTCCCCCTTGGGCGGACCGATGCTCTTCTTGTCGAGGGACGTTTGATGATATCGCGCCAAAGACCTTTCTGTTGCTCTCCTTTCCAGTCGAACGTTGATCAGTTCTGGGTAGATGAACGCCGGAATCCGCAGTCGTTGCCGGTACCGCCAAGAAGTCCCGCATCGTCTCCACCTTTTCCCCATCTACCTTCCCGCCACTGCCTCCTGTCGCACGGCTCGAGTCCACCACAATCTCCGGTTCACAAGCATCCTCGAAACGCGAGTCCTTTCTCGAATGACCGATGCTTTGCTTGATTCCTGGGTCTCGATGAGGACGAGTGGTGATAGAGAATGGTATCCCGGACGGCAGATCTCGAGGTAGGGTGTACGACGGCGTGGTCGAAGATGGCTCCACAGCTGTTGACCGTGAAGAGGAGTACACCTGCGGCTTTCTGAAGTCGGGCGATGTTTCGTCGATGGTGAAGGGTGGATACCGGTCATCTCGCACGGGAACCGATCCGACGATGCAAGTTGAAGTCGCTGGAGCGTGGTATCTTGAGAGTGGGTACGAGTAATTGGCTCTCGACGACATTTGACGAGGCTAGACGAAATGGGGACACATTAGGCTCTACTTTGACGCATAGAGAAAAGGACTAGACTTACAGAGAGTTCGGGATACGAGACTGCAAGACAGCTTCGAATGAGAATCAAGAACTGAGAATGTAGTGAGAACAGTATCGATAGACGCTGATCTAGACTGACTGACTACTTGTCAACACCCAATCGCAATCCTCCTTCAGATCTATTACCCCTATTCACGTTGTTGCGGCGGCTCGACTTTCCTTCCTCCCTCCCTTCCCTACTAATGCGTCTTGAACACGCGTTCAGCCCCTATCCATAGAAACTAAACCAACATTTGTTGATAAACAACGTGAATCGCATCAACCCTGATGGAAGCTCATTCCTTTCGATCAGACGAGCAAGAGCGGAAGCTAATAACGGCGTTTCAGGTGATTGTGCGTTTCAGACAGGAGCCGCTTACGTAATCGGTGACTGTTCGCAACCTGGTTCCGAGGCTGGTAGGGGATCAAGTGGGAATAAAAGGCTCCCAGTAGTACCAAAGACATAACCGTTCACCCTTTATACAACACTCACAACACCTATATCCACTCAATCTTGCCCTGCCTCTCCCCCTCCCCAATCCTATCTCCGGCATACCAAAACTTTCTCAAAGCGCTCGGGAGCCGCAATCCGACCGGCTTCCCGCCTTCCAAGACAACTCCATTCTCTATCAATGCGACCAGCAAACGCGGGATGGCTGCGCAGGTTCCATTGAGGGTGTGGGCAAATGGCAGTGAATCCGAGCTGGGTGGTGCCGTACTCGATGCGCGTGGACGATGGCGGATGTGAAGGCGACGAGATTGGTAGTCTGTGCAATTTGATGTAGAAGATATCTGTACGAAAGCAGACGTTGACGTTAGATCGTCGCGTCATGTCGGCGTCATACGAAAGACATACCTCTCCCCATCTACCTCGACCGGGCATCCAAGCCTCCATATCAATCTTCCTGAACGCCGGCGCACCCAACTCCTCCGTCGGCATGTCCAACACCCGGACACTCAGCCCCAGTCCGCCCACAACTTCCTTCTGCAACGCCACGATCTCCTCCATCATCTCCTCGCTCGCAGTTCCCGCTTCCTCGTTCTCCGTAACAGCAAACAGCTCGACCTTGGTGAACTGATGAAGGCGATACAATCCTCGCGTATCGGCTCCCCGTGCACCAGCCTCTGCACGGAAGGAATGCGAGAGTCCGACGTATTTCAGCGGGAGGGACGAGGCCGGGAGGATCTTGTTGGCCGAAAGAGCGGCCAGTGGTATTTCCGCCGTCGCGGCAAGCACAAGATGTGGACCGGCGGGTGTTGCGCCTGCGGACTCGTCGTCGCTTCCTGTTCCTGGTGGAGTCGTGGTAACGTAGTACGTCTGCCCGACTTGAGATTCATCCCTCGGTGTAAACCCGCATCGCATCATGACGTCTTCCTTGACGACGTCCGGAACGACGACCGGTACCCAGCCCTTTCCCACGGCGGCACTCATGGCATATTGCACCAGGGCTTGTTCCAGCAACGCTAGTGTCGATTTCAGGTATGGCCACGATGAGCCTGTAGCGATCGCCGAGGCGGGAGTATCCACCCAATCCCAATACTGGGCAACCTCCAAATGATCCCTTGTCAAATCGGCTCCCCGCGACTCTTCGTCCGCCGTGACTTCCCTCCCCAACTTCTCCAATTCGACGGCATGTTCCTCACTCCCCACCGGTGTCCCAGAATACGTCCCATTTGGCAACTTTAACCCCAACTCAATCAATTCCCTCTCCGTCTCCTCCAACACAGTTGTGTACTCCCCAATCTTGACCTTCAACTTTTTCGCCTGCTCGACGGCAGTGGCTCCTCCACCAGCCTTGATGGCGAGTCCGATATCACGTTGCTTGTGTTTGACGGCATCTATTTTCCGACGTAGGGTGAGCGAGGTTTCGTACAGGCGGGTAATGTGGAACACGGTGTCCCGGTGTACAGGTGCACGACGGAGGATGGCGTTCAGAGTGACTTGTTGCGCTGTGGCCGTGATCTTTTTAAAATCCAACCGAGGTTTCGGTAAGATAGAGCCAGAAGATTGAGCGGTAGCTGCCGCTGAGCCTGATGCCTTTTTGCTCTCCCGACTGATTCCTCCCTTGGCTTCGGCACTTCCAGGGGACACCTGTACGTCCGCAACGTTGGCGTTCCCCTCGTTCGGGACAGGCTCAGCAGGCTTCGGAGGGCCTTGCGGATACAGAGCTCTTGCATCCCAAG
Organism: Naganishia vishniacii ANT03-052; assembly: GCA_015708705.1. NCBI lineage: Eukaryota > Fungi > Basidiomycota > Tremellomycetes > Filobasidiales > Filobasidiaceae > Naganishia > Naganishia vishniacii. The sequence goes on from MU158415.1 coordinate 161,015, forward strand.
CACTTTCCGAAGCAGCTCTAACTTGTATACGTGATTGCCGACACAAAAAGCGGAGTCGGGTCCGTTGACCTGCAGATCCGCGTGTACGTGTAGCTGGGATTAGGGTTCCTACGAGGAAATGCCTCTTACGCGATACTTACGAATCATTGTCCGGATGGAAGCAGGGGCGGAGCACGCCATTGTAGAGGATGATAGGCCAAGAGGCTGCCTGTCGACTGCTCCACCTACAGATCGATGCAAATCGATCAGCCGCTCGGCGAGTAATATGACTGGAATTGAACTTGAAAGATGCCTGCAGACAGAAAAGCAGGAAGACGAATCACCAGTATTCAAGCTCGAGGTCGATCTGAATCACATCGATACCGACTTGTCGAGCGATCGAAAGGCGGATGCATGAGTTTCAGACATTGTCCTTACGTAATACGTATTGAAGAAGATTCAACTTATCATCCAAGTTGCAAGTCGAGGAATGCAACCGCTCTTCCTTACAAGTCCGTTGCCAATCCGCTTGATCCATCCTTTGCCGGATATCAACCCCCAACCACGACCGTCTGTGCTATGGAGCCACCTGTCGCTGCAACCGAGCAAGGAGGAGTCGGCAGTCCGCTTGTGCCGCTGGTAGCACTGGCTGCGGCATTAGTAAAAGCCATCCTGTACCTCTTGAATGTGGTCAGGTTGCTGGTGGCATTCCTCACCATCACGGTTCCCACGTGAGTCGGGATCGTCCAACCAGACTTCCGATTGCTAACTTGTGGATATCTTCAGCTATGTCGTTAGAATTCTCGGATATTCGCTCACCTTGCGACTTGATTTCACAAAGCTTTTGATCTTGTTTGTCTTTGCCGGCTTTGTCGTATTCGTCTGGATTCGATATCGGTATCTCAACAAGTATAGCGAGTTGAAGGAGGTCCCGTGAGTGATCATACGAGAGCTCATGATTTATTACAACGCTGATCACTATGACATCCGATTCCGCCCCCTCAGCCTCGCTCCAACAGACTCTCATTCACTCAACCCCTCACTCTCACTGCCCGACGACTACTCCCGCCCAACCCCCTTCCACAACTACCTCGATGAATTCCTTTCGGCCATCCGAATCTTTGGGTTTCTCGAAAAACCCGTGTTCCACGAACTCTCGAGACACTTGCAGACGAAACGGCTTATCGCGGGGGACACAATTACCATCTCGCTGGATTCCGCGGATGGCGGGGATAAGAGTTTCTACTGTGTTCTCGATGGAAATGTTCAAGTTTTCACCTACTCGGGGATTGAGCACTCGCAAGGATCTGGGCTGTTGGATACCTCCGGACCCGCGGATGGCTTGGATGGGAGTTACAATGGGTATCAGCTACTCAACGAGGTATCCACAGGTGGAACATTGAGCTCCTTGTTCACGATCCTCAGCCTGTTCACCGAAGATGTAAAGTTGAGCTGGGAAGGCGATCACGACGATATGGAGGAAAGTGGAAACGACAACGGACACTATCACGATACGTCGCCGGAAGCACGGTCTGGCGAATTTACGGATGATCGGACGGATGAGGAGGATACGACCGAGGATGAAAGTAGTTCCAGGACGGCATCGACCCCTCAGACAAAGGAGCGAAGTAACTCTGATGTCAGTCAGTTGGATTATGCGGCTATGGGGGAGACGGGAAAGCCGGCGACCGTTGTTGCTGGTGAAAGAGGTCCTGACACTGCTTCCCGCGGAGCAGAGAGGTCGCCATTGATGCAGCCATCCTCCGCCGAGGCGAGTGATACTGACGAGGTGAATTCGACGGTTGGTCGACGCTCGGCTGCTCGTGTGCCGGGAATGCGTCGAACCAGGTCATCAAGATCAGGGAGGGGTTCTACAACGCCTATTAGGCCGAAAGCCGCCGGGTCGACTACGCCATCACATCAACAACGTCCTTCACGCGTGATCGCTCGGGCTACAGTTGATACGACTTTGGCTGTCATTCCATCTTTTGCATTCAAGCGACTACGACACAAATTTCCCAAAGCGACGGGGCAAATCGTCAGTGTGATTCTTACCCGGTTCGCACGGGTGACGTTTATGACGGCTCACAAGTATCTAGGACTTACCAAGGAAGTGCTTCAAGCTGAGGACAAGCTGAACTCTTTGGTCAGTTATCCGTTGCCGATCGAGTTTTATGATAATGGCGGCATGGACGGGCTCCGGAGTCGATTCAAGCCCGAAGTCAAGGCTGCTGCGAGCGATGCGGTCCAAAATGCGGCAGGAAGGAAGACTGCCAATGCAGCGGAATCCGGGGGACTAGAGACGAATGCGACGGTACGAGAAAAGTATCCAGCTTCAGGGCAACAGCGCGCTGCTTCGGAAAAGGATTATTTCAGCTTTGCGCCGGATACGCCGAAATCCGCCGCCAGTTCAGGTAAGAGCTCGCTTCCCTCGATTACACCGCGCTCTGGCACTCCCAGTGTAGCGAGCACCAACATGGCGCTCAACGTTGCTTCTCCGGTCGTTGGGCGCGAAAATGCAAAGAAGCTGAAAGGCTTGGGCATGACAAAGCTGGCGTCTACATCGCCAACTGCTGCAAGTCCAAGTCGCGCGTCTGTGGCTTCTCGCGAAACCTTCAAGTACCCCACGTCGAGGAAGCAAGTCGGTGCGGGTGACCTGCTGAGCATGACATCCAACAACGCGTCTACTGAGCCTCCGGTCTACCGACCTGGTCCTCGAAGTGCACGAACTCCGGGCTTGAAGCGGATGGATACGTGGCTTGAAAGACCGTCGTATGGTCAATCAATGTCTACGCTAGGTGTCAAGCGATCGGTGGAGTCGGGGAATCCGCTGGGCACACTGCCCAAGCGCCAACAAGAAGCTCTTGGAGAAGACTTCGATCTTCGAGACGCGGTCATGGTCAGTATTGCGGAATCAATCGGGCTCATCCAGAGTTCAACGCCGGAATCGACTGCGCCTTCTGGTTCGGAATCGCAAGGTTGGTCGACGCCGGCTTCGCCCAATCTTGCAGGATTTGGCGCCCGTTCGACCGCAGCCTCGCATTCCCGGACGCAGTCCCGCTCACCGTTCGGAAACCTCTCGATGCTTGACATGTTGCAAGGAAACAACTCGGGTGGGCTGAGTTTCAAGGATCGGATGACGGCGGATGACGAGTCGAGTGTCACTGGCACAACGACAAGCGCCAGCGGTCGTCTGGGAGATCTCGAGAATGACGTTCAAATCCTATACTTTAAAGCTGGCAGTACTCTGGTTGGGGAAGGCGAAACAAATCCGGGACTATTCTTTGTTATCGACGGCTTCCTTGATGTCTCGATCTCGGGCGTGGGCAGCGATCCTATTGGCCTTCCCGTGGATCCTGTGCCAGCCGCGATCAACGAGAAGACGCCTGGTCCCAACGAGAAACTAAAACGCGCTCAGGAATATCTCTTTACTGTCAAGCCAGGAGGCATTGCCGGTTACCTTGCTTCTCTCTGCGGCACACAATCGTACACCAATGTCACCGCAAAGACCGATTGCTACGTTGGCTTGCTGCCACATACGTCGTTTGAACGCCTACTCGAACGAAGGCCCATCGTTCTACTGACATTAGCCAAGCGACTGATTTCCCTGCTGTCGCCACTGGTACACGACCTTGACCTGGCTCTGGACTGGGAACAGATCAATGCTGGACAAGTGTTATATCGCGAGGGCGATAAAAGTGACTCGTTCTACATCGTCATCAACGGCCGACTGCGAGCTGTGCATGAGCAAGCTTCCGGCAAGGTCGATCTTATTGCAGAATACGGTCAAGGAAGCCCTATTGGCGAATTGGAGGCTATTACCGACTCGGCAAGGCCTAATACTGTCCACGCTATCCGGGATTCGGAATTAGTAAAGATGCCAATGACGCTGTTCAACGCGGTTTCCGTCCAGCATCCTGCAACTACGATTCGATTCCTCCGCCTTATTGCTTCTCGAGTTAAACAGGCAGCGGGCCCTTCTGTACCTCAGAATGCCATTGCAAAGCCATTCTCCGGAACGTCTGGGGCGAATCTCAACTTGAAAACGGTCTGCGTTCTGCCTGTAACCGGAAGTGTACCTATCGCCGCTTTTGCCGAGCGCCTACGCGGTGCCTTGGAGGACATCGGTGCACCGACCGCCTACTTGAATCAAGCATCCGTCATGCGGCAGCTCGGTCGGCACGCGTTTTCGAAGATGGGCAAACTCAAGATCGCAGGATGGCTCGCCGAGCGAGAGCAAAGGAACCGGACCGTGCTCTATGTCGTCGACACCCCAGTCACGAGTCAGTGGACCTTGACGTCGATTCGTCAGGTACGTCAGTTCCGTTCTGCGCGAGACGCATCGCTGACGTTCTGTATAGGCGGACTTTGTGCTTATCGTTGGCATGGGCGACGATGTCGCGCTCGGCGAATACGAAAAGCTGCTACTGGCAACGAAGACGACAGCCAGAAAGGAGCTTGTTCTATTGCATCCCGAGAGATACGTCGCGAGTGGCTTCACGCGTCGATGGCTCAAGGTGTGATAGCAGACTCGGCTTGTGAATACCTTTCTGACTATTGTTTCCTTAGGATCGTTCCTATATCTCCGGTCACCATCACGTCGAGCTTCCCGGGATAGTGCTGCCAAACAAGACACCCATGCTGGTCCATGATCCTGCAGCAATCGCAGCGTTCAAGCATTTGAGGGAAAAGGTAGAGACGCGAATCAAAAAGTACCGTTTCCGGCCTTCCGATCGTCCTAGGCGGCCGCCTCATATGAACGACTTTGCAAGATTGGCGAGAAGGTTGTGCGGAAAATCCATAGGTTTGGTTCTGGGTGGCGGTGGCGGGCGGGGTATTTCCCATATCGGAATGCTGCAAGCGCTGGAAGAGGCGCAAATCCCGGTAGATGCGATTGGTGGCTGCTCTATCGGTGCCTTTGTTGGCGGTTTATATGCCCGCGAGGCGGATCTACTTTCGACGAGGGGGCGGGCAAAGCAGTTTTCGGGTCGAATGGGCTCGATGTGGCGCATTTTGAGCGACGTCACCTATCCCTTTGCTGCGTATACGACCGGTACGTGCCTTAACAATCTTCCCAGTGTCTTTTCTCACATCCCTTCAAGGTCACGAGTTTAATAGGGGCATCTACAAGGCCTTTTACGACGTCCATCTAGAGGACATGTGGATTCCCTTCTTTGCGAACTCTACGAATATCACCCATTCCCGCATGGAGATTCACACAACTGGCTACGCGTGGCGTTATGTTCGAGCATCGATGACGTTGGCAGGACTCTTGCCGCCTATCTCGGATAGAGGTGACCTGCTTGTCGATGGTGGATACATTGACAATCTGCCTGTCTCGGTCATGATGTCTATGGGACCGACGGACGTAATAGCGATCGACGTAGGATCAATCGACGACACCTCGCCTCGAAACTATGGAGATTCGGTTTCTGGGTGGGGGATTCTCCTGAACAAGTGGGTTCTTTGAGCGACTGCGCCTCTCACCGGCTGATATTACGCTCCTTCCAGAATGAATCCATTTTCGAAGCAGCAAGTCCTGTCTATGGCTGAAGTCTCTGGTAGATTGACATAGTAGGTTGCGCGCTGCAGGAATGTCTATAGCGTTGATTTGCTCACTATTACATACAGCGTTGCAAGTGTCCGAACACTGGTTGAAGCCAAGAACACGCCCGGTTGCCTGTATTATGCCATGCCCGTTCAGGCAAGTCGTTTCAGGGCCGTGTGATCGACTAGATAGCTAAACTCCTATACTCGGCTAGCACTATGAAACTCTGGGTGGATTCTCACAATTCAACGAAGTATATCAAGTGGGTTTGCATGCCGGTCGCAAAGTACTGCAACAATGGAGGGAAGAAGGCAGACTGCCAACCGGTCTAGTGGATGAAGTCAAAGGTGAAAAGGCGATCAAGCGCGGAGCAAGATTGCGGCGAATGTCCATCTAGTCCGCATAGATGATACTGTCAAGTGTAGATGCGTGATTATATGGGATTCAAACGCAATCAATACATGATTTACGTTAATCAGACCAAGGAGGAGAGTGATTGACTGACCGGTTAGCGAATCAACTTCGACGCGGTGATCCTAGTGTTATGACTGACCTGAATCAAGCTGGAATGTTGCAGATCATAAACGCCAGGTTTAGAGGTGGGCGCAACATCAACAGGTCGGTTAGCTTAGTCGGTAGAGCATACGCCTAATATTCTACGGAATAGTATAGCGTAAGGTCGCCGGTTCGATCCCGGCATTGATCACGATCTTTTGGCCTCTTCGATTCTGCACCGCATATGCTGCACTCCTCCTCCTGCCCTGCCTTGGTCTTCCTCATTCTGTGCTCGCTCTTCTTAGTACGGCTCACAGCCTAGGTTCCTCAAACACATCCGATCAGGTGCGACTCTCTCTTTTGCCATTCACATGCATGGCGAAGGATCAGGGCAGCGAGAGAAGGAGGAAAAACAACTCGGCTCGGTCGCGCCTCGGTTTAATCGGTTCGAATAGGCGAAACCGTATACTCAGGCAACCAACCGCCTTCTGCACTCCCTCTCGCCATCCGGTGTCTCCTGTAGCTGCACTTTGCACCAGATCTGCCGTTGATAGATCTTTGGTCTGCGAATTCGCTTTGCCGTCCTCTTGTCTTGTAGTGAGGCCACATTGACGTTGGCGGGGGACCTGAAGTGTCTATATCGACTGTTCGAGAACGAGTAATCCAGCCGTGGCGGAAGTTAACGACGTGGACTTTCGCGTTATGCGGGAGCCATGTGCACGCATTACTCAAGCATACTTGGGCCAATTCTGCTGCTCCGCCTTTGTTCCTGAGCGGCCTGGGCGGACGACAGCAGTCTATACACGTCCAGGCGCGGTGAACAAGCGTCTAATATAGAAATTGCGATTTCTCGGTCGTGTGAATCCTCAACGAGGGATTCCTTGTATCGACAGGAAGGTGTCGGAGAGGAGCATTCAATGAAGCTCTGTCGGGGACCATGGGATCGATCTTTACTGCTTCTACCTCGTATCGCGCTCCACGACATCTGTCCGCCGTAACTTCGGCAAAACTTCTCGAAGACAGCTCGAATTTTGACCGCAAAAAGACTCTTCCCATCTTGGGGTCGAACCAAGGACCTTCGAGTCGCAATATGGGAAGGCCCACATAACAGCTCGACGCAACTACCACTGTGCTAATGAGAAAGTGTTGTAGACAGGTCACAACCTGAAATATATTGCACCATTGGGCAAACATTTATGCCGTCTGCGCTTATCGTCAACGACGTCCGCGGACTGTTACGCGTTTCAAAGTTCATGAATGATCTGAGAAATGAAAGTCAGCTAAAGCTTTGCATCGGTGACATAATCCATAACCCCAGAGTACAAGCTGGCCATCAGGGCGGTCTCAGACCAGTCAAGTGTGCATCCTCTTACACTCCCCTTCCGGACCGAAAATCATGGTAGTTCGCCTCCTTGCCTTTCTCCTAATACTTTCCTCGACAGAATAGCGTTCCTCCGCGTTCATGTTGTAGTTGGCTTCGACAACATAATATCTGCAGCTTCCTTGAGAGCTTCAGCCAGATTGTCCGCGCGAGGAACCGAAGAGCCATCCTTGTTGCAAACGCTTTTCATCCAGGCATTGAAGCTGCCCTGTATTTTGCCCTCCCGCCTAAAGTAGATATCTAGCTCAAGAGCTTCAGGTTCTTTCAAAGGTTTGACCTCGACGACTATGCACCAGTTGCCAGGTACAGAATGGAGTGACCGAGACTGAGGGGCAAGGTAGGACGTAGGTTGAATGTGCGATGATAATGTTCGTAGCAGTAACGCGTAGGACGATCCAAACCAACTTGTATCCCTTTGTGACGACTGGGTCGTAGCGGCTCGGACATATATGACTGCCGTGACAAAGGAGTGTTGCGAACAATGGATGGGGAGTCTAAAAGCACTTGCGCCATTGACAGAGGTCTGTCCGGGCATAAGATCGTCTTAGAATACCAAGACAGCTCTACCGTTGTAAAGGGAACTAGCACAGCGATTTACTCTTATTTCGTAAGACGGGTCCAGATATATGCCTACGTGGAAGAGGAAGGGTCACTAATCCTAAGAAAGTCTTGCACTCACGGTAGCTTCGGAATCAATGGTGGATTAAAGGGTGAACCATAAGTCATGGATTATCTTACAACTGGGAGGCGAATGCCTCGTATATGTAGTGTTCTATCCTAGCTGCTTCCCTAGTATCCTAGCCGTCTGCAGGTATTCGGATATCTGCAACTATCCAGATATCTGCAAGTATTCAGATATCGCATGAGATGATATTCGATTATCTGGGGATATCTGAATAGCAAGTCCGATAGTTGGGAATGGCAAGTATCTGAATAGCGAGAAGTTGAATATTTGATCACAGCTAAGTCGAAAGTTAGACAGAGTAAAGTCAGACCGGCTTCAGTTGTCAAGCACAGAGTCATTATTCTTTGGTCTAGGACTATACGCCTGAAGTATTGAAACTACGGTTGACTATTACTATAGGGAGCCACGCATTGTTAGCGGAGGATCTTTACAGGGTCCATCCATTCACGGACATTCTTGAACGTGAATACAAGGACTAGGAATCAGATAGTCCCAATTGAGCGGTCTTGCTGATGTCTTGTCATGGACGGCCTACGGGTACGGGGATCGTTGTGCTTGATAAACCTTACGATCGTCCAGCCAATCACTTATGGTTTCAGACCTTACCCCCTTTGGTCTCTTTGTCGAGCCCCCTCCTCGTACAGCCATGATGCTGATCAGGGGCTATAAGCGGTGCTTCGTGACCTTCTATCGTTATCTCTCCTCCGAGAAGCTATAGCGGACCGAAAGAGTGATATGGCGATAATGGCGCATATCTCCGATCAATAGCGAAAGGGCCCAGGCGATGATGTCCTCCCGTGTCATGCCTACAGCATGACCTCAACCGACAAGGTCTAGATCGCTCGCTACTCGACAGGAGACAGACCTCGGCAGGAGGTACACTCAAGCGCTAGCTTCCTCGGCGCCAATATCGCATCGCTATTTCTCGAACGTCAGCAGGAGACAGATAAGGCGCGACTGTTGGGACTTGCAGAATGGTATAACAGACAGGATAGACGAGTTAGACTGGAATCCTTTGTGTTGTAGCTCAGAGCGATCATTGTTAGTGTCGAGGTTATCAGTCGTATATCCATACTGCTGCAGAAAATACAACTTTCAACTCCGGTCTATCCAGTCATCCCCCGTCCGTCAGTCTCTGGCTAGCAGTCCTGACATCCCGTTTCGAGGCTCGCAATTGCGAAGGCGGATGCGGACGTTGACACGGGAACCTTGTTAGGCTCTATGAGAGTACAATATGGCCATAATGGGATAATGCACAAGGAGCAGTCGACCTGCTGTGGGTAAGTCACTGTTAGTACAAAGTAGTAGCACTTGTGCTGTGTATGAATATCACAAAGGTTAGCTAGGCCTACAACTGAGTGGCAAAGAGTCGCTTTCCCTGCCTTATTTAGACGCTGCAGCAGTATCGCCTTCCATACTGCTTCGCGTTGCAGTACTCCGTCGCATACTGCTAGCCCGCCTGTCGGAACAGCCATTTGCCACCACTTTCGGACGAGTATATGTAAGAGCCCAGTTGTAGCCTTTGGCATAGACCTCAATATTCATGATTTACGCTATTTCAACCCAAGAGTACTTGTCACTTCGACTTGCCTAGATCCGCCTTAGGCCTAGCTAACCTTTGTCTCATCTAGATTCATACGAGAACTGACTGTTTGTCCTTACCTGTGACTACAAGCCCCTCTCAGGCGCATTTTACGCATACAGTCTGGTCGGTTTGCCCATCCTTTAGTACGATTAGATGTCGACCTTTACACATGGCTACTCGGACTACCATATATAGCGACTTTCCTCGCTTGTACTCAAGTAGCTGTGTGATATCTCATCTCATTCTGTGATTCACCGTTTCATCCGCAGCGCCCTTGAATGCAACATTTTCTCACGACTAGCTACCCTCCGTCCTCCGCTTACGGTGATATCAAGTCCTGACTTGAGTGAGTGTACCACGGCCGAGCTATCTCGAAATCCAAGATTGACCTCCTGCCCGCGACAGTTATCAACGCTCTCATCGTCCTGGTTCGACGGTTACGAGATAGTGATAGCCCTTACCGATGATGTCGATGATGTCGATGCCTCGCTGATTCAGTACACTCAAATCGTTCTTCTTCCCTATCGACGTAAAAGCAAAGGCATTGTTGCATCGGTGCACGTTTCGTCTAACATTGATTCTGGCACCGTCGTGTATCTTGGTTTGGCAATAACGTTCATATAATCATGGAGGTCGATGCCAAAAGGCTACAAATTGGCAACAACTGGACTTCTACATCTACTCGTCAGAGACGGGTGGCGAATGACTGTTTCCCAACGGAGAGTCTGAATTCTCATAGGCGGCGATGTGGTGTAGCAAAGTGCGACGAAGTATTGAAACGAGAAGCAGTATAGAAGGCGATATACAGGTTCGGCAGCTGGTTCGGCACTAGGTTATCCGTTCAGTGCCCTGCACGGGAGCACCCAGTAGCGCGAATATTTGTTCCTTTCTGAAAAGTAGCAAGTGTTTGTGAGGGGCTCATCGATTTTTAGGTGCGGTCGGGTGGAATACTCAGCATCCAGCATATAATTACATATAAGGCGAGACAGCTTAAAGCAGACAGGTAACAAGATGTACAGTCGCCAGGTGAAAACATCCGGTGCAAGCATTGGGACAGAGGGGAAACAGGAGAAAAGCCAAAACGGCTCATAGCTGCGCAGTGAAATAATCGCACTTTGCCTGCTGTTTCGCTGTTTCGCTGCTTCGCATCTATCCCCTTTGACTGGTTTCCCATCTTATATGCCTGCTGAGAAATGCGCTGCATGCAGGGCTCGTTCACCTTAAAGGCGTCGTCCGGTGCATCCGCCTGCTTGCAAATCCTGATGATTACGACCCACACAAAGCGTCTCACGGGCCGATGCAATGCACTAATCTCACTTCATGGAATCACAAAGGCACAGAGTTCCCAGCTAGAGGCGATGCTACGGAGCCAAGTGGCTAGATCAAGTCTTCGGTGCCCCTCTCCGCGACCTTCTCGGCACACAAGGGAAATTAATTCTCTTCACTTGGTAACTGGCTTCCAGACTGCTTCCTCCTTTTGCCTCGCCCCTCGCCTATGCCAGCTCATTTGCTTTTAGATCAGGGCTCTCACAGTAGGCTTTCACCGTCGGCCATTCTTGCCTTCAATAGTGGGTTGATTTCCGCTTACTGATTCGCGTAGATGTAGTGTTAAGTGCTAAGGTAACTTGCTCAGCTTGCACTTGAATTCGTTCGTATGATGGAGTAACATAAGTCCAATACTTAGAGAGCAAGGAACGCAAGCAACATAACGTCTTTTGATGAAGGGACTACGCAGCGGTTATGTAATACTCACCTGTCTTAGCGACTATTGCCTTGTCAGCTTGGACTGCTAGTATCGATGACGTAAGGGTAGCGAACCCTTAGTGGAGATACTGAAGGTGGTGAATCAACAATCTCGTACTAATTTGCGTGCGGCATATTCTAGCTGAAGTTACAATTTGGGGCAAGAGAGAAGGCTCTTTTTATATGTGTTTGGCTTATCAGTAGTACGTAGCATGCCTACAGAGGCTTTGGTAGAGTCAGTCAACAGTAAGCAGGGTGGTAAATAGCAGTGTTGTACATTGCACCCGGTGAGGTAGATGGCGTGCGACTCATCCAACTGCGTGAGGAACCCCTCATCTTGGTGAGTCGGTTTCACCACATGTAGTTTTTTGTTTCATTCCGAATAGCCTAGAGTGGTGTGATCTTTAGGCTCCGTGAGTACTCTCTTGTTGAAGGGGTTTCTTACATTCACGCCTTGCTGATCCCTTCTGTTATCCGCAAGCCGCTTCAACTTCCCTTCACGGAAACGTCGTCTTCGTTCCCTTCTTGATCGTCTTGACGCGTCGTGGCGGCGATGAAGTTGTCGGGGGACGCTCGATCGGGACAGTTTGTCGGGATGTGCCCAGGTTGCCCAAAGGTATAGCGCTAACCCTGCTCGGTCTTGTACTGTCATTCACCACCGTCTGCCTTTCTCACGCCCTTCCTGTTGTCCTTTCGGTTAGATCGATCCAACTTCTGCGCAACCGCATCGATTTCCGTAGGCACCGGTCCAGACGAAGAAGCCGCGACGGGTCGAGCAACCACTTGAGTACTGCATTTTTGTGTGTACTGACGGTCGTACATGGTTGCTTCATCGGCGCTTTGTTGATACTCCACAAATCGCCAAGGTGACAGCATTCGCTTGCGAACGTGATCTTGCAATCCGTCGAAGAACATGCATTTACGGACCGCATCGTTATAGTCTGGTAATCGCGCCGCCAGCCTATCGAACTCGAGCGTGTAGGAGGAGACGTCGCCGGTCTGCTTCAGTTCGTGAAGGGCCATCCTAGACGCTTCCCGTATCTCTACGCTCTCGAACTTTCTTTTCAACTCTGCCTTGAAGAGGTTTCAATCGCCTAGGAACGTCGGTTGATGATTCGCAGAAAGGTCCTTAAAAGAATCGTGATATTCGTTGGCCTTTCCCTTCAAGAGATTGGCTGCGAAAGCAATTTTGGAGGCGTCGTCCCCGTATGTTGCAGCGTTGAAGTGAGACACCCGTTGGCATTTGTTGACGAACCCACTGAAGCTTTCCTTTGCCTTTCCAGAAAACGGCTCCGGATGGGCGATCTTGGGCTTCGAGGCGCTCTGTTCCCACAGAGCGCGGACTCGATCTCGGTTGACCGAGGCAATCACCGGTACGTTCAACCCTTAACCGGCTGTTGCGGTGTTGAGTCCTTGTCCGGGTGTAGGCTGGATCTCTGCCTCGACTTGACCAGGTTGCTGGCCTTGTCGCTCCAAAGCCTCGACCCTGCGACCCACCTCGGTAGCGGCTTCTACCCCGAGACGCAATTTCGCCATCTGCGCTCGCAATTCCTGCAGCACCCCGATTAGCATCTCCTTCGAGACGGGTGCGGGACTGGACTCCATTGCCGATATACTGTTTCGCTTCGTCATCCTGGAAACGATCCAGCAGTGTTCGTTTTCCAGGTGACGCGTTTTTGGACTTGGTGCGCCGGGGGAGCTCCTCATTAAACGCTAGATGTCGATTCCGTATGTGACCTTGAAAACGCTTAGACAAAGATTTTCCCACTGACAAGCTTGAAAGGCTTTTGGCGAATCCGTTGGTGTCTGAAATTGTAAGAGACTAGGATACCAGTATAGCAATGATTGTATAGATGTAATCTATAGACCACTAACTATAGTATCAGTCCTTGAGTTGGGATCGGTCAAGTGAATCATGCAATGCGATTGATGTAAAGCTGAAGGCGATAACGAAAGCAACTGAATGTAATGGATAGGATCACTGAGCTAACAATGAGGCTACCTGGATTACTCAGTATCTGCTGGGCTAGGCAAGGGCACTTGGCGGGAGGTGATTAGGGTAGATCAAGCGTGATTCATAAGAGCATGGGAAACTATCTAGCTACAATTATAGCTGGTACCTAACTATGGCGGTGGCGAGCTTTTCCAAGGGCTCCCAAGGGGGATGGCCATGTTAGCGCATCACAAGATATCACAGGACAACACAGGAAGCTGTCCAGGCTATACCTTTGCGCTTTCCACATAATTCCACAGGAAAACACAAGTGTTTGTCGTAACTTGTGTTTCTGTCACCCAACGTGATTCTAAGGTGGCGCTTGCACCAGAAACCATAAGTAGCTGGGTTACACTGTCACAGTTGTATTTTAGAGTCGAACCAATCATCGTTTTGCATACACGTTGATATTATAAGTTGTACAATTGAACTATCGGGCTATCGAGTTGAGGCGAAGCTGAATCGAGCTATTTTTTGGTGGCTTGATGGTTTCGACTATGGTACAACATCGAGCGCGACTAAGTAGCTGAAACCGATTGGCGGATAGTGGAAAGGGGTGAGGCGGATCCAAGCTGCAGATAGCGATGGATCAGTGGACTGA
>MU158416.1:0-111218 GCA_015708705.1 Naganishia vishniacii ANT03-052
GCTTCCGGTTGAGGAAGTTGATGGGGATGACGGTTTGGGCTGTGAGTCGGTTGGGGACATCTCGGGGAGCAATTCTTCGACGTTCTAGGCGGAAGTAATTGGCGGGTAACGTACGAAGATTGCCCAGGGGTAAGAAAAATAGACAACTCCTTGTCCTTGACCTACGATGTGAAGTGATGGTGATGCGAGTAGACTATCCAACTCGTTGTAATTTGGAGTCCGGCCACTATCGCACATAAAGGGTTTTCGACCGACTCTCGCAATTGGCTATGTCAGGCGCATTGGTAGCTAACTTTACTGTAATAAATCAGTTCGAAGATGGGATGGAGGGTGCAACTGAGAATGGAAGGCGATGACTTGAGCATATTTGAAACTTTTACTGAAGAGCGCCACGCTATACCTACCCCGGATGTGCCGGCAGACTATCTCAGCTCGAGAAAAGAAGCATCCGTTTCTCGATAGATAGCAAATCAAACTCATATCAAGCCGCTGCTGTCCGCCAATGCACAAGGGAGGGCGCCTGATCATTCATTTCAAGTTTTTTTGTCGAAGCAGAAGCAGTACGTGTGAGTAAGGGAAAGTAGAATACGTATATAAACTAGACATCAAGTCGGACACTGAATCGGTACGCTGACTCCCTATCTCGAAACGTTCATCCCGAAGTTACACATCCCCAAGTTACATTGCCTTTCCTCGCTATGACGTTCTCGGTGCCGGGAATGTATACACGTTCTTCCAACCGGAGCCCTCAGTATGATTAAGCAACCACTAATAGCGACAGCAAGCTAAAGATTATTACTCAATACCCTCTCCCTGAAGATCCTGCACTGTCCAATGAGGTTTATCAACAAACACCGCCTGCAGCGCCTTCTCGTCTGCTGATCCTCGCATCACGAGGTTCACCATGTCATACTTGGTCGACCTGTCCTCTTCCGCCCCTAATCTCCCCATCCTGCCAGCAAAGTGCATGTATTCCCGCTTCCGTTCTTCCATCCCTCCAGCTGACCGAGACGATTTTGACATGCCGGTAATGTCTAGACCGTTGAGGACGTAGACAGTCTTGACACGGGGGATGTCCATTCCTCTAACGTGTGATCGAGGAACGAGCAGAAGCACGCCTTCTTCAGGATCGCTGATTCCGTCGATGACGTTCGAAGAGATGCCCAAGGCCGATAAAGTGTCTTGTAGTTTTGGTGTCGACGTTCCATCGGGGATGATAGCGAGTGAGTGCCCGGTATGCTTTTGGTCCACGTTCCGCATCGCAAAGAGTAGTGCGAGGTTCTCGACCACCAAGGGATGTATTCTTTCCTTCGCAGCTGGATCATTAGGATCGGGTTCGATGTAGTCGGCAAGATTGGAATCGATGGCTGAAGTTCCTAGATTATTCATTCGACCGGTAAGAGGGTCAATGCAGAGGCAGTGATGGACAGTCTCTGCAAGAGCAGTTTCCCGGCTCGTTGCCGCACTCCTGCCCGATGCGCGCGGTGTAGTGGTCTCAGCCGTTGTCGTCGTATCGATGGTGACCAGCTCCTCGTTTCTGATCCACCCAGACCTATGAAGGAATCCCCTAACCACCGAATTCAAGGTCGCCGAAGACCACACCGTCCGTACCTCACGCCTCGAGCGTCCCATCTCCCCCGGCCCAAGCAGTGTATCGAGCAAGCGTACGACCGCAGGCGGATGTCGGTAGAATGGATGCCGTTGCCTTTCTCGCTCTGATGTGAAACTCTTGAATCGCCCAGGTAGGGGACGTAACATGGCGTCGATTTCGTCGACCATCACGAGGCGCAAGGAACGACATAGGGAGGCAGACGTCATGAGCGTGGGATTCGTAGTGTTCCCAGAGCGCCTTGTAGTATCCGTTGAAGTCGCCGTTTGTAGGTAGGCCAATAGGGCGTCAGGGGTTGAGACCATAATTTCTGGCATCCGTTCTGCATCACTCTTTGGCTTGTTACCGGGCATCACAAGCTCCGTCAATGCGCCTTGACCGCCCCGACGCTCCGGCGACATCACGAATTCAAGTCGTGATAACCATCCTCCGACCTGTGAGACGAGAGCCGCATGAGGAAGCAGCAGTAAAATCGATGGTGATCCAGCGCTTTGCGGTATGGAACGGGAAGAAGAAGGTTTCTTCGCATGCTTTCGTCGGGTTGACAGAATTTTGAATGCGCAGGACAGAGCAATGATTGCGAGGGCGAACGTTCTACACGTAAAAGTCAACAAACAGCCTGTGAAGGTCCCCGCCAGGAACTCACTTTCCTCTTCCGGTTTTGTCTTTCAAGAACACGTCCTTGTTTTCCTTCAAGACTTGCTCAAGCAACGCTTGTTGCGCGGATGTCGGTTGACGGATATGAGGAAATTGTTGCTGCAGTGCATTAACGATAGGTCGAGGGATACCAAGAGCCTGCGAATGGTGTGAAAACAGTTGAATTCCCCGTCAACTGCAACACGGACTCCGAAATACGTACTCTGAATGCTTCTTCAGTTTCGTCCACAGCCCCCACCAACCCCTTACTGGGCAAATCTGATAACTGAAGCTTGCGCGCTGCTACAAGCTGGATTGGCGACTCTTGCGGGATATCATTCTTGGGAAACGACGGCCGTGACTGCTTTGTCGGGACCAACGCATGTTGTAAGCGGTATTGCACGACCTGAAATCGTGGTGAATGTCGGGAACGAAGACAGCCCCTGGCCAGCATAGATGGAAGCGATACCATCCCTCCTGTTACTCCCGTTTGCAGACAAACAAGGACAAAGACAAAGTCTGCAATTTATTCGAGAGTTAGGGTTGCTGGTGTCTTTGATCTTATTTGCATCCGACGGGTTCGATCGTGTGCTTGCCTTCCATGGTTTACCATGGTACTTCTTACATAGCACCATGAATGCTACATGCTATGAGAATACGACCTAGCCGTGCTGGCACGTCACACCTGACACGGGCATGAACCTGACACATTGTCGAGGCAGACAACACGGGGCATGAGTCAACGAAGCATTATCGACTTTGGGTTTGTTTCGGTACAGATAATACAACAGGTGCAAGAGAGAGAGAGTCTTGCCTGATCGAGTAAGCCAGTCCTTAATAGGTGAAGGTGAATGTGAAGATACAACGGTTACAAAATGTGTCACTGCGACCCTCTAACGACAATGCGAACAGCAGGATCGTAGCAGAATCGGGGGCGGCCTGTCAGTCATGTATGTTCCGTCAGAGCGGGGATAGTTGAGATATTCCAAGAGCCGTATTGAAAGTATCTGAATACCAAGTCCAAGTGCGCAGTGGTCTCTTGGGGTCAAGCCTGAGGTGCCCGAATGACTTGCAGAATATCGATTTGGGAATGTACCGAAGTCCACTAAGCCACTGACTGCTTATATCCTACGAAGACGACGGCCAGTCAGTTCAGCTGGCGTTCGCCAAGGAAATCGGTCTCTAAATACGTACTCGATGTGTCGAGAATCATGGTACCGCATATCGCGCACAGACCTGAATGGCAGGAAAAGGATTGTTAGTCAACGCTCGCGCAAGATGAACGTTAGGCAAAGAGACTTGGCGAAGGTGATAGGATTACGCTGGGCCATGCTGCTCGGTCCAGAAGAAACGCTAGCTGTGCGCGGTGGGATTGCTTCATCTCCATGGCCGCTCCGAGTGTCACGGCTGATGGACAGTACATCCTCCGTATCCATGTCTCTGCTTCCAACCACTACTCTGACGCACGACCACCCACATGCCCTTTGCGGCCAGCCGCTCCCTGCCCCTTCCACTGGCAGCCACGACTCATCCGTACCCACCTTTCTTATATGCGCACTTCTGACACCTCGTCCCCCCAACCTGCTGCACTGTCGTCGGACAATCCAGACACTTCCTGCCACCATTTGCATATGGCGATAGTCTCGCTGCTTTCTTTGACGAGAGGAGCTTGTTTTCGCCAATGGTACGGGTCTTCGATGTTGATGCCTGGAAGGGATCCGTGGTGGCGAGTTTGGTTGTTTTCTGCGGTAGAGGGACGTGACGATAAGCAGTGCTTCGCTGGTAGAGACTGGAGGAGGCGACTTGCCTTTTCACACTTCTTACAGACCATGGTGTATAGTAGATCCTTGAAAACTTGATATGGATGGGAAGACAAGCAGAGCTGGAGTGAGTTCGATGTCGGTCATGCACCACTTGAAAGTCTTGAATGATATCACTTCAACATCAAGCTGCCTCATTATTACGTGCTGACTAAGCATCGATCGGCACCCTTGACCATTTTATTTTGCCTTCGAGAGAGGTCTCTTCCCCCTGCACTTCAAGCATGAGCCGTGCAGTCACTATTATTTCATATAGTCTGCCCGCACTTTGAGCACTACTTTGGCACACCAGGAAGTGCAACTCTGGCCGCACCCATCTCCGCCGACCGAACGCAGCGTTGATTTCTGGTCTTTTCGATAACACATCTACCTGGCGAGTCCGAACGTTGTTCGACTCGAGTGCGGGATCCTCCCAGAAGACTTTCTGGAGTGGAGAGCTTCGAGATATGCCACACGAGCATGTGCCCAAGTCCACCACGGCTGTATTACCCCTCCAGAGCCCTGATGTTGCAAGCGATTTGCCGTCTTTTGGAAGTTCGAATCACCGATACACACAGCCATCCAACGGCCTGCAATCCATAGCTCGTAGTAAAATGTCCTTGATAGATTATAATCCCGGTATAAATACAAAAAATACAGTGACGGACGTTCTATGGGTCCTCCCTGCAAGCTGAATTTACCTGCGTTAAAGCTGCGCCTGAACCAGCTCAAAGTACCTTCCTCGCTTCCTCAGCAGTTCTTTATGACTACCCGTCTCCTTGACGTATCCGTCTTCGATAACGTGAATAACGTCGCTCCGCCTGATCGTACTCAGACGATGGGCAATAGTGACAGTTGTTCTGGGATGCAAGGGAGTTCATAAGTCTTTATCATCCGAAAATAATAGGATGTCGCTTACCGTCCTTTACTAGCATTGTCTAGTGCCATCTGCACACTCTTTTCTGACTGCGCGTCTAGTGCGCTGGTCGCCTCTACAAAGACATGCGATATCAGTAACCGGAAATATTGACCTATCATCGCATGACTTACCATCCAGCAGCAAAATCTTTGGATTTCGAATCAATGCTCGGGCGATACATAACCGCTGTCGTTCGCCGCCACTAAGACTTGCCCCCTTCATTCCAATTTCCGTTTGAAGCCCCTTTTCAAGGCCGCAGACGAAATCCCAAATGCTTTGCAAGCAAAAAGATTAATACCGGTGTCAGCGAGGTCGTTGGTTCAGCAACACTCACTATGCTTGCTCGCATGCTACCTTGATCTGCTCTTCCGTAACTGAAGACGGATCCAATGCTCCCAGCGACAAGTTCCACCGAATGGTACCTTCGAACAATACCGGATCTTGGGAGACATACGCCATACTCGCTCGAAGATCGTCAAGCGACATTTGGCGGTGATCAACGCCGCCGAAAGTTATTGTTCCCCTACTTGGATCGTAGAACCGTTGTAGCAAAGCCAGGATACTCGATTTGCCACTACCAGAGGTGCCGCAGAATGCATGTGTCTTGCCTGCACCGATTCGAAGGCTGATGTCCTTCAAAGCGGGATGATTCGGTCGTTGGGGGTAGCGCATCTCAACGTGGTTGCTGCAGGAGTACGTCTTAGCCACCGACACGGTTGAGATGCAAGGAGACTCACAGAACAATGTCGCCAGATGCCCAGTCAGGGTTAATCGCACCGGATGAAACGGGCACATTGTAGGTGGAGTATCTAGGTTTACGCCGCAGCCAAACCTGGAGAAAAAGGAGGCTGTGAGTCCAGCAGCAGGATGTCTCGTACACGACAACGTACTTGAATTGCCTTGAAGGAATTCACTGCTCGGCCATAGTCACCAACAAAGGTAAACAGCCTACTAGCCGAGAAGGCAGCAATGATGACCGCTTCAAAGACAGCAAAAACTTTCTCCACAGGCTGTAAAAGGGACAGCGCAGTCAGCGCCTGGTTGTCAACGGAAAGGGCCTGTCCCGCCCATACCTACATAACAACACACGAGCCGTATACAGTACGTCGGAACGGCTCTCAACAACATGTCGAATCCGCCACCATGGACGCACAAATCACTGGCATGCAAAGCTCGGTCAAGGAGCCTGCTCCTTCCCTCGACTTGGGAAAAGGCACGCGGGAGGATCTCTTCTTGGTTGACGTCGACGAGCCAGGCCTGGATCATTTGAACCCGCGGAACTGGAGCCCGGCAAGAAAGTGGTTGTGAGTGGACCCTAGGCCGGAAGCAGAACAAGACGCTAATCAGTACCTGGATACTGCTCGGCTGCATTTCCCCCCTCCGAAGATTCACGATCGCCTCGAACCTGTCACTCCTCTGCATATCAGTATCAGCGACGATATACTCTAGCGGAATAGAACAACTTTCAGCCGAGTATGGCGTAGGTTTGCAAGTGGCGACGTTGGGTGTCTCGGTATATCAGCTAGGGTTCGCGTTTGGTCCACTATGCTGGGTGAGACTTTTCTGTCAGGGTCGCGGAGAATGGTAATCTGAAATCCCCTCTTGCCCCTCCCCCACCGATAGGGCCCGCTATCCGAGCTGTTTGGCCGAAGACCTGTCTTTCTCGTGTCATTTTCCATCTTTACCCTCTTCACTCTCGGCACCGCGCTCGCGAGAGACATCACCGCCATGCTCGTCTGCCGTTTCTTTGCGGGCGCGTTTGGTTCCAGCATTCTTGTGACGACAGCTGCAATAATATCAGATGTGCGTCTCTTTCCTCTCCCCGCCCACCACACCAAAGCTGATGATGATCCATAATCCTCCGACGGGAGAGCAGCTCTTTGATGCATCCGACCGCGGACCGCCGATGTCATTCTACCTCATCGCGGCTTTCGGCGGGCCCATCATTGGGCCGCTCTCCGGCTCCTTCCTTGCGGCGGCGACATCGTACACATGGATCTTTTGGCTACTCACCATGTTTTCAGGTGTATCCTTTGTCGCCGGTACTGCAGCCTCTTCTCGTTTTTGCTCCTGTCTCAATGTGGCGCTGACCGGGGTGGCTATCTTGTCAGGCGCCATGGTACCGGAGACGTACGCGCCCGTCCGCGCTCGACGACACCATGATGCCGCAAAGCTCACTGAATCGATAGGTTGCACCCATCCACCCGCCGAGGTGTCTGCCGCTGCCGCCGCTGTTGATATCGGCTGGGCCGCTATGTTACGCATTTCGTTGATCCGGCCGTTTCAGATGCTATTTCGCGAGGGCATCGTGGCATTTTTCGCGGTCTACTCGGGATTCATATGTGAGCTTCAGGGGGGATTAGGATCACACGAAAGTCTTGGTGTGACTAACTTTGACTGTTCAGATGGGCTATTATACGGGTTTTTCGGGGCGTTTCCCTGGTGCGTCTTTTTTGTTTTCGTCGTCGCCTCGTCGTCGTGATGTGCTGGGGCTCTTTGGCTAACAGTCGTCGGAAATTCTGCAGGATCTACCACCGTGAACGTGGGTGGTCCACCGGTATCGCCTCGCTGCCGTTCATCGCCGTCGGTATAGGGATGCTCGCTGCCGTGTTTGTAAACCTTTACCTGAACGAATTATACGTCGAGAAAACGCGGACGAGGGGCCAACTGCCGCCGGAATCACGTCTTGACCTCTGCTGCTTGGGCGGTATTACGCTGCCTATAGGGCTGATGATCTTTGCGTTCACGGCGACACCTTCGGTGCATTGGATCGCATCGATGGTAGCGGGCGCCTTGTTTGGATTCGGCTTTGTCGGGATCTTCCTCGCAATGACCGTACGTTGCGCCTCTGGCGTCAATTTGTCTCCTTGTTCTGACACTGAGCCTTCTTTAACCGCTTTGCCATGCAGTCTTACCTTCTGGACACCTACGAGAAATACGCTGCATCTGCTTTGGCATGTACCGCATGCATCAGGTCGTTGGCAGGAGCCGCGTTTCCGCTGTTCATCCGTCAACAACTTGCCGGTATGACCACACGAGTCAGTGGTTCGCATAATGGTCTCCTCCATCCGTCGGCACTGATAGCATTCCCACGTTTTTTTGCTACTGTTCTTGCAGTGGACACTGTTTCTGTTCGCATGCTTGGCATTCGTAGCGGTTCCGGTACCTTTTATCCTTGTGCGGTATGGTGTACGCATCCGCGCCAAGTCACACTTTGCACATTAGCTGTGACCGTCTTGTAAAAGGGCGAGGCGATATGTAACAATTGATGATATAAGAGCAGCAGTGATGAGGGGCTTCCATACAGCCCTTGGAAAGTCAAGATTCAAGACCGGCTGACTTGTCGGCCTGCTCTGAAGCATGCAAACGAATCCATCAGGGGAATATATACAGTCGGCTAGTGTTTCCGCATGCTGGACGCTCGTGTCTCGGCTGTCGGCTGGGGCGATCGGGTAACAAGTCACGCTGACTTTCATGGTTCACGGTGAAGGAATTGTTTCCTCTTTTACTATTAATCTTCCTCCATCAGTCATGCCCGGCCACAAGCCTGGGAAATCCCGCGTCAAGACAGGGTGTTTGGTACGTCCTCCCCTCTACAAGGCAAAGTACGTTGGCGTCTCATCCGACTCCTTTCCTGCCCAGATCTGCCGTAGTAGGCGGGTAAGCAAAGTCTGAGCATGAAGTCGAGCGTTGCTGAATGGATGGGCTGAATGGGCAGGTCAAATGCGACGAGATTCATCCGACGTGCAGTGGGTGTACGCGGGTTGGAGCGCAAGTACGTTTACCTGAAACAGGAGGCAGTCCCTGAGCCGTCCTTCTGACAATATCCGAGCTGCCAGTGTGTGTATCCGGTACCTCGGAAGTTCACCCTGAGCGATCACACGCCGCACAGCCCACTCTCTCGCCGTCAACGTCAAACCAGCGACCCAATCGTTCCCTCGGACGGAACACATCCCTCGTCTGCCTCTACAGCACAAGTAGCACAGCAAGTGGATGATCCCCGCCTCTTCTCGATCGATCAGACGCTACCGGAGATCAGGGCGTACCTCGAGTACAAGGGCTACGAGGTGGATGCAGACCAGGCGACGACGTTGGCGTTGACGAGCGTGTTGTTGCGGGATACCAAGGTCGCACAGTATTTCTTGGGACCACAGCAGCCGTGGGAGGCGTTGAACGAGCTATTTGACAACGAGGATGAGCTGATATGTGTATGTCGCGCACGCGGAGCTTTCCGCCTTTCGAAGATCATGCCGAGTTGATTGTTTGTCCGTCTGCGTTCATAGGTCAGTCATTGTATAAACTACACGCTGTCGTTATTGGTCATCGACGAGAACGCGAATTTCTGGCTGGACATCATTCTCTACATCCTGCTCGTCAAGGAAGTAGGTTCGCCGGGAACAGCAAAAGCCATGAAACTAGTACTGTTGGAGCTCGGCGCAGCGCATATAGCATAGTAGGTCCGATAAAACCTCTTCCTTGTACAGTACTCAATGTCCCCTCTTGTCACCTAGTCTCAAGAGGGAAAGCGATCTCATATCCGGACTCGAGCATTGCCAGCACTTTACGAGGTACCGACAGGACGCCCTACGCCATCTGCGCCTCGTCATCAACTCGAAAGAAGGGGAACGGCAACCCGAGTTACTGGCGGTGATTGTGTTGCAGGCCGCGGCGGATGTAAGTCGAGCCTCATTTTGCGCTTGGCCAATGAAACACGTCAGCTAAACCGAGTTCCCCTCATCGCGATAGATGCTGACCCTCAATCCGGCGTGGCGGGAGACCCTTCGCATGGCTTATCGGTGCTTGAGAGAAATTGGAGAACCGCAACTCCTGGTAGAACACTTTGTCAAAGGATTGCAAGCCATAACTCCTGCTGCATCGGCGCAGCTCGCCATTTCAATGCGCTGTGTGCAAGAGATGCTGTACACGATTGATACTTTTGGTAAGTGCTTGCCTTTCTCAGTCGTCTACCGCTCCTGACGTGTACCTGCTAGCGGCATTGGGACAAGGGACATCGCCGTGTCTGGTTTTCCAGCACAAGGATTGGTGGCGATCATCAACAGGGATGTGCCCGGTGCGTGGCCGAAATAAGCCATGTTGTCAAGCAGTGAGGGCTGACTCTTCCTCGTAGAGTTCGCCCATACACAAGATCCTCGGGATTGATCCGGAACTCTTTATGCTCCTGGCTAGGATAACGTCTTGCGTTGCCCGTCGGAGACAGTATCAGTCCAATTACGGCACGCTGGATTTCGACTATCCTTCAGTAGAGGCAGGTACGCTTCCGACAGTGATATCGGAAGAGCGAGAACACAGCGCCGCAACGGAAGCGCTGATCACTTGTGTCCGAGCGGTGACGGCGGACCTCGCTCAGTGGCGGACACGGTGGCACACACAGGCAGGCATACCGCTGCATCAGATGGCGCGTACACGTTCGGAAATCTATTGGCATGTCTGTCAAATTCTCTTGCGGCGCCATGTCTATCGCCGGTGTCTGCACGATGAAGAGTGTCAGCAAAGCGCCGCGGCTGTGATACGTCTCTGTAGCGATATGACAGAGGGCAAAGTTGAGTATCTAAATTGGGTAAGGCTGTCCGTTTCGTCTCCCTGGTCATGCCTACTGATTCGTCCTCGCGCTAGCCAATTGTCATAGCGAGCAGCATCTTTGACTTATCCAAGGCCGACCTACGCGCCACAGCGATCGTCCTATTCCAAAGGTTTTTGTATCAACGTTGTTTCGACTTGACCGGCTGTCGCCGCATCGTTCAAGACATGTGGGAACGTATCGACTCGGGTAGAGACTATGACGCTTGCTTCTGGGTGGAAGTCATGTGCGAGACGGGACAAAGCTTTCTCCTGGGTTGACTGCGTGGGTTTCCTGGGTTTGTATGTCGTTCGAGATCACATCATATACACAGGACGTGTCTGCATGGCCTGATAGTCGGTATTTGCTATCCCGCTCATGCTCTGAAGCGGAGTGTAGTCCTGCTCGCATGGGAGGCGCGCAAAACGCCGGCAAAAAGACCCATTCTACGAGAGCAGCAGTCTCTACTGGACTCGATCAAGTCACTGTCAATTGTCGTCGTCATCGGTGTCATCGGGTACCTATTGGTGTCCAAAGGACTTGAAAGGGCCGAGCTGGTGTTTGGCAGAGGCGGGAATTTTAGAGAGCTTTCTTCGCTCGGCAGTCCCTAGAGGTACCTAGCTAGGTCACTCCTTTCAATGGATAATGTTTTGACGTGTAAATCACGCTGACGAATTCACTGAAAGGTCTACCAGAGTATCCATCGAACAAGGCTTCGGGGAGATGTCTAGGCTGTATTACGAGACGATGATATCGAGCCAAGGTTTTGGTCCACTCATATGTGGCCTTTCCGATTGTCGCAGCACTGCTATGTTAGAAGAAAGATAGGCACAGCACTTCACCCCTACAAAGAGCACTCCCGGAGACAGGCAAAGATTGTAGAGAGGGGTATTCCCTAACCCACCCGTATACCCTTTCTTCTCCCACCAAAGACCCCACTCCTGTGAACTCCGTTTGAATATTTACAGAAGTCGACATTTGGGTACACAGTGTCCCGCAGTAAAACATCTGACAGCTCTAGTTGTCGTGATGCCAAGAATGCCTGCTTGATCTGCGAGATGTAATGTGCCCTCTCTTGTTCTTTATTGCACAGCGGGCGCACGGACTGATTAGCACAGGAGGTGTAATCAGGAGGTAGTCGTGTATACAGCTAGACGCAAGCTTGCGAGTCGCTTGCCTACATAATTCGTTACCATATGCGCTTGGGCGCCTTGCCCATTCGTCGCAATGCGCTCGAGTCTGCCCTTGCGCTGCCGTGCATGGCATGATGTTCGATTTGAGACGCTCATCCATGAGCTGGAGCATTGGGGTGAATAGCTTCACCAGGTGAACACGCTTGCCCTACAACCAGACTGTCGGCAGAAAAATGCGATACGAGGTGTAGAACAGACACACTACTTCATTGATCCTGCGGTTACTGACACGTCATATTTGCTGTCACCAAATCTCGCGATCGCGGCCCCTCCCCGAAATCCCCCGGCCGGGAACATACTGCTTGCGGCGGAGTACCCCGTTATCAGTATATCAGATATCGGAAGCAAATTCGGGACATCGGACGAGCGAGGGGGGCGGGCAGAGGAGCCCTTTGGTCGTATGCGATGGGAGGTGGTGCAGTGGTGCGGTTGTGGCGGGGCGATGGCTGGTGGTATAGCTGTGCAAGTACCGTGGTCGTTGCATTATTTATGGGTATGAGACATCAGCAGCACAGAAACAGAGCGATTTTCGAGAAGGGCTGAACGCGACCCATCGATCAACGGTATTTTGATGCGCCTTCGACGGACACATAACGGTTGTTGGTCGTCGCCTTCCGCCTTCAGTACAGAGATCCGACCCGGCACATCAGTCCGACGTATAGTTGACATATAGGCTGAAACTTAGTCGATTCCCTCCGACAGGCGTCTCGCAAACCAACAACTGCACTCGCCAGACGAAATTTCACGGGGACGACGTTTTGGGTAGTTCTTTCCGGCCTTTACGTCCCTAAGGCCCTCCCACGACTCCGAACCGCTGAACGGTGAACAAGCTCCTCGATACAACCAACCAACACCGTCGCCATCACCCAACATCCTAAACAACGGCGGTGACATCAGACCTACCCCGCGCTTCTACCAAGCGCGCCCCAGTAGCCAACGCGACAAGCCCCGTCAGCCCACCGCCCATCGTCGAATCTCGATTGCGCCCACCCAACCCTCCCACCATTCTTCACTTGTCCACCCAAACGCATGGCTCGCCCCTCCGACAGTGAAAAGGTCCAGGCAATGACCGAGCGGGATCCCATCAATGTCCCGCCGACCGGTAGTACACGACATAAAATGCCTCGTTCGGGACGGCAAACGCAGCGGCAGCAGCAACGGAGTTACATCCTAGCAAGACGACCTTCCGGGAGTCGGGATGGGTATCAGGCGGTACATGTCGATCGGAAGCCGGATGTGGTGGTCGGGGATGAGGAGGAGGTGGAGAGTGTAGGAGATGGGACGGTGAGGCAGCCGAGGGGTTCGTTTTCGACGGATGACTCGCCGAGTGGGGTGAGTATGGTGGAAGCTGCACAGGCTGTGTGGAATAAGCGGACGAGGTGGTATTTGTTTGGAGGGTGAGTGCGGTACTCTTCAGATGCTTTAATCCTTGCTCAGAGGTCTCTCGTTAGGATCGCCCTCGCTTCGTATATTTATTCGTTGGATGGTTAGTTCTTGACATTCTACCCTACGCATTCAGCTAACGTGCCACTGTAGGCGTCACATCCTGGCAATACCTCTCCTTCGCCACATCAACCGTACTTAAAGTATCCCTTTCGGGCACCATCACCACCGCAGCCGCCATCATCATCGCCGTCGGTAAACCTTTTATGGCAAAACTAGCCGACGTCTTTGGCCGCGGGGAGACCTACATCGCCGTCACAGTCTGCTACTGCGTCGGATACACCTTGATCGCCACCGCGAATGGGATCGAGCAGATCGCGACGGGGAATATCATTTATTCGTTTGGGTATACAGGACTCCAGATTATGAGTCAGATCATTATGGCGGATATGACGACGCTGAGGTGGAGGGGGCTGTCCACGGCGTTGCTGTCGTTGCCGTTCATCATCAACAACTTTGTCAGTGCGGAGATTACCGAGGCGATCTTGCCGAATTGGAGATGGGGATATGGAATGGTGAGCCCTCGGCCCATCTCCGACTCTGTTCTCTTGCTAAACGAACCACTGCGCACAGTTCGCCGTCATCGTCCCCATATGCCTCATCCCCGTCATCGGTTCCCTCATGTGGGCACAGAACAAGGCAAAGAAACAACTCCGCGCAGCACGAGGCGGTCACATCATCTCCACCAAGACTCGCCTTCAAACCGCCTGGTCATCATTCCAGGAACTGGACATCATCGGACTCGTCCTCGTCGCCACTTCCCTCGCACTGATCTTGTTGCCCCTGACGCTGGCGGCCAATGTTCCCGGTGGATGGCATAATAACACCATGAGAGGGATGTTGTTGGGTGGGCTGGTATTGTTCCCGATTTTCTGCTGGTACGAGACGAGATTTCCGAGGTTACCGTTGGTGCCGTATCGGTTCTTGAGAAATCGGTCGATATTAGGCGCTTGTTTGATTGGTAAGTTGTCTTCGTTGTTGGGGTTGCGCTGAGCGAATACTGATATACAGATTCCGAAGGCTTCTTTGATTTCGTCAGCTTTTATCTCCAGTACACGAACCTATACAACTTTATCTACGTGACGCAAGACTGGTCGTACCGGAACCTGACCTACTTTGCGTCCTGCCAAACGCTATCCCTGACCGTGTTCGGCATCGTCGGGGGAACGTTGATGGCCAAATACCGGGATGTAAAGGTAAATCCACAACTCCGTACGCCAAAGGGCCTCCGCTGATTTCGCTACTCCTCTCTAGTGGACTCTATTCACGGGTCTGCTGATCCGCTTGGCAGGAGTCGCATTCATGTTGCGTTCTCGAGGAGCACACGGTACACCGACGGAACTTGTGGCCAATCAGGTGCTGCAGGGCTTAGGGGGAGGATTGGCGTGTGTGGCGTTGCAAGTCAGCGCGCAGGCGGATGTAGTGCACGCCGGTAAGCGATTGAACACCTAGTGGTGTACTGCTGCCGAAGGTTGACGTGTACCTCCTGCAGATGTCGCGACCGTGACTGCGATGGTGCTGTTAATCACCGAGGTCGGAAATTCTGTTGGATCAGCTAGTACGTCCTGATTTCCTACTATCTCCGCCTCGATCCTTATACCGGACGGACCTTCTAGTCGCGACATCCATCTTCACCAACCGAATGCCAATCGAATTGGCCAAGCACGTGCCGACAACCAATCAGACGCTGCTGCACGATCTGTACCAGTCAATATTAGAAATCGATAGGGTAAGCCCACTCAACCGTCCGGCGTCTTCTGCCACTGAGACGACTCTTCCTCGTAGTTTCCGAAAGGCGATCCGATCCGCGAGGGCGCCATCAAAGCCTACTCGGACGTCATGTTCATTCAAGTCCTCTCAGCTGTCTGTGTAGCCATCCTACCACCATTCATATGCTACTTTATGATCCAACCTATCCGACTGGAAGACGTTCAAAACATGCGTGACGGAAAGAGCCTGACGGGGCGACATACCAGGGTATCTCAGAGGCTTGACACAGTCAGTCATGCCGGCGATATAGAAGATCGAGGGGAGAGCGAGGACGAGTGGGAGTATGATGTGGATGAGGAGAGTAGTAGCAGTGACTCCGAGAGTGGCATTCTGGAGAATGTCACTTCGAGAGCGAGGAGGTCTAGTTTCTTTGCATAGCCCAGACAGGCATTTTCGCATAGAGTGAGCAATCGTCTCGTTCATGGGTAGCTCAAGCTGACTTTTTACATTTCCTCACCAAGACATACATTGTATCCATACTAGTTTGTATACTTAGATGTACGAGTACGCTTGTAGGCATAAATATAATCAAAGTGCAACCCGGCGAGACAGGCGATTAGGCTGTCGAGTTATGGCGACCGAGCACAGATCGATTCCGTCAGAAGACTGTGTGGATTTCGACAACAGGATGGGCAAAGGCAGGAACGTCGAACCAACCGTGATAACAGTATGCTCAATGCAAATGTTTCCAGTTGATTGCCCAGGTGAGCTTGACGTGTGCCATGGACCATTTGCTGGCTAGTTTACGGCGCTGTTTCCCCCCGAGGCAATCTACCACTTTTCTTCTCTCTTTGTCCTTTGATCACGGAGTCAGGAGAGATCAGGCGTTCGACTATCTTCCAGGCGATGTCGTCTTCCCGCTCTTCCAGACATGCGAGATACGAATAGATAAATCGAAGACATGATTACTATGACCACAAATTTAACTGAAGCCCAGTGTTTTTTTCTTTTGCGTTTTAAGTCTTCGTGGCTACAATAACTGATTAGAGCACTAGAGAAGGAGAAGAGAGCAATTTCAGAAGCTAAACTCGTGTTGTACAGCTTGTGACAGAGAGAAAAAATAGCGAAGTTGCTGGAAGAGTCCCGGCTACCGAGGTGTCAAGGCGAAGGCGCGGGCGACGGAAGGTTTCCAAGGCGAATGATCCAGGGAAGCGATTCCTCGGTGGGACTTAGTATCGAAAGTTGCCTCGGGTTTGTCCTTGTACACCTCGCATCATGCCTCTCGACTTCTTCCCAGTCTGCCCGCCCTTCCCGCCTCTCTCCTTTGGCTCGAGGGTCGTACATCCCTGAGATGCCCGAAACGCTGCGGACTGCATAGGCAGAGGAGCTGGGTGTCGACCCATGCCGACCGCAGCGGGGGTTGAAGTGGACGCAGTGATCTCAGTCATGAAGCGGTGTGATTCGACTTGTGACGGATCCCCCGTCACTGGCAACTGCCGCATGTTGACGAAATGTTGCACTTGCAATGCCGAGCAGTCGGTATAGTCGGACCTAGTTTGCATGCCAGGCACAAGCGCCATCGGCGAAAGTGATAAAGATGGTACAAGCAGGCCAGATGTGTCGGATGAATAGGGATATGCAAAAGACTGTGCATGCCCACTCTGGTTTTGGCCAGAGGTAGGATGCCGAGGGATGTATGGCTGATGACCAATGAACCTGGTTTCGTAATGCCCTAGTCCCGGTGGCGGGGGAACGGCGTGAACTTCCGAGTACAACTCGGGTTCGCCATAACCGAGCAGCTGACTGAACAAGGGGGGTCGGCCTGAATCCATCTGAGCGTGTCCTGGGGAAAGGACGTGCATGCCTCCAACAACACTGGCGGGTTCCATTTGCATGGGTGCGCGATAGGCGGAATTTCCGGACGGCGTGATAGAAACCATCGAAGGGTAATGGTA
This sequence comes from Naganishia vishniacii ANT03-052, assembly GCA_015708705.1. Taxonomy (NCBI): domain Eukaryota; kingdom Fungi; phylum Basidiomycota; class Tremellomycetes; order Filobasidiales; family Filobasidiaceae; genus Naganishia; species Naganishia vishniacii. The sequence goes on from MU158416.1 coordinate 16,843, forward strand.
TCCGGGATAGGCCGACAACAAATGTTCTGCAGGGTTGCTTGCCAGATGCGGCGAATTTTCGAAGTTTTGAGCCGGATAGGTGTTCAGGTTGTTGTAATCGAAAAACTGACCATCTGCGTTTTGGAGATACAATGGAAAAAGATGAGGATTCCTGATCTCGGTCGATTGAGCGAGGCCAGCGGAGCAATTCTCGATCCTTTCCGGTTTTTGAGCACTTGTTCCACCCGTAGGGATGCGACCATAGAGGATGGGTTTCCCATCAGGGTCGCTGCAAGGAATACTAACAATGTCAGGGGCAACCGCTGAGAAGGCACGCCGTGTGGGAGAGTGACCACCAGACGCGATGGGTAGTAGCGTGAGAGGTGCGTCTGTCGATGGCTCCGAGGGCATCATGGCCGTGTCGATCTGCAACCCGTTTTCTCTGCGATATTTGGAAAGTTCTTGCGGATCATAGATGGGCATCAGCCCAAACTGGGTCTGAGAGAATTTGAGGGGCTTCAAGCCTTCTGCAGTGACCGTGGGAAGCTCCGGGTGCTCGAACCTCTTTGGCATAGCAGCGGTCGCGGGGACGTCCCGTCCTGTGAGAAAAGGTGTCAGCCCAGGTTCGAGTTAGGATGAACATCGTTTCTAACCTGGTTGGAGTGCTTCGTGATCATGATGAATGGGAGTCTTCATCATCATCGGATTACTGTCACTCGAGGCGCCAGTCGGCCTGTGCGACGCTAGCGTAAGATCAGGCAGTTGTTGAGCAGGGGGCAAAGAATAAAACTGGGTGAAGCTCGGCTATAACGGGATCTCTATCAGAAATCATAAGGCCGTGCACAAGCTTCGAGCAACTCACATCATATGAAGCGTACTCGAATCTTGGATATGACATAGACTCGTGGCCAGTGGCCATGAAGGATGGGAAGCCATATTCACCATGTAGAGGGGACTGTGCATAGGCAGGATCGGCAGCTGTCGGCAAGAGGAGTGCACTGTCTAGACTTTCAGGTGGCTGCTCGGGTTCACCGCTTTCTGTCGTTGTGGACACCTGTGGATCTTCAGCTTCGGAATCCTGCCGTCTATCAGAATCTCTTCGCCTTTCAGAGTCTTGTCGCCTTTCAGTGCTAGCTGTCGAGGGCCTTTTAACGTCTCCGGGATCGCTGAATGCTCGTTTTCGGCCAGATTGAGGGACATTCGAGAATGTATCTGTACTCAAGACGCTGTTTTCGCGGACGTGCTTGGTGCTTTCGGCGTCTTTGGTGGTTACATCGGGTTGCGCCGCGGGATTGTTGTTGAACGTGAGAACGATGGCACCTTGTTGGGGAAGCGATGAAGCCTCTTCCTTTTGAATCGCGAGCGATTTTACCCCTTGCATCTTGGCTTTGTTCTGCTTTCGCGTCGCCTATCATCGGAAATTGGGTCCAGTCAAGTTGTATACGCTGTGCTGCTTTGCGAACTTACATTGGATTGCATTCGGACATGCTGCTTACGACCATTGACGATTTTCCCATGCTCTTGTTCCACTGCTTGACGCGCGTTATGAATTGAGTTGTAACTCAATATCATGGTGCTCTTTTTGTTGAGCTGTTTGTAGTTGTGGCTCACCTGGAGAATAGACGACATGTCAGGGGGAATGTGAAGAAGAAATCAATCAGAGTAACGAACGTACGAGACGGCCGTACGAGCGGAAGCGGGTCTTGACGGCCTCTTCGGGCTCATCCTTGGACAATCCTTCTACGATGATAGTCATCTTGTCGCCTTCGGTCGGTGCTGGACTCAGTCGGACGTTGGGCGTAACAGATCGGGCGATCGCTACCGCTTGAGCTGGTGGCAACCGATGCTGATTGACTTGATCATTATCGGTGGTGTCGGCTGCATGAGGCGCTGTACCTTCTTCAATGTTAACGGTCGATTCGTCGTGCCTTTCTCTGTTCCCTTGATCGGTTATAGTGTCCGACCGCACGATCTCGCACTCAATCTCAGCTTTCAACCTGAAGCTTTCATCATCCGCGTTGAAGAAAGAAGTCATTCCCGTTCCGGGAGGAGTAGGGCTCGCTTCATCGCCCCGACTGGTCAAAGAAAGGCCCAGTCCCAGGGGCGGTTCTGCAGAAGTGCGCGGTACCGCGGTCAAGGTGCCCGAGCCGTCAGCAGAGAGAAGTGGTTGACCGAAGGTGGACACAGAAGGTGGTGATCCCGGTAAAGGCAAGTCGATACACCTCTTCTTGTCGTCGTTCCTTGCGGACAGAGATGGCCATTCGTAGTTGACACTGTCGGGCATCGTGACCGCCTCCGGGGATCCTTTGACAGATATCGCAGCTGTCATTTGGGCGGCGGACGTCAGTCGGTTGGCGCTGGGCGGTATGCCAGTAGGCAGTGATTGCACCAAGCCAGATACCTGGGTAGGCGCCCTGGGGCCGTGCTTCTCGTGAGCCCAGAATCCGGTGACGCCTGGAATCAAACGCAGTTGCTGTCGAAGAGGATGAGCCACATCAGCCTATATCGCTCCATACTGTGTGCGGAAACGGAAGTCACATTGAGAGCGCGCATGGCACATTCTCGATCGTAGAATATCGCTTCGAAGCCACCCTCCTCTTCGCGATGCCACGGACGGAAATTCTCGAGTTCGCCGAAGACCTCGCATAGCTTCCGAAGAGACTGCATATGCAAATGTCGATCAGTACTTTTCTACCAAACTGAGCGATGAACCCGTTACCTCATTCTCTTTTGCAAGGTCTATATCGAATCGAATGCATTCGTCGCGAGTATACGGAATTTGAGACTTTCGTTTGTTGATTTCAAAGTTATGCGGGTGAAGAGGATTCAGCACACGTCGTCTCAGACGGTACTTCTCCCTCCCATGCGCATCCTGTCCAAAAGGATCTAGGTAAGATTCGAATGCGACTGTCTTCGGAACCGGCTGCAGCCAGCGATGTAACTCTTGCGTGTCCCGGGTTGCTGTGGACTCTGACGATAGTCCGGTAAAGTGAAAGTATACACGACGGAGACCTTGAGCCTTTTCCAATCTGACCCGCATGTCGACCCATGGTTCTCCGTGCACCTCTTTGCGGCTCACGAGTGCCATAGAGACAGAAGCGCGATCATAACTATTAGGTATCGCAGGTACCGCCATTATCCGTGATTCTGGGTCTTGGAAGACCCGTTCGGCAGTCTCTTTGTCCTGATAGAAACAACCTCTTTTAAAAAAATTGCAACAGACAAGGCTGGTCTCTGCTCACTGAAAACGATATGAAGGCATTGACGTGTCCAGAGGTGTTCGTGTCCCTCATGGCTTTACTGATGGCGAAACGGCAATATTGTGAGCCCATGTTTAGTAGCAGCGTAGTGAGAATACCCTACAGTTTTTCGACGGTGCCAAACTTTCGAAAGTGCTCCAAGATGAAACCTCTCAGGCTTTGCCAATGCACGACAGACTCGTCGTAGTAGGGCACGCTGTCGTAATAGATGGACGATCAATGTCGGTTGAACCGCTTTCATCGAGTCTACACTTACCCAGCGATAAACAGTGAGCAGTCATAGTCCGGTCGCTCGACCGGTTCCCTGATCACGACGATTTCGGTGCCTTTGACAGGATGAGGTTCAATCGTAGCGCCTTCCCTGATGTCCTTCGGACTAAGGCTGCCAATGTGGTACTTGCGTTGATAGCTGCACGATGCGGTTGTTGAAGGGAAATTAGTGATCGGATGGTCGGCTTGACCTTGCGCAGTACTTGGGGAATCAGATATAACTTGCTGAGTTCTAGGTTCCTCTCGGTATATCCCACCCCGGTTCTTGTTCAAAACGAATCGTCTGTTGGGCGGGAAGGACCGCCCGCGGCCAGGCATAAAGCTTGCCCTTGGTACAGCAGGTGATGTGGCCGGGTCTTGGCGGGTGTCGATAGTCTGGAGTTCAGCAGCGAAACTCGGTGAGGACGCGCGTTCTTCGACTACGACAGTCATTGACGAATGATTGACTTCTGAGGTGACGTTGGCGGAATCATCGTCATCTGCCGCCTTTGCATCGACTAGTTGTTGGGAGGTCTCAGAAAGCAATATACTTGACGCTTTGCCTCTGGCCTCTTCAGACAACATACCTTGCTCTTCAACAATCGAGTTTGCCAAACGATCTTGCTCGGGTTTTGCAAGATCCAATACCTTGGCATCTTCATCGCTGAGCTTGAGTTGATCAAAGATGTTCTTGGAAGCGAAGGGGCTCTTAACGATCGGCTCCGGGATCGAATCTTCCGACGTCACTTGAGAGACGATGGAACTCGAAGCTTGAAGGTTAGGTGAGGCGTTTGATTTTGCGTCATCCGCTGCGACATCTTTCCCTTTGTTAAAGTAGGTAGCGGAGCCGGGAACACCTGCACTATTGGCGCGGTTGCTAGACTTCTTCCTTTTCTTGTTCTTCTTCGACCGAGCTTTGGCAGACACAGGCCGAGGGAGTTGCATCCAAGATTCATGCCCGATTTCGCAACTGGCACTCTGTGATTGCTCAAGGACTGGAGCTTGAGGAACGTCGACAGGATGCGCATCCTTTCCTTTGATGGGGGCGAGTTCATTGGAGCCGAGGTCATTCTGCGCCTGGGCAATCTCTCCGAACTCGGAGGTCGGTGGTTGAGAAGACGGAAGATTACGCCTGGCTTGATGTTCCCTGTGACCTTCATCGTCATTGTCGAACTCATCGTCATCCGTAGGATCCCCAGAGACCGCTTGGCCTTCAGATGACTCGTTGGAGTTGCTTCCGCTGAGGATTGCTTGGAGTTCCAAACCTACACACTGGAGCAAACGATGGCCAATCTCTCGACTTCCGCCAACTTGTATAGCCGCATGGATCACCCGGGACTCGCTGAAACACATGCCAATGCCATTCATGACATGACCATCGAACAGCCTGTAACTCAGTTGGAAGAGCTTACGGACTATGGCATTGTCCGTAAACAACACCGCCCTGAAGTCTTCTTCGTCGGCGGCGTCCAATCGACCGAAGGAATGTCCTTGGTGTTGTTCAATCTCCAAAGCAGCTTTGAAGGTCGGCCAAGCGTCTTTCAAAAGTTCGCGCGCAACCTCGATCATCTCGTCGAGGCACCGTCTGATGGCGTCGCCCTCTCGTTCGTCCGATGTGAGGGCGTCCATCCCAAAAAGTCGAGAGTCTGCGCTTTCTTCATCCTCATCTTCGTCCGGCTCAGTAGTAGCCTCATCGTCATCTTCATCGATCCTGCATGAAAATGGTCGGCCGACAGGAGTGTGCGTATAGATCGTGACTGCCGGCTGCAACCCGGAAGAATCGCAAACGGGCATCTGTGATGAAACGGAAGCGCTCGCATACGTTTTGACAGGTCCTCCGCTTCGGAACGGCTTGTTGAAGGAGACTGCGGTTTGGGTAGCTTTATCGTTTTTGGCCTCGTCGAATATGGTTGCGATATAGGAGCCCGGCGTGAGTGTCTGCACAGAGTCGCTGCCGATGGAGCTGGGCGAAGGAGCGCGAGAGACCTCTGCGGAAGACTTTCGAGAAGTCGCCAAGCCTGGAGAAGGAATGTGATTTAGTATGCGGCTTAGGCATCTCCCACTGGCAGGGTAAAACATACCTGGAGCACCCTTGGGTGACCTTGAAGCCCGAAGAGCCATGATTCTTCCTGCTTTGGATTTCGGCTTGGGAGGCTGCTTTGCTAAAACTTTGGCGAGACCGGAAGGGAAAGGACCGGAACCGACTTGCGACGCGTTTGTCTTGTTTTCATTCTTGTCTTGGTGCGAAGTGCCGGTATCCTTGCCTTGAAGTTTAGCTCGGAGGACTCGAGCTCGACTTTGTGCTTCGGTTGCAGACTGCGCGACTCGGGCTTGATGTTGAGCATGAAGTCTCGCATTTTCCTGTTGTTCGTGAAAGACTCCTTGTCCGTTGGTGAAATGACGATAGATACCATGCACCGAATCCGTGTGGATAAGCTGATCGCCCAGCGTCTTCATCTGAATTCTGGGAACCGGTCCGCTGATCAGCGGGTGATCTTGCGGGAACAAGACGGACCCAAAGGTAGTAGGGGGAGAATCGATATCTCGAATGATCTCTTCGACGTCGCTCTCGTGTTTTCGGTCGATTTCGTCGATCTCGGCTTGGGTAGGGGGTAGACGGATACCTTCAGAGCTTCCGTCAGATGGGAACAATGTTGTGGAGCTTGGCATCGACACGAAGCTTGTGGCGATCGACGAGGTAGAGTGTGGACCGGGAGGACCAGGGGGGTAAGGTCGATTGTCGGGTGTGAAAACCCCTGCGAGGTTGTTCGATTTGACGTGATTGTCGGCGTGTCGATCACCGGGAGCATGTTCGAGATGCTGGATCTCGTGGTCAAACGCTTCCATGTCCGAAATGACGCGCTGTCTCTCTTGTTGGAGTACCCCTCGGAGCTGAGACGCGGAAAGGATGGGTTCCTCGTCGTCGTCTTCGTTGGACTCGTCGTAGGAATCGCCAAAGATGGATCTATTGGTGACGAGATCATCTGTGACACCGCTACCGTTACTCTCCGACGCGTGGAGATCCTTGTGTTGTTCCGATTGATGGGGATCGGGCATACCAAAGACAAACCCTTGATGGGAACCCTCGATATTCGCTTTGCCGGACGGTTTGTATTCGAGAACTACCGTGCTGCTGGGATAATCCATGTCACGATGGAGAGCGTGTCGGTCTCTGCATCTTGAGATGACATGGAGGAGATCATGACGGCAGAAGACGACATAGAGGAGTGGGAAGCTGTCGTGATGAGTTGAATAAAAGCTTGAGGTTCGGGACTTTTAATACCAGAATCAGGTTGGTGGTGTTGAATGCGCTCGCTAGGAGAGCTTGATGGCGTGGTCATCTGTATGCAAACAACGCGACCGCTCAATCACGATCCGACCCTTCGTGCTGCCGCAGACTGCCTACCTTTTCGTAATCAAACTCCCATCGATTTGTGAAGCGTATAAGAGGAAATTTCGGAAGAAGCGAGTTGTGTGGTGATCTGATCGTCGAGATGCGAGTTGCGAGAATGTCAGTCAGACATGAACGATACGAGACACAGGAAAAGAAGCTTACAGTATCTATGACGCAGTTCGCGAGTTATTGACAAGCGATGTGAAGATATTACCTGTAGGAAGTCAGGCGTGAGACCAATGAGGCAAAAGAGGACGTCAATCACCCTCCGTCAAATCGATACGCTCTGTATATATGCCTCATCGACACTCACTACCAGCCATTCCAAGCGCATCAACACCAAAGCAGAATCACCTCCTATCCTAGCGCGAGGACGAGCACTACGCACAAAAACACTCAAAGGGACCTCGGTCGTGGAGCCCAGGGCTGTATGTGAAACACCCTCGGGGCAGAGTCGCAGCAGCAAGGCTGAAATATTCCGTATCAGGTCATCCGCTTCGCGGATTCTTGACCTGGTGTACGTACCGATGCTTCTTCTGATTGGCGGTTGACAGTTGGAAGGCTTCTCTGCAAGCGTGGAGCCTGCAGAATCGTGACGAGTTGCTTTCGGAGGCGTAACAGTATCGGCGATGTGGGTGTTGGGTCGATATCTATAGGTCGGTGGTGTCAACGGAGTGGCTGATAACGATATCTTTACCGCAATCATCCTCAAGCAGCTGATGGGGTCCCGGCGATTTTCGCATGCACCCTTCGAGAAGATTCCTCTGGGGTTTCCGCGTTTGCGCCTTGACGTGCTCGAAGCAACCTTCCATCAACATTGTTCCATCAGAAGCTTTTGTTTGAATACTCCTTTGACTGCCTTTGACTATCTCTCGGTTGAACGGTGGCCTTCCACAGGAACAAGCCAATTGATTTGTGCCTTGTTGGACCACCTTCTATCAAAATGAAAATTCAGCCAACGATGTAACTATGCATTCACCTGCTCACCTAGCAAGGCGTATTATCACCTATGTAGACACCTATCAGAAACCGGGACAGTTCCAATACCAGATGCCATTCAAAAGACACCCTACCTCGGATCGCACGTGCCTTATTCGGCTCCCTTCTGTTACAGACTCACCCTGAAACGTCTCGCTTCCCCTTCCCGTTCCTGATCCGCGGGTCTGTTTCCATCGAGGTTTCCTTGACCTTTCGGACTTGCCGGCGGAGGAGCGAACTCGTTGCTGAGATGTACGAGAGATCTTCTCTCGAGAAGTGTGGGGAACATCGTACGAGGAGGATCTACAGATTGTATACGGATAGGAGGGCCAAACGCGAAACAAACGACTCACTTTGCGAAGACCGGAAGTACGGGGATTTGAGACTACCTGTCATTGCGCGATCGTCGTATCTAGAAAGTAAAGCACATTTGAGAGTGAGATCGTCTACAAACGGCTACCTACCGGATTTCCAACATGGTTCATTGTATATGCGAGTACAGCGGATACGGCGCGACAGCGCTACAGATTGCACACCCGTGAGGCGCACACAATCGTACAAAAACAGGCAACAAGAATAGAACAGCGACAAGACTTTTCGAACTCCAAGCAAGCAAGGTAGAGAGACATCCAGACACTACATGTACCACGCAACATTTTCAAACTCGCTGTTCTTTGCAAACATCTTGGCAATCTTCAACGGATCGAATTCATGCTGCACAAGACCTCGAGGTCCAGAAGCCGCAGAGGAGACAGTCTGAGTGTCGGAAAAGGATTCCTCTTCGTAGAACAAGGCTCGACTCTGGCGCCGATGATGTCGGCGTAACAGCAGACCGAAACAATGGAAACAGATCGAGTGGCACGAGCGAACGAGTAACACAAGCCGTTGGTGAGTCGCTGCAAGTTGTCGGCGCCGAGGTTGTTCTCATCGACCAGGACGATGTAGTGGGTTGGCCTAGCGGTACCGACGAGACCGGCTTGGGCTTGGAAGTAAAAGTCGAACGCAAACGGATGAACGACGGTTCGGTCGACAACGAGTCTAGGAGGCAAGTTGCCGGAACAGTCGCAGACGGCACCGGACTTGGAGAAGAACCTCATGTTGTGCTTCTTGGCGGCAATGACAAACGTGGTCTTGGGCTTGTATCCGGGCTTGAGAGCGTCACATGCCATTCGAATCGCCTTAATTTCCTGCTGGACGACAATGGCACACTGTCCCTCGGAGACACCGTCACGATAGAAAATGATCGAGTCGGGCAAGTACTTGGTGTTGGATCCGTAAGCCATGAGCGCTCCTTCCATCATACCCTGCAAATCTTTGATGATTTTTTGTCGACTTTCCTGCAGTCGCATCGTGGCCAAGTACAAGTTGTTGTCGGCGACCTTGCCCGAGACAATGGCGGCAATGGAAGGCGCGATGATGTTGTCTCCCCGAGGAGGCGGGTGACTGACGTCGGCGCCGACCAACATCGTTCGGTCCGTCAATCCGGGCAAGACTTGCAAAGGAACGGTATGGGTGACGCCTCCGAGCTTGGCGTGCATCTTCATCGCGACATTGTTGCAGTACTGGTCTAATCCTCGTTCACTTCGCAACTTGCTCGCCAACAAGCATTGAGTCGGGACGGGAGCCTTCAAGTTGGCAGCGACGCATCGCTTTACCTCGCTCGTACAGCAAAGCGTCCCTTCCTGGCAAAATCACGATGATTAGTTGTGGCGCGATTGTTTTACCATCCGCGGCAAAGGCTGCCCCGCCTGCGCCCATGAGCGCGTTGAGGACAGCTTCATTGACACCACTGGAATTGGAACCGCCTTGAGCGGGGTTGATGGGGCTAATCAAGGGCGGTTGCTGAGTAGGCATGTCCATGCCGGTTTTCTTGAGCGTGTTGACGAGGTAAGTGACGAATCCTTGCATCATCTGGATATCGGCACTTCGGTCGAACGATACGACCGCCCACGCTTTCAATAGCTTTCCTTTCTTGAAGAACTGCTTGCCGAGGACGTTCCATGCGCCACTTCGGGGTTGCATTCGACCGTTACGGCCCTCGTAGAGGACAGTTGGGGGAGGCAAGACACGCGCGGCGACATCGGTCAAGTTCCTTTGAACCTGGATTCCCCAATCGGCAATCTTTTGCTTGCGTTCCCATTCGAGAACTGCTCGCCATCTCAGGACTAGAAGCAAGGGTTATCAGCATGTGAAGCGGTGAAGTGGAGCGATAAGGGGAGAGGCGAAGAGTTAACCTACTTTCGTCTCGTCGATCGGTAGGTCGTTGCGCGGCAATCTTGATCATTTCGGCGGTCTAGAGGGCAGGGCTTTAGCACTCGACCGGCATACAGCAGCTGCACAGAGCTACATGAAGTGGTAACATACCTGATCCAAGGTAAGTTTGTTCGGAGGCAAGGAGTTGAAAGCCTCCAACGCGACAAACTCCATCGGCACGTAGTTTTGTCTACCATAAACCACGCAGGGAAGACGAGGGTACCGGAGATCCTTGTTGTACACCGTCAGGTAATACGCTGCGATATTGGTCCTCTCGTCAGGCGCTCCATCACGACCGGCAAGGATAAATTCAATCTCGGACGCAGGCTTGGTGGTGATGGATTTGACGCTGAATATCTTGCTACATGCGCGATGGGTGAGCTTGAATTTGCTTTGACTGAAGATTTTTCGAAGTTTGCTGATTTCGAACGGTCGAAGTTCTTGGGCCATTTCGACTCGAGGAGGGGGGCCTTCGCCACCGCCACGACCGCCACGACCGCCACGACCACCACCTGCCAAAGCAGAGAAATCAGTGTTCACGAAGCATAGGCGAAGATCGGAGACGACTCACGACCACCACCTCCAGATTGACCAAACAGCACTTGCGCCGCAACATCAATCATCGGACCGGGTTGAAGGAACGCAGAATACGCCGTGTCGAGTTGAATCCCGGGAAGACCCATGCCCGGTCGGAAAGATCTGCGGAGAGGAGAGATGGGTAAGGAGACAGAACAGTCATGTGGGAAATAACGACATACTGCATGAAGCCTTTGCCAACGAGGCCGCCTTGGGAGATGATTTCGACAGATTCTAGAGGATAAGATCGTCAGTTGAGAGGAATAGAAGGCTTGCGTACGCGGTACGTACCTTCATTGTTGATGCTCTTCATGGTGAACCATCTGTTTTGCTGAGATCCAACCGGGGTGAAGAAAGACATGGGCTATGGCACACCAGTCAGTAATTTCCGCACGATTGTGCCCTCGATCTGACTCACATCTTGTCGCAGCAGGACGTTTACAGCCATGATGGCGGTCAACATCCCCGCTTCCACCTGACTGCTTTGTTTCTTTTCCAAGCAAAATTCCGCAACCGACTGCAAGTCAATCTTGCTTGCATACCTTGAACGCGACGTCAAACTTTCGACCCGGAGGGCCATCTTGCTCTTGTCCAGGACGGGGAGGTCGCGGATTTTCTTCCGGGATGATCACTCGGATTTTCTTGACTTCAGTGTCGGAGATGAGCATTCTGACCGGTGTGAAGAGATTATTTCGACCATCGAACGCTCCAGCTGTAAACGAGGGCTTGAACTCGGGCTCCAAGGTTTCACCACATCGGTCGATGATCTCCCTTGTCAACAACAACGTCAACTTTGCAGCTCCCCTAACACCGGGAGGAGGTTTCCTATCCGCGGTCGCTGAAACAACCGGAACGATATCCACATCGTAGTGATAGATCGTTTTGCCCTGCCCTGCGAATCGGACTTGGAAGAAATTGGCGAGGACGTCGACCTTTTGGCCTTGGGAACCAAAGGATGGTCAAGGGTGGTAGTCGGTAAGAACGAGGGCTTTTTGACGGAGTTCAGCGGCTTCCCGGGCTGCGTGGTCTTTCGGGATACCGGCGAGTTCGGACTCGTAATATCGTCTCTCGACGGCCATCTTGGAAGTTGTGGGAGACGGTCTGAGGGGAACAAGAGAGAGGGAACAGACTCCTGGACCACTAAGACGTTATATATCCCCTCTTCATAAGTGGAAGAGGAGGTCTTGAGGAGGAGGAGTGATGACGAGCTGAATAACAAGGTTTGCTTCCGATAAACGCGTCGTGTCGACGAAAGTGAAGCCGAAGGCCGGTGAAGACCGACGTTTCACGCGCGTTTCAGGGTGTAGACGTCAAGAATGGCTTATGGTCGTCCTTTTGTCCATTCCTTTGGTTGTTTCCTTCATTGGGTCGCAGGTGGTGTCAGGAAGTGTCGTGGAAGCCACTAGAATGTTCACTGTGGTACTGAACCGCTCTGCAAAATACGGATTGAAAAGTGGGAAACCAATGTGTGAATCTAAGGGCCAACAAATAAAGAAGTCTAGGGATAATACGAAAGACATCGTTGCCAGGAATTACGCATTGAAGGGTGCGAGCGAGATATGCGACGTGGAAGGATATCCTCAGTGAAATTGACGTACAGTTACAACGTCGCGTCTACCCTTAAGAGCTCGAAGTAAGCCGCAGGCGCGCCCAAAATGAAATACATCCATCTTCAGCAGCTGGGCAGTTTCTGACAAGGGGCTGGAAGGTAGACCCCGGTGAGCTCACCAATCTCCACGATTCTTCCTTTCTCCTGGTGAAGATTCGAACGACAAGGAGAGGCGATATAAACCCACCCGGCCAGCCTAGCCGGGATATGTTTTGCTGGGAAAAGGGTTTTCTCCATACTCGTTCCGCCATCTGAAGGGCTTTTGCTCCCGAATTGGGAAAGAGCCAAAAGATGGCAACGGAACATGAGTCTCGAGCAAAAGTTGTTCCAGTCCATTGGAGAGAAGACTGAAGCGTCTGATCATTACGTCGGACAAAGACCACTGGTGTTTCCGAGGTAAGTGTCGTTCCGGTTTCAGCTAGACTTATTTGAGGAAGTAGCATTGGATGCAGGGGTGTCAGTCCTCACCAAGATTGGGCCCCCAGAAAAGCCATCTACAACTCATCAGACGAATTCAGCTAGGACTGCCTGCTAACTGCGTCCGACTCTGGAATCTCCAATGGTTCAGTTGGTGTGGCGAGCCATGCTTCTGTCACACTAGGCCCAGCTTCTCCGCAATACAGTAACGGAAACACCGCGTCTCTGAAAGTGCGATTCTCTCAAAGTCGTCCGCGTTTCATTTTGCAAGAACTTCACAACATCGGTGATGGTCCTGATCGTTCTACTATAGTTGTAGTGGTTGAAGGATCGTTATACCTGGTTATTTTCATGTCTAAATGCTAGATCTTTGATAGCTGCAACGCCCATCATCCACGTCGTCTGCCCGCGCAAAATAGCCACAGTCTCGCAACTTTGCGACTGCCGTACAGCTAACCTCGCAACGGTGCCCTTGCGATGTGTTAGTCGGCTTAGTGAATTTAGCTGAAACTGTAATGAAAATTTGAGGCGAACTATCAAACATGACACAATTTAGATACGAAAACGACGAGACTCGAACACAAAAGCAGCTCTGCTATTCAACATAAAAGAGCTAATTACGGCAGTTGCTTCGGATACTGAAGCATTCTTGAAGAGAATACATGGGCATCAGCCCTCAGATCACCATACCGTTGTACGAAACCTCTCCACATATACGAGTCTTCTGTCAGTTCTGCTGAAGTCAGGCTACCATGATTCAGTGAATCTCCTGCCAGAGGCCGAAAGAAAATGCCTGGCGTCAAGTCAACAAAAAGCAAGGATCACTACGCAAAAGGAGATCCAAGGAAGCTATACGATACTTCCTTTTTTGGTACAGGAAAACTTGAAGAACATTTCAAGAGGTACTTGTATATAAGATTTATGGTACACTGCAGTGAGAGTAATGAAGCACGGTACCTGCTTGTCTATCCTGCTCCTTTGTGCGATTGAGAACACGCTATACGAGGAAAACAATGGCACAACAAACACACTGCGAGTACGCTCAGAGGGCACCAGATAAAGAGTTGGCAGAAAAACTACCGCGAATCCTGATCAATGTGATGAGTGTCCAGATCGCGAAGGGCAGTAAGTAGTCCGGCGATTTCTTATAACTGATTACCGCTTCTGGCCTCGATATCGTTCGAAGTTTGACGGATTGTTGGCGAAGTAAGCTTTCATCGTTCACGAAGGGTTACTGAAGAGACTAACATCAGACCTCCTGTGCTCACAGAGGGGGCAATGTAAGAGAGGTTTATTATCTGAAATTTAGTCTTGGCATTCTACTCATATCCACCGGACCTCGAACTTTTCAGATGGTATTATAGATCGGAGGAAAAGAATCATCTCGTCGGCCTTGAATGTTGTTACCATGCTTGGATCGTGATCAGGAATCGCTGCACACAGGCCTGGGAGGCTGGCTACCTCGTTTATGCTTATCTCTGTAGTCCCCCAGTAAGTACAGAGTATTCCATAATTCGTACATCTCCGTCGCTCTGGGCGCCAGGAACTCGACGCTGAATCATCATTTGGTTAGGTAAAAGCATTGAGATGTGCTGCTATATATAAGACCGTGGCGCCTGTTTTGACAGCAGTTGTCGAAACGGTAGCTTCGGTCGCAGGTGCATCCGTTCGGACTTTCTGGGAGATGACGGGCTCAATTGAACCGTCTACCAACGCCGGCGACCCTACGGCAGGCTTCTCCGTAGAGACACAAGATGCCGGACACACACAGTAGGGACTGAAAGTATTCTGCCACTATCGCCTATCGCGCTGGAGCCCTTCGTCGCGTCTATTCGATTGTATTGGGCGTTTGTTAAACCAAGCCATTCTGTGTATAATCGTATTTTCAGGGCAGAGGCAATGTGATACTGCACTTGCTAATTTTATGTGATGCTGCCTGACAAGTGCGCATAACATGGGCATAATTACTGGTGGGCACAGTGCAAGAGATAGCAATCCCGGACCCCGCACACGTGTAGCGCTCAAGAATTATAATTCACTGACCGTGTCTAGGCTCCCTTGGAGCGGTCCGTGAGTGATGCGATGAGGGTATTGCCGGCCGATACAGAGGTGATATGTGCCGAGACCATTGGAGGAGGAGCATATACTGACGTGTTTAACCGCTTGCCTAATCGCCTCTCAGGTGCAAGACTAGTCAAAAACAGAATAGACTCCAAGCCGCGCAAAGCCCGTGGTTCAGCTCTTCACGACTGCGCAAGGAAACAACGATGAGTGACTTATCTTGGATCATGGCATCAGATTTGTAACGAGGCTTTACTAGGGTGGCAACGAGTATGGGATAGCAGTAGTGCCTCGGCTCCAGGTCTAGGTTGTGGAGGCACCACTGACCCGCTCATTGTTAACCGGAGTGCAATCGATGTCGATTCAGACAGGTATAGACATGGGAGAGGCCGATAACAGTGCTTCATTCTGAACTTGGGAGACTGTCATCTCCTGGCTGAAAGATGCTCCAACACGATGTCTACCTCTCAGGATGAAGAAGACGACAGGGATTCGCTATTTGGCAGCGACACTTCCGATGACGGGGCAGACGTGAACCAGACGATCACCACTCCGGACGAGCCAGCTACTGTTGATCCTCCTCCTATACCGGGCCTGGACGTGTTCCCTTGTCTCCTACCGGAAGATACAGCGTGTGAGTATACCCTTTCTTTGAGCGTCGGAAGCGTTCTTACGTGTCGCTGCGAACAGCCAAGCTCTTGCAGGAGATTGCGAAATCGGACATGTTTTGCGGGGGACAGAGGAATCAAGCGATGCTGTTCACTTCTGCGAAGGGCGACATCACGAGTAACGTCAACTCCGCTCAATCCTTTCCCGCATACTTGCAAGACCTCCCCGCAACCCTAGAAAGTATGCTCACCGCTCACCTACCAGCGGAAACGATATCAACGCTCTTCCATCCCTCTCCCGTCGACGCCTCATCCCGCCAGATCATCCTCAACCTCTATCGTCCCGGAGAAGGTATCTCGCCGCACATCGACTTACCGGGGCGGTATGCGGATGGAATTGTGGGAGTTTGTCTTGGTAGTGGCTGCGTGATGGATTTCGAGCGACGTCTTCAGGGACGTGAAGATCCGGATGATGAGAAAGAGACGAGCGAGTACTCGGTGTATATGCCCGCTCGGACGATATACTGCTTGACGGGTGCAGCACGGTGGTCTTGGGCCCATGGGATTCCTTCGAGGAACCGGGATCGTGTGGTAGGATTCGATGGAAAGGTCAGTACGGTATTACGCGATGTGCGGATTAGTATCACGCTGCGGTGGATGCAGCCTGGCGCCGAGGTGCTCAGGTGAGAAGAAATGAACACATGTATTGCATATACGATGCATTTTGACGCCACGATACGCGACTCTACCGAGACCCAAAGACGAGAACCCATTGATTGTACAACCCTAGACATCTACCATCCCTCCATATTCTTCATCGTCACACCGGGCGTCGACGTAATCTCACCCATGACAAACACTCCCGGCTCACCGGCACTCTTGATGCTCTCCAACGCGGCATCCACCTTTTCCTTGGCCACGATGATGACCATCCCGACGCCCATGTTGAACGTTCGTGCCATCTCGAGGTTTTCAATCTGTCCAACCTGCTTGATCCACTTCCAAATGGCCGGCATTTCCCACGTCGAGGCGTCGATCGTGCATCCGAGTCCCGAGCCGGAAGCGAACACTCGAGGAATGTTTTCAATGAACCCACCACCGGTGATATGGCTCATTCCCTTGAACAAGCCCGTTCGGATACCGGGCAAGAGCTGCTTGATGTAGATCTTGGTCGGAACCAGGAGGGATTCACCGAGCGTAATATCCTTGTTCCAGGGTGCCGGGTCCGAGTAGGAAAGACCAGATCGAGCGGCAACCTTTCGGACGAGGGAGAAGCCGTTCGAGTGGATTCCAGACGACGGAAGGCCAATCAGGACGTCGCCGGCCTGGATGTTGGGTGTCGGCAAGATCAATTCACGCTCGACGGCACCGACGGCGAACCCGGCGAGATCGTAGTCATCTGCCAGGCGATGTTAGCAGGCGCACATGGATCAGCAACGTCCACAACTCACCTGCGTGGTACATTCCCGGCATCTCTGCCGTCTCGCCACCAATCAACGCGCACCCAGCCTGCAAACAACCTTCGGCGATACCCTTGATGACGTCCGCCGCGACCGGCACATCCAGCTTGGAGCACGCAAAGTAGTCGAGAAAGTAGAGCGGCTCGGCACCCTGCACGATCAAGTCATTGACACTCATGGCGACGAGATCAATGCCGACGGTATCGTGCTTGCCCACATCCAACGCGACTCGAAGCTTGGTCCCGACGCCGTCCGTGCCCGACACCAAGACGGGATCACGGAACCCTGCGCTCTTCAAGTCAAAGGCACCTCCGAAGCCACCGATCTCACCGTCCGCGCCGGGTCGGCGAGTAGCTTTAACGACGGGTTTGATGGCGTCGACGAGGGCGTTGCCGTTGTCGACCGAGACACCGGCGGAGGCGTAGGTGAGGGGTGCGTCACTGGGTGCAGCGGCGCCCAGGGCTCTACGCGGGAGTCAGCTCGAGCTAGAGCGAAAGGAACCGCGCAACTCACCGGTGTGCAATATCCCTTCGGAAAGTCTTTCCCTCAAAGTGTACCGCATCCACGCCCTTGTACGCGAGATCCAATGCCTCCTGCAAGGTATCACCCTTGGCACAAACCACCAATACCCTCCCGCCATCGGTGACGACTTTCCCTTCCTGCGCCTTGGTCCCGGCGTGGAAGACGACGACGCCGGGCACCTCACCGACCGTGATCTCGATTCCCCGTTCGTATTTACCCGGGTATCCTCGACTGGCCAAGACAACACTGACGGCGAACCCTCGCTCAATGTCGAGGCTCACAGCGTCCAACCGCCGTTCGACGCAGGCCAACATGATTTCCGCGAGGTCGACTTTCGGGGAGAGGAGGAGCATGAGGGCCTCTGTTTCGGGGTCACCGAATCGGACGTTGTATTCGAGGACTTTGGGCCCGGAGGGGGTAAGGATGAACCCGGTAAAGAGGAGTCCGACAAAGGGAAATCCTAAGGAGGCGGGGGTAAGCGGCGTCAATATCAACTCGCACCGAGAGGGACCTACCATCCTTTCGCATGCCCTGAATCGTCGGCTCCAAACACTCCTTGACGCACTGCGCCATGATCTGGTCCGTACAAACCGGCGCAGGCGCATACGCACCCATCCCGCCCGTATTCAACCCGGTATCCCCTTCCCCAATCCTCTTGTGATCCTGTGCGGCCGGCAAAGGTTTGATCGTATACCCATCGGAAAAGGCCAAGATGGAGAGTTCGGGGCCTTCCAGGTATTCCTCGATGACGATTTCGTCCCCTGCCGAGCCGAAGTCCTTGTCCACCAAGACGGACTTGAGCGCCTGTTCCGCCTCTTCCAGGGTTTCAGGCAAGAGCACACCCTTGCCCGCTGCCAGACCAGAGGCTTTCAACACCACCCGCGTGAATCCACAGGAACGCAGGTACTCGCGCGCCTCGGGGTACTGGGGAGCCGTGAAGGAGCGGAAACCGGCGGTGGGAATGGCATGACGGTGCATGAAATCCTTGGAGAGGGTTTTCGACCCTTCGAGGAGGGCGGCTTCGGGTGAGGGGCCAAAGATGGGGATGCCGGCTGCGAGGGAGAGGGAGGGAGGGTTAGACGGGTGCGAGATGGTGGGAGAGTGGGCTCACCTTTTCGGAAGACTCGTTCGACGCCGTCGACGAGGGGTTGTTCGGGCCCGGGGATGCAGAGGTCGACCTGGTGGGATGAAAGATTAGCAGGTGGGAAGGGATGGTGGCAGCGTCGCGGGATGACGTCGTTCGAGAATGCCATGAAGCGAATCGACGTGGTCCTCACTCGTCCTCGCCGACGTTATTCCGCCTTCCAACCGCAGTCTCCAAAGATTGAAAAGAAGCCGCCACCTCCACCCCCGTTTCAGCTTGGTTCCGCGAGAAGCGGTTACGCTGCTGCGTTGCGTTCCGTGCGGTCCGTTCGAGACAACGGGATTCCCTTTGCAGAGCGAGAGCCTGCGCTGCAGCTGGCCTCCCCACGACACGTCATACGACGTGCCTCGGAAAAACACCATACGAGACTGTGGAGAGGGCCTAGTCTCGTTTCGTGTCAATAGGACGTTTCCTCCCTGTGGTGGATACGAGCAGCGTTGTCTCGACCATTCGCGAATCGGTTTCCTTGCTTCGCTCGGCGGTATCACTTGCGCTTCCACTCGTGGTACGGCGTCGATTCGTTCGGGCTTTCTTCTCGTTTCGTCATATCCTCATATCCTCTTCTCCTCGCCCTCACTCGGCCGCCCGCCGCTCGCCTCGGACTCACCTCCCTCTCCCTCGCAAACCCCACCAACCCCTCAAACCCTTGCCCCCACGCAACCGCCACATTCTCCACTTTCCCGCCTCCGCCCCCCAGCATCCCCCCGGTCCCGCCATTCCCCGGCGCGACGTACACTTTCGCGACCCGCCCACTCTGTGCGAGTTTCCAGGCGAGCGCGTGTTCCCGCCCGCCCGAGCCGAGGAGGAGGATCGTGAGGTTTTTCGGGCTAGGTGGAAACGTGGTGATGGACATTGTG
This sequence comes from Naganishia vishniacii ANT03-052, assembly GCA_015708705.1. Lineage (NCBI taxonomy): Eukaryota > Fungi > Basidiomycota > Tremellomycetes > Filobasidiales > Filobasidiaceae > Naganishia > Naganishia vishniacii. The sequence goes on from MU158416.1 coordinate 36,210, forward strand.
GGTGTGGATGTTCTGCCCCTTGTGCTTTCCTCGACGGCCCGGGTGTGGGGTGACGCATTACCATCAAGGTGAAGCAACCCGAAGGCAGTCACCCCCGTGTGCGGAATCAAAGCTGAAAAAGGCAGAGTCACGTGTAGGAGGGAAATTTGTGCGGATGCAAAGCGGGGGGGTGGGATTTGATGCATATGGCTTCCTTTTGATTTCTTGTTTTCCTTATGGTCTGGTTCCCGCTTCATCTCCTATTGTTCCCACGCCGACGATGCCGAAACGACCCGCAGAAGCCGCAGATATCTCCCAGCCGGCGCGCGTAAAGGGCGCAGAGGGAAAGGCGGAGGAAGGGATGGGCGAGTTTGAGGATCAGTGGGAGGATGAGATGAGTGACGAGGAGATCATCGACGGCGATTTGGAGGCAGAGGATGGTAAGCCGTGTTTTCCTTTCTGCTTGCAGACCCTGGTGCTGATATCGTGGCAAGGCGTCATGATCGATTCCGAGATGATCCCCGCCGCGGAGGATGCAGAACCCGAGGATACCACCCCGGTCGATACCTACCTCCCCGGCCATTCCCGTCCCTTGGAGACCGACGAAACCCTCGAACCCGATCATTCAGTCTACCAGGCGCTCCACCAGCTCTCCTACACGTGGCCTTGTTTGTCGTTTGACGTGTTGCGGGATAACCTCGGCTGGGAGAGGGGAAAGTTCCCGCATACGGCGTGGGTGGTCGCCGGGACGCAGGCGGGGGATTCCGAGGGCCAGGCGGGGGGGATGAGTGTGAGGGGCAAGGATGAGGTGGTGGTGATGCGTTGGGGAGGGTTGAGTCGGACGCAAAAGGAGGGAGACAATGATGATGATGATGATGAAGAGGATGAAGAGGATGATGAAGAGGAGGAGGACGCGCATTTGGAGTACCTCTCCATCCCCCACGTCGGTTCGGTCAATCGGATCCGAGCAGCACCGATGCCACCCTCCCCTGCACTCCTCCCGCCTCCACCGACGCCATACCACGTCGCCACCATGTCGGAAACGGGGAAATGCCACATCTACGACGTACGTCCGTTGATTGACCAACTCGAGTCGCCCGGCTCGCAGGGGATCACGCAGCGCATGGAACGGGCCAAGCGACCGGTGTATACGGTGGGGAATCACGGCAGGAATGAAGGCTTTGCGTTGGATTGGGCGGGAACCTACCACGGGAGTGGGATGGGGACGCCCAGTGATTTACGGCTGTTGACGGGGGATGTGGCGAGCAAGATCTTTTTGACGACGGTCACTCCGACGGGGTTCACGACCGCCAACACCGCCTACACCTCACACACCTCGTCCGTCGAGGACCTGCAGTGGTCACCCTCGGAACCAACAGTGTTTGCGAGTTGTTCCGCCGATCGGTCCGTGAGGATCTGGGATGTCCGAGTAAAGAGCCGGAAGAGCGTGACGGGGATTGTCGGGGCTCACGAGGAGGATGTGAATGTGATTTCGTGGAACAAGGGGGTCGAGTATTTGATTGTCAGTGGTGGCGATGAAGGGGGGCTAAAGACGTGGGATCTGAGGTCCTTGAAAGCCGAGTACGTGCGCTTCAGTTCTCCTTCTTGGTCCTCGCGCTGACGCCTCCTCGCATAGTCTCAAGGCGTCGCCCCAACCCGTCGCACACTTCAACTGGCACCGAGCACCCATCACCTCCGTCACCTGGTCACCACACGATACCTCCCTCTTCCTCGCCGCCTCCGCCGACGACTCGGTCACGATGTGGGACCTCTCCGTCGAAGCAGACGACGATGAGCACGCTGCCTCGCGCGCCATCGTGGATGCCCAGGGGAGACAGGTGATCGTTCCGCCGCAGTTGTTGTTTGTCCATCAGGGGCAGAAGGATGTCAAGGAGGTGCATTGGCATCCGCAGATCCCCGGATTGGTTTGTTCCACTGCCGGGGATGGGTTTAATGTGTTCAAGACGATTAGTGCGTAGGCGCGTTGTAAGCGATGGAGTCGGTGGATGATATTTGCGTGGTGAATGCGATTGGTTCGGGGCGGGGTGATGCAAAGTAGCAAGTGTGCCGGAATCATCCTGTTTGACCAGTCTGGAGCGACAGAGTTGACTCGGCCAATCCATGCAAGTGAGCCTGACCGCGCAGATTTGTTCCGTCTGCCGTCTCCTCTGCCTGCGCCCCGGCCACAAGCGTCGATTGATGCACCGCCTGTGTGGGAATTGTCTCTGAAGTAGTGGGCTGTGTACAGTCTGCATGACACAGTAAACCGCGCGCAGCAGATGGTACCTATAACGTGCTATGCAAACGTGCTGTTTGACAAGTATTCAAGATGACCTCGTCTGGCTGATCTCTTTTCTGTCTCGTCATTTATCCCTTACCCCTGACGGAACCAAAAGAAGTGTTTCGGCAGAACTAATGCCCCCGCGATGTTTTAAGCTTCAGGAGGTTGCAGCGCCTTGAACTGCCTGCATCGGTAAAAGTCCCTTTCAACTGACTTTCAGTTGTTCCTTTCTTTCGTTAAGGGAGACAGATCATACAAGCGGAAAATATATATCTTTCAAATTCTTGGTTTAAATGCCCCTGAATTAGCCGACATCGGATAGTCTCCCTCCTGATGGCACGATACAGTTGACAGCCTCTGCTTGTTAACATCTCCCTACTGGGAATCACTGGCACTTGGCGTGGGATCAGGAATGCTCGATGTAGCGTCGACAGTCGATACCATGTCAGCGATAAAACGTGTTTAAATTGCTTTATGAGGAATCAGGTCCACAGTCGACGCTTGATGTTTGGTCGGGGAGAGGTGATGATGGTATGGTGGGATGCAACTTTGAGCAATGTTCAATAGCTGCCGAACCGATCTCCTCGAAGGTTTGGTTACGTAAGAAAAGGAGTCCGGAGCGGTCGATATCCTCAATTTTGTGTAAAGGCCTGACCATTCTTCCGCAAAAGAAAACGTACAAAATCGCCGTTTGCGACTGAGAGGGGTGCGTCGAGGCTAGTGTCGCTGTACAGTCCAGTCATCAGGGACACGTCACTAGCAGGCGACTTAGGCGCGTTACCTTTCGAATGAGGAGTCAGGGTGTCTGTCAATCAAGTCATCATCCTTCGCTCATTGTTATCATAGTCGCATGCATGATACAACTGCTCGATTGCAGTCATAACATGCAGCGCCCATCCTCACTTTTTTGGGAGGCCATGGAAACTAGCCCGTTTGAAACCTTTGCATCGGCAGAAGGCGACGAGATGTGCTGTGCGACTGCTGCACTCCGGAATCTAACCTTCGAAACGCCACAAGCAGTTTCTTCCCTGATTCTGTGACTGTACGCCAGCATGTGAGCAGATTTCGACGGGAAGGGGGTCCGATCCTAAAGCGATCGGAGTGGCGTTGAGGCGTTGTGCCGTAGGTTCATGTTCTGTAAGTCCCACGGCCCTTCCGACGCCTTCTCCAGACAGACGAACTGCTGAATGAGACACGAAGCAAAATTTCAGTCGGTGTGTAGACCGGCCACCAGAGCCATCAGAGACCAGCAGGACTAATGTCATAGTCCGACGTGGGAGTGGCGTCGCCATAGGATTTCGTAGAGCTCGAGGAACCTGCCGTTCGTGACCATCAGAAATACCTTTCTCAAACTTGGAATCATCACCTTCATCGGCTCTCGTACTAGCAAATTGAGGGGCCAGCAGAGCGCCCCTTCAAAGCCAGTGATGTTGCGATGCCATCAAGCGCCATCTATGTATACCGGTCACTGTCTGAAGCCCTTCGCTTCATCTACTGGGAGCTGATCGTCATTGCCATCGCCGGACTACCGGTCGAAAAGACCCGCCAACGATGCGGTTGAAGTGTAGAGAACCCATACTAGTGTGATTGCGCGCATTTGACATTTGTGATGCCCCCTACTTGTGTGATTCTCAGTTACCGCGCCCGTCTTCAATGGTTGCGTGGAAGCCCACTGGGCAGTAACGTCAACGACATGCATAGAAACACTATTCAAGATGTCCATATTCCTCGCAAAGCGTACGCCCCCGTTCATCCAGCACACGTCCTCGCCGACCTCTGCCCGACAGGTACAGCTCTCCGGGATCGCAGCAGTCTTCCGGCACCGTCCTCCGACTCGCTCCCGGGGGAGTCGCGTCCCCATTCGAGGAGACGTATGGTCTTTTACCGCTTGTAAATCTGCAGAGGCAGGGTCGGAATGGTGTAAGATAGCCTTGTAAATAGTCGAGACGCCTTGATCGTTTGAGATAAGGAGGGTGGACGGTTGGAGGGACGGTTACTGTGACGATTCGATTTGTTACTGAGGTGCCAAGCAAAGGTCTGATGTGCCATGTTTCAGCCGGATGTTGAAGGACCCAAGGCGTTGATTCGTTTTCATATGAAGGTGGTAGTATACAACTAGGATTGAAGAAAGCTATGAAGTGTCCGTGTTGGTCGTACGTGCGAGTCGACGACATCACCGTCTAGAAATCTATATTCAAAACGATCAGCACGGCAGTAAGACAGCAAGAGAGGCGGGGCTCGACTGACAATAATCCGGCTTCCTCCCATCAACGCCATGATCACCCAACGCACTCCCCAAATCATCCATCGTCAACACCAACCTCCCACCCTCCCCCTCCCCTCCTCCCTGTGCCGCGGCAGCCGATGTCCGGAGCTTGGCGTAATGGAGGGCGTCTTGGGCGATGTCGGAGACGAATTTTTGGGCGGCGAGGGAGAGGAGACGGGTGAGGCGGGGGTCGGAGGGGGAGAAGCCGGATTTTTGGAGATAGTGTGTTGTTACTTCGTCGGGGATCTGCGCGAGTGGGAGCGAAGCGACCACGAGCAGAGGGCGGCATCAGGTAGTTGAGAAGGGAAAGAATGAAGAATGATCAGCACGTCTCACGTCTCACGTCTCGCTGCGCTCAACCTTCGCCACTCACCAACGGCCGATAATCATCCAACAACACCATCAACTCCCCTACTCCCCCATCCCTCCTCCTGACCCACTCCTCCCTCTCCCTCCTCCTCCCTTCCTCCCGCCTCACCCTCTCCCTTTCCTGCTGTTCCCTCGCTGCTGCTGATGCCGATTCCGCGGCGGCGTGTGCGTGTGCGATGGTTTGGAGCATTTGTGACGGGAGGAGGGGGGCTGGTGGGGGCGCGTTGGTGGTGGGTGGTGGTGGTGGCGGTGCTGGGGGTTGGGAATCCATCTTGAGGTTGAGCAAAAGCACAGGGAGTAAGAACAAGGAGGAATCCTCATACAAGTTGTTAACTATGACAGAAACGGACATTTCCTGTATGTCCGCTCTGACGAATCCCCTCCCACTCAATCGGGTGAAACAGCTCTTCGTCGTCTTTCCTCTATTTCAGCCAACACAAACCATCACCACCACCACCCACCATGGACCTCTCGTACCACCGCGACAACCCCGTCGCACCACCAGATCCCATGGTAGATGCGGCAACTCCCGTCGGGTACGACAACGGTATTCAGTTCTGGGTCAATAAACGAAACCTCACCAGCGGGAATCCACGGGATCCTGTGCCGCCGTCGGATGAGCACCATCAGCAAGGAGGGAATGGAGCTAGCAGTATCATCATCTCGAGTGGGGAAGCGGTAACACCGACGTGGCGCCTTCGTTCGAGGTTGAAAACGTTTGCGGCGGCGCTAGTGTTGTGCCTCAACCTCGGGGTGGATCCGCCCGATATCGTCAAGACTCAACCGTGTGCAAAGCTCGAATGTTGGGTCGATCCGCAGCCCTTGCCGCCGAATAAAGCCCTCGAGGGGATCGGGAGGAATTTACAGCAGCAGTACGAGACACTCAGTCCGAAAGTGAGGTACAAGCAGCACTTGGATCCGAGTGTCGAGGAGAGCAAGAAGTTTTGTGTCGGGTTGAGGAGGGGCGCAAAGGAGGAGAGGGTGTTGTGGCATTATAATGGGCATGGCGTGCCAAAGCCGACGCAGAGTGGCGAGATTTGGGTGTTTAATAAGAGTGAGTGCGACGAATCGCGAGCGAAGCGAGATTTTTATCAGGGGAGGGAGGTACGAGCGGAGCGAGAGAATGACTTCCGAGCGAAGCGAGTACACAACAGGCGAGGGAGGGACCGACCGACCCCTCGAGCGCGTTGTAGGACGCGCGAGGGGACAAGGGACGAGCGGAGCGAGAGAACGGCTGCGTCGCAGGCTACGACGCTGAAGGCGACCGAGCGAAGCGAGAACACAACAGGGGAGGGAGGGACCGACCGACCTTCGAGTGCGTCGTAGGAGGCGCGAGCTGAGTAAGGAACGTGCCAGGCGAGAGAACGGTTGCGCCGCAGGCAACCACGCCATAGGCGACCGAGCGTCAACGAGCGATCCGTAGGCGGGAAAGGTCGTCGAGTGCGTCGTAGGACGCGTTAGAGACTCAATGACGATACCGGAACCCTCGGGGATCAAGGGACGAGACGACGTCACCGCCAGAAATGCGAGTATTCCGACTTGAGGGCTAGCAGAAGGAAACGGTGCTGCAGGCCACGATATTCGGAGGCCATCTCGCACCCGGGAGGCCGCGTGTGATGAACGGCCGACGACTTTTCGGGGAGGCCGACACGAGAAGCTCGTTCCGACGAAGGGAACCTGAGCACGAGTCGCGGGCTGCAATGTCAAAGTGACCTTCGCGAGAATACAACTCCGAGTTCAGCGTCATGTCTTCTCGGAGAGAGGGGCGACTCTGGACATTGACATACGCACAGAATCTCCAGGGAAAGAGACTCGACCCGCTTGGCAATGAAAACACGGTGTAGGCCGCGAGAAGCAACGCCGGGTACGAGAGAGGAGATGCCCCTCTCTGCGTCGGCCTGGAGCGATCGAATGGAGCGAGCTCCTTAGCGGGGAATGACCGGGCCTAATGCGAGCGCAGGGAGTGCCGTTCAGGTGTGCGGTCCCTCAGGGGAACGAGAAAACCAGGAGGTTGCGGGCCATGATACCCTTGTCGAGCGCAGAGCGAGAAAAGCTCTTTCTGAATGAGGCGATATCGTTTCTGGGTGTCAAGCGGACCGTATGGTGTGCGCAGGGACCGTATTGGAGAGGACGCGCATTGCGATATCTCAACGGCGTATTCGATAATCTAAGTCTGGGGTCGGCCAAGATGAATGGAGAGTTTCAGCGGAGACGGGGCGGCGCGAGAAGGCCCGGAGCATGAAAGTGATATCTCGCTCGTTTCTCGGGATTGTGTTGCAAACGCAATAGCAGCCTCGACCTCTTGCTACGCACGCGATGCCGTCCCCAGTCAGACGGAGAGCCATCCCGAACCCAAGGGAATACTTTGGCCAGGACAAGAACGAACTATCGGTGGCCGTTGGTTTGGCGTTTCAACGAGGACCTGGTACAATCCGCAGAGCGCCAGGCTGACGACGCTTTACTCGCAGACTACACACAGTATATTCCGATAAGTTTGTATGACCTGCAAACGTGGCTGGGCAGGTAAGTGACATCCCTCGCCATGTCTGTTCCCGGTCCTGCTCCGCCTTTCTAAACCGCTACGTTTTTCGACTCGTCGCACCTCTCAACCGCTCATCCCTCGCTTTGCTCACTCGCCCTCGCCACTCGCTACAGCCCGTGCATTTTTGTCTGGGAATGCTCCGCGGCCGGCAACATTGTCTCCAACTTTAATCGCATGGCCGAACGGCGGGACAAGGACTATGCCGAGAACGGCTCCCCCCAATCTTCCGCTCCCGAGGGGAGCGAGGCCTATACGCAGGGCCAGCAAGAAGGGCAGCCGCCACCAACTGGAACATACACCCCGTATATGGAGTGCATCCACCTTGCAGCGTGTCAGGCCGACCAGATACTCCCGATGACGCCTGAACTGCCGGCAGATTTGTTCACGTGCTGTTTAACGTCACCCATCGAGATCGCGCTGCGGTTTTTTGTCCTGCAAGACCCTCTGCGTATCAATGTTCAGCCGGGGGATCCAAAGGCAAAAATAACGCTCGAGATGGTCATGAAGATTCCGGGTGACCTAAAAGATCGACGGACCCCGTTGGGCGAGTTGAACTGGATCTTCACCGCGGTGACGGATACGATTGCATGGCTCGTCTTTCCCCGGGACGTCTTCAAGCGACTATTTCGGCAAGACTTGCTCGTCGCCGCCCTGTTTCGAAATTTCCTGCTTGCCGAACGAGTCATGCGCGCGTACCACTGCACGCCCATCTCGCACCCAGCACTACCGGCGACACATAATCACCCCTTGTGGAATTCGTGGGATCTGGCTGTAGAAGCGTGTTTGGATCAGTTGCCCGCATTGTTGGATGCGGTGGCGAGGACGAGAGATGCCGCTGCACAACCCGCTGCACAGCCGTCGCCTCAACCTCCGATATACACTTACGAGCCGTCTCGTTTCTTCGCGGAACATTTGCAGGCGTTTGAAATTTGGTTGCAGCACGGCGGTGCCGTATCCAGCAGCCACCTGGCATCAAGTCCGGACCATTTGGCCCTAGCACGGCGACCACCAGATCAGCTGCCAATCGTTCTCCAGGTCTTGCTTAGTCAAACGCACCGGCTTCGTGCGCTCATCCTGCTCAGCAAGTTTGTCGATCTCGGTCCCTGGGCCGTCAACCTCGCACTCTCTATCGGCATCTTCCCCTATGTCCAGAAACTCTTGCAGAGTCCCGCCGTCGACTTGAAACCCGTCTTGATTTTTATTTGGACGAGAATCCTCGCCGTCGATCGATCATGTCAGGTCGATCTGCTCAAGGACAGCGGGTTCACCTACTTTTCCCGCGTGCTTGCGCCACCTTCGCCACAGACACCGCCATTGCTGATCCCCAACGCGAGCGAACACCGCGCAATGTGTGCGTTCATCCTCAGCATGGTGTGTCGTGGCTTCCGCCAGGGCCAGGTTGCATGCATGGGCAACGACGTGTTCAAGAGTTGTTTTACTCGAGTGGAATCCGACGATTGGTTGCTCAAGCAGTGGTCTGCGCTGTGCATCGCACAGATGTGGGCGGACGGGTACGATGCCGCCAAAATGCTCGCCATCAAGGAAGGCTACCAGGATCAGTTGATTTTCATGCTCAAGGACGAGTCGGCAGAAGTCCGGGCGGCCGCAATGTACGCGATCGGGACGCTACTAGGCGCGTCTGGGATGCCAGCCGGGTCAGGAGAGCGTGGTGCGAATCCCAAGGGCGGAGGGGGCACGGGTGCACAGGTCGAGATGACGGAACGACAGCAGCTCAAGCTCGAAACCGGGGTGGCACAGGCGTGTGTGCTGCAGGCAAAGGAGGATGCGAGTCCGCTCGTGAGGAAAGAGTTGGTCGTCGTTCTTTCGTGTGTGGCGAGAGAGTGGCGTGGTTGGTTTGTCTGTGCCGCATGGATTTACCACGAAGAGGACGCTCGACAGGCCCGCAAAGAGGCAGGCGAGCGGGACGGAGCACAAGACGGATGTCAACTTGTTGCTAGCGCCATGCGAGAATGGAGCAAGCGCTCGGATATCAGCCAAGAGGAACACCACGAGAACAGCATGATGATGTTCATTTTCAAGTTGATGTATACGACCCTGCTCGACTTGTCGGTCGACCCGCATCCCGAGGTGGCGTCGCTCGCGTGTACGGTGCTCGACTACCTGACGGCGCTGCTCCTAGACTCGGCGTTCACTCGCGCCTGTGGATCGACCCTCAGGATCAAGCAGTACAAGCAACGTACCGGTCGATTCGAGCCTCAGATTCCGACCACGCCCGGGATCGACTCTCCTGGGCTCAGTGGGTCTGGCATGCTGGGCGTTCCGGCTACTGGGCCGTCATCACCGGAAATGGCGCCGTCCCAAGTCAAGCGGACAGATACGGGTGTATCTACCGCTTCGAGAATGACGGGCGTCTTAAAACGCAATAGCTCGATTGCCAATGCTCTCAAAAACTTTGCGTCAATGACTGGGTACGGCACGCCGCAAGAGGATAACCAGTCTGTGGCATCGGAAGACAGTCAGCCGGTCAAGTCAGCACCGCTCAGCCAATCACAGTCGCAACTGCATGTCCAGCCGTACGTTCCGCCTTATCCAATGGCACGGACTGATACCTCGGCCTCATTGAAACGCGCCAAGAGCCACGAACGCGTGCCACGCACGGCTTCGCTCGGATCGTTGCTCCATTCGTCTCGCACCGACTTTGGCTTTTCCAGCATGCACGAAGAAGACAAGCCGCGGACGGATTTCACCGTAGCTGACGTTGTACATGCCCTCACCGAGGAGGACATGGAGCGCCTTCGAATTCGACGATTCGCCAAAACCGAGGCAGGGGGCGGTGCCGAACTTACGTCGAATAACAAGGGTATGCCCAAGCCGCATGAGCTCGGACTAGGCATGGTCGCGAATGAGGTCAAGGACGATGTGTTGCCCTTGCGCAGCGAGTTCTACGACTACAGCTTGGAATACTTTAAAGAGCCTCAGATGAAGATTCCCGACGCGGATGAGCCGGGGAATGTAAAGTACAACGAGCAGATTTGGAGGTCGCAGCGGAATCAGCGAATGTTGGAGAGTACACGAAGCGAGGTTGGTCCTGCGGGTGAGTATCAACTAGAGATAGGCGGGGCTTGCGCTGACTCTCGTGCAGTTCATCAACCATGGACAAGGAGTTTGGGCTTGTTGCACAGTGATTCTTGGCCATCAATACTGCGGTTCCATACGTTCGAACCGCATCTTGCGGTCGCGGATGAGGCCAATAATATTTGGTAGGTCGTTTGCGTGGGTTTGCCGACCTCGGCTGATGTCGCGTCTTAGTATCTGGGATTGGCAAAACAAGCAACGTCTGTCGCGCTTTTCCGTTGCCGGCAAGGGCAGCAGCGTGTCCAGTATGCATTTCATCAACGAGACGGCGGCATCGCTGTTATTGACAGCTTCCAGTAAGTCTGTTCGAATGCGTTCTTGGAATCATGCTGACGAGACCCTTAGCCGACGGCAACATCCACATCTTCCGGGAATATGACCAACCAGAAGGCGCGCTCTTGACTTCCGCCTTCCGAGGTCTCGTCGAAAAGCATCCGGGGTCCCGACGAAGCGGCGTCGTCACGTCGTGGGAACAGCGCACGGGCCACCTCCTCGTCGGTGGCGATTCGCGGTTCATTCGAGCATGGGACGCGCGGATCGAATGCCCCATCTATGATTTCCCAACACAGGCGGGCTCCAACTGCACTTCAATCACGTCGGATGATTTCGGAGGCCATGTGTTTGTCGCTGGGTTTGGGGATGGGGTGATTCGAATCTTTGATAAGCGGTTAGGGGACGATCGTGCGATTGTGCGAGTGATTAGGCAGCATCATACGTGGATCAAGAATGTGACGATGCAGAAATGTGATGGGGCCGAGTTGGTTACGGGAAGGTGGGTGCGTTCGTGAGGTTGGTTAGGGTTTCAATTGACTGTGCTTTATAGTATCAACGGCGACATCAAAATCTGGGATATTCGATCGTCTGATATCCCCGTCTCGGCCATGAACGTCTCTGCCAATGGTCTCTCAGCACTAGCAGTCCACGACCACGCTCCACTCTTTGCCACCACCTCGGCGCCATACACCACATCCTCGGCCTACGGCTCCTCGACGGCGACCACAACCGGTAGTGGTGGCGTACGCAAGGGCCAACGAATGAACGTCTACCGGATTGAACATCGGGAAGAAGAGACGTCGCCGGATGATGAGGGAGAGGTGAATCCGTTTGATAGCGGTCGATATACGCCCTCGGGAGGGATGAACGGTCTTACGGGCAAGGAAGCGAGTCGACGACGAGCTAGCAACGGCGGTGGAGGGTATCCGTTCCCTTCCTCAATCGGCGGCGGCGGCGCCACGGATTCCGAAGGTCTTCAGCCGGTGTGTTTGAGCTCGACATTGTTGAGAGGGGATGTGGGGAATGCCATTGGTTTGGGGACTAATGGTAGTGGTGGAGCAGCACCGTTGCAGGGGAATGGGTCGAGTGCGAATTTGAATGTGCAGCCGGACTCGGGGCGGGATGTTGCGGGGAATGGGAGACGGAGATGGGGCGTACATCAGAATGCGTTGGCGTTCCATCCTGTGAAGGATGCTTCCCCACGAGCGAGAAACTTTAGCTGACTTGTTGGTCGGTGTTCGCAGCACAACCTCGTTCTCGCCGTCGGTGGATTCGACCATGCCCATGGAAACGTCCGGTTGATATCGTATGACAAGCCAAAGGGCGCAAGTGCAGCGAATGGGGATATAGTGCGCATGTGGGAATGAGCCTTGTATCCAGAGCGTTGTAATGATGGCATATAGTAATGATCATACATGGTAGAACTCGAAGACAGTAAGGAGAACAGCTTGGGTGGCGAATTCCGGCGGCCGCTTTCGTTTCGCGTGCTCGATCATGATCTACCCTTTCTCGTCTCCCTTGTTTGTGCATCTTGGCTTGATCAGTCGGTCGTCCCTCATGTCTCCCCCGACCTCCTGGTCATCGGCCCAGCGGACTGACAATGCCCGTCCCCGCCTTTCGGGGCCTCCGGTACCTTGTTCTGATCGCCCTCCTCGTTATAGCAACACTCATATACCTCAAGGCGTCCAGTCCATCCATCAGTTTGGCGAAAGGATACATCTCGCCTTTGGCCTTGCTACCTAGTTACATCTCCTCCTCGGGGATCTCAGGATGTCGAGATGCTGTGGAATCGCTTGCCACAGAAGGATGGTTCGCAGGAACAGGTGATGATCCTGGAGAGGAGGACCAGGTTGCGGTTTCAACAGTCCTCGAGTACATGGATCGACATCTCCAAGTGAAACAAGCTCATTTTAATCCCAAAGCGGACAAGGAATGGCTCGGGATCGATATAGGACCTTCATGGGACCTCGCTTCCTACCGACGTGAGTTGAGGGAGACGTACAACCGATATCTCGCCAGGTCGGATTCACCGACAGCGGAATACATGAATCTCATCACCTCGCGCTTATCGCTCCGCCCTCCAAGAATCACCTACCCCGTACGTCCAAACCAGATCTTGACAACGACCAAGGAACGACCTTTACCATGGAGTTTCCAACGCTGGAGATCTCTGCATAGGGGATGGAAACTCCGCGTCTTTCAGGACGAAGCGTTGCGTCACTGGGTAGGGGAAACATTTGGCGGGACGAGGGCAGAGGAGGTGTGGGCTTCGCTACCGAGAGCGGTGCTGAAGACGGATGTCTTTAGGTGGGTCTTCCGTTTCGTACAAGATTGGGTGTTACATCGCTAACGAGGGGAGTAGATATATGGCGATGTTGGTCGAAGGTGGGGTGTATACGGATAGCGATACGGCGCCTGTTATCCCTGTCAATCAATGGGGAATACCCTACGAGAACGGCACCGATCCGTTATTGGACCACCTCGACAACATTCTTGCCACTTCACAACGACTCCGGCTGGAAACCCTACCGGTCTCATCGGAATCATCCGCGCCGGCGAGCTTGGTGGTAAGCGTCGAAAGCGACGCCATCGAGTTCGGATGGGATATGTGGCGGGAAGCGGGACTCGTCCGAGCCGTGCAGATCGTTCAGTGGACTATGGCAGTGAGTACCGCGTAGCCCTTCCGTGTTTCGCCATGGAACTGATGCGTTTCGTTCGGTTAGTCGCAACCGGGTCATCCGGTGTTCCTGGATGCTATCGGAAGAACTTTGCGCAAGACGGAAGAGTATGCGCGGATGGAAAAACAAGCGAAGGAAAGGGGAGAAACGTTTACCCCTGACGGTGCGCTCGGTACGTTCTTCGTCAACCCCGAAGAGACTCCCTCTCTGACGCTTCTGGACCTGTGTAGAATGGACAGGTCCCGGTGTATTTACGGACTGCGTGTATCGGTACTTGCTCGCACGATATGGCTTCCATCCCCGGGAACTGCTACATCTGAAGAATCCGCTGAAGATTGGAGACGTTCTGTGCGTCTGCGTCCTTCCTTTGCCTTCCGTTCGATCACTGACACTCGCTTCTCCGCAAATTCCCCTTCGCTTGCCTTCCGTTCGTCATTTTATCCCCTTCAACGACAAAGCATCCTCCCACCCGGCTCATTCCACTCGATATCCCCCTGGGAATCGAAAGATACATGGCGGCCATACGCGGCGGTTTGGCATGGCTTCTGGGGGAGGTGGCGAGAAGACGACACGAGCGAGTTGCAAAGGCAGTTAACGAATCGGACAAAGGAGGCGTTGGGTAAGGGGAGGTAGTTACTTGCACGCAGATCAGGCATGACTCTTCGAGCGAGACCTTTTGCTGTAGGTACTGTCAGCTCCGTCTCCCTGATACGGGAGAAGGCCTTTCCAACGCTCAAACTTTCTCGCATTCTAGGATATTCAAGGGGGCTTGCCGATTTGGGGGAAGTCCTTGGAAGCCGGGAAGGTCCTTCCAGCTGAGTGACGGCGGAGTGGATACGGAAACTCGTAAGCATTGACAGATTTTCTGCTGCGACCTCCGGTTATAAAGGGCTTATCATCGATTATGTTGACTGCAGATCCTAATTACACTTGATACATCTTCCTCGCTGTTTATATCGTCAATCACCGTGGCCACGTGCACACACAGGCCGATCACGCTATCCTGGTCACAGCTCTCCGTATCGCTCAAGGATAATTAACATGTCGTAAATCGTCGCATCTGCCAAATGGGAAAGCGGGTCAAGGCGAGTCGACTTCCGTTCCAGCGACCAATCAGCCTCATTGCCCAGCAGGAAAGGTACCCGCCGGTATGTCACCCGCAACATATAACACTTGGATGTCGGGGATGAACCGCGACTTTTACGCGCGACACCGGAGAACCGACGAAGCGTCCGCTCCTAGCGTGCCCACGACTAGTAACCAACTCGCCGGGTCGAGGCAGCAAAAAGAGTTTCCCCAATTGCCAGCTTCAACAGGATTGTTAAAGAAATCGCCGTCGCAGTCCGACATCTCCCCAACTACCAGTATCATTGACAGCCGATCGTAAGGACTGAGTTGTAGCTGTCGAGAAGGTGGCGTGAACAAGGAATATAGCCAGCTATTGTTGTTTCCCTTTGAATAGATATGACAATTGCAGCCGAAGAAAAAGTCAAGCTTCGAGAACTGTGACAAGGTCGATGTGAAAGTTGACCTGTCTATTATTCGAACCAAACGCCCCAGATGTGGAAACTGATCTGTGTTGACCAAACATCGAAGCGTGCTGTTTGAAGTTCTTGGACTTCCAGGTACGACCGACATTGCGATTCGGAACCAAAACCGTTGCTCGAAGGTTATCTGGAGGTTGCAAAACAACGACACAAGTCAGTGCGAGCCGTCTGAAGGCCCATAATGAGGGAGTAGTCCCGCTGAGTATTTAGGTGGTGGCGAAGTCTGCAGGATGCGTTTGAACTGGGGTACCAACTGCAAACTCTTCACCTGTAAGACCTGGAACCAAGCTTGCGCCACTTTACGTTCCAGAAGTCTGCGGAGTCACATTAGTTACAATTTGCCACAAAGCGGTCTTTCAGAGCAACCACTGGACCCTCTTACGAAATGCGCAGCCCGACAATCGTAGGACCGCATCGAGACCGAATACCGATGTTTTCAATCGCGTTTCAGGAAGACTTTCGGACAATGACCATCAATTGGTTATTTCCCCAGTATCAAGTGGCGCCATCCTATTGGATGTCTTTGACTGTACTTTCGCGTTCAATGATCGGGAGTCCGCTGTGGCAATATCCTAGTGCGGCTGCTATGTAGCGCTGCTCGTTTTATAAAGATAAGGTAGATCTCGATTTCTAGAAGAGGGGATCATCGAGGAAGGTCCAGACACAACAAGGCAGCTTTCTCTGATTTCCTCAGCGGTATACATATCATTGCCACCACTCTTACAATCGTGCTGGGACCTTATATGTCGGACGGAGTAAAATCGGCTACACTGAAATGAAATGCTTCCATCAGATAGGGTGATGAGCTCAACAGATATCGAGAAAGAGACTATACATATCTAGGTGGTAATTGACTCTGTTGCACCAAGTTGAATAGGGGTTCCGGTCGTCACGGGGTTAGTTGGAGATCCGCCAGTGTTGTGGCTGTGTGTACCTTTGCTCATCTGCCAGGATTCAGACATTACCCGCTGACCAGCAAATTTAGGAAGATACAGGCGATGGAAAAAGAAAGGAAACGATTACATGCAGCAACAGGTCCTGAAAGTGCGAGAATATGGAAGTCCAAGATTTCACGCAGCAAGAAGGCACCCGACCCTAATTCTACTGGATTAGAGCCGGTACACAACTGCACTTCCGCACTTTGGTTATATTGGACCAAGCACTTGGGTTTAGCCTGAGTTTGTGCTACTAGACGCTCAGTCGTTCGCAAACAAACTATGATGATCTTTGAATTCATCATCTAAGCGGGGATCGCCCCTGCACTACTAGAGCCCACTACTCCTTTTTCTCTTTCGTGGATCCTTTCATGACTCGCTCTGACATTGAGTACCCTAAATTGACCCCCCGTTATTGCTTAGTCTCTGCGGCGGGAACCGCCCTCCAAGGAGCCCCCATCACGTGTGTGGCATGATTTGGCGGGGAACTCCAGTAACATCTCTGAATCAAAATGCCCGGAATAAAAAAACCTCTCCTGCATACTCGCCCCCGGTATATCAGATGTCCCCATTTTACTGATGCTCGCCTGTAGACCGTGAATCTGCGCGAGGTCGGCGAGGAACGCTTCCATCCGCAGGGAGGAGAGGAGGGTTCGGCTAGTGGTAAAAGTCGAATTTCTGGAGTCGGAGCGGGTCGAGGTTTGTTGGGCGTTCTTTCAACGGTTTATAAGGGATCTTTCATTCCTCGTTGGTGAGTTGAAAGTGGAGCTGGATCACAAGGTTGACGTTTAACCCGTCCTTGTCACCCTTGATGGGCTTATGTCGACGTAGCAGCCCAATCGCTTCCCGCAGATCAATCAAGTCCGCCAAACCGCGTTTATAGAACCCGTCAAAGATGTGGAGGATGATCTGAGATACCGACTCGCCGCGTGTTACGCCGGCGAGGAGGACGGGACCGACGATGCATGCTTTCGGGATGAGCATTGATGGCGGCTGAGGCGAGACCTTGTGGATCGCCTGTGGTATCCGGGTTGATGATATACCTATTCCCTATGATCAGTAACCCCATTACACGCAACACGGCGTCAAACTCACTGGACATGCTTGACACCCTTTCCCTTCTTCCTCAGCGCAACCATCATCCCCTGCAGCTCCTCCTTTCCAACCCACACCGTCTTCCAAAGCACGGAAAGCGTCGAGCCATACACCGCATGCGAGGTTTGGTTGAGGTTGGCACAGGAGGGAAAGGCGCGGAGGGGAATGAGGTATCGTGTTATGATGGTGAAAACGTCGGCAGGGAGGCGCTGATTGGGCTACAAGCGGAGGATGGTCGTAAAGGTGTTGCTGAGATGATGAAATTCGGGAAGCTTACCTCTTGGCCGTCGGTAACGGCGGCAGCCAGAGTGTCAATCACCTTCGCGGCAGTCGGTTTCTCCATTATAAGAAGCGGGGATAGGGATAGTGAGGTGGATTGAGCGAGGATCAGGATAGCTGTTAACGGATGATGATGAGTTGATCAAGAGACAAGGCAGACAGATCAAAAGATGATCATCAAGTCAGGAAATTGGCTTACGTCATCCAGTATCCGCTTTTAGGGTCCATTGTTGAGGTAGGTTCTAGTTACGTTTCCCTCTCCTGAGCTCTCTCCGGGTTGGACAGCTGCCAAAAACCGCCCTCGCAATGCAAGGTCTCCCGGGTCGCTTCCTCCTCCAACAGCTGCCGACTTCCTTCCGGCCTATTCCGGATATTGGCAGCTAAACCAGGCACAGCTCATCGTGTTTACCTCTTCCGATTTCGGGTGCGATCTACACATGTTCAATGTCGGCTGTGAGTATTGCCCTACCCATCAGCGGTGTTTCCCCACATAAATGAAAGGAAGAAAGCTAACACCAGGTGACATTCCCCTTCCTGACAGTACGTGTTGATACGCTGGAACTGACTTGCTTCATCTATATTTAAGACCGTTTACTTGTACAGGGTAGTCTGCTACTCTGCTTAGCTTCCATACGAGGTGACCTCCGGGCAGGGCGAATACATCAACTTGAGTTCGCATCGAATTCAACCGATGGCTCCTTCGAAGAGGATGAGCGTGATAATGTCTCTCCCATGAACTCATGCAGGAATTTCCAAGGCGACAAAATCCACCGTCGACGAAGGCATGAAGGGTTCCGATGCCCGGAAACAGTATGATGATGGGCAGGAGAAAGGAGACAAAAAAGGAAGATCTGCTTGGAAGAGAGGACGAGCTGGGTTTCTCATGGAATGAACTTAACGACGTCAACTTTGAGACCCTGATAACACGCTTTCCACGTCCTCACAGCAGTCCTCTGCGCGACCCTTCTCATGACACTGGTTCGTAGCGCACTGAATCCGCCGACGGGAAGTAGATAGCTGGAAGCACCGGATGAAATGAAGATATAAATAGTTCCAGCAACACTGCTAGCTCCGCTGAGGGCAACACGAGATTTAGTGGAAGACCTGCGTCAGTCGGGATCTAGTTTGTTTAGGTTGCTATTCGACCTTTTATGCCCATTGTTTCCAGAGCATCAGCGATCACTCCAATACGACGGCTGTAACGGGAGTGTGGATCGACTTTGCAATGGTCGACAGTTTGAGATCCGTCGAATAGCAGACAAGGGTCCTGAAGTAAGAATAAAAGATGAGATGAACGCTGTGCAGAAGGAAAATGGGGGAAAAGGAGACTGGCGAGAAGAACAAGGACGATCGTTGAAAGTCCAAACATCGATATCCTGAAAAAGAGTCATTTGAGCTGAGCGCTTCGTCACTTTGTGGGAGGAAACTGAGAGTGACGGCGTTGTGACCAGCTGCCCTTCACCGGATCTGACTGGAGCAGACAATGGGAGCTACAATGGGTCCGTTAAACAAGCCCCTGACGACTGTTGGTGTTACGCCTGAGCCCTGACGACGACAGCACTTCAAGACGTTGAAACACGGTCCCGCTGTTGTACGGCGTCGCTAGAGTCCATGAGTATATGCTATTAACTCGAGCGAGGGTGGCGATTGTTTGCAATATGCTGTTTATAGTACTGGCTTATATAGCCAAAGCGTACGCAGATCATGCCTACGCTTGCACTCCCATTTCCCCCACAAGCATATTGTGACTTAGCCTTATCATTGCAAGATATGTTGAATTGGACGCAAGTGAAATTACAACGTGAAAGAAAACGGTTGATCGTGTTGTTTTCAGGTTACGGTAGCGACACTGCTCACCGGAGGCTTAGACCTATCGCACAAACTGCGGCCTTGCGTTCCAGCCGGCCCGCGAGAGCACCGGCGCAGATAATTTGATGGCGAGCCCATCACTGGCAAGAAGGACGTAATGTCTGTCAGTGTAGTTACTGTCTCCCAGTGCGCTATGCCGGAAACGGATCCCGATACATCGTAAGCTTTTTCAGCGTCCCATTCCCCTTTGCCGTGAAATACAACTCGAGGTCCATTCTCATCGGGTCGACGCTGATCGCCCAGAAGGGACGTTTACTAATGTCGATACCGAAGCGGATTTGAACACCCTGGATGGGGAATGCATCGCAACAGGGATGGAGTGAACGTTGGTTAAGAACGGCGAGGTACGCGCCTCGAAAGATCGAGAAAAGCCTGTCCACTTGTTTGAACTGACTGAAATCTGTCGAGGGATCGATGCGGAGGTCGAGTAGGATTACGGCGAGCTTTAGGTGCTCCTTGAGTTCTCTGCGGTACTAATGGAACAAAAGTGTATGAATAGGATTATATGATCCCGAGGATCTTGAAAATACGTACGTCTTTTGCGCATACCATCATGTCCTCTATCGAAATCTCAAGGATTCCAGCTGCATTCCTGGTCGTGGGATCGGGCGTACAGGTCATCCACCACACCATGTCGAGCAATGCCATGCGAGAGTACCCGAGGCGACGAGCGGGCGGTACCGCACAACCTTGACATACTTTAGTACATACGTCCTTTTCGGATCTAGGAGTTCGCGCTCCACTTCCGCCGAGTATGAGCATCTTTCTTTGAGCGCTGGTGTCGGGGCTTGCTGATCGGTGAAGACGGAAACTTGAAGCCCCCGCTAACAGCCCAAGATCTCGCGGACGTCGTGGTCGCTCGCGTCATAGACAATCGTCATTGCTCGCATAAGGCCCACCAGGTCTTCCGAGCCGTAGTGGAATCCAGCACAAAGGTCAACTAGGCCCATCGAACGCGAATCGTTGCGACGATCCCATTCCGCGTCGATGAAGATACCGATTGTCGCCTTCAGGTTGGGTAAGAAAGTTTCTGGTGAGAGCCGAGTGATGCTGCAACGGAACGCGAGTTGTTGGAAGTGATCTGTTTCCTCGTCGAATGCCGGGTAGGTGAGGTATCTACGATCGTGGAAGTCGAGAATGAGTATAGACTATCATCACCCATATTTTGCTAATGCCCTGGGTTCCCCGGTGACCTAGGATCTCCGGTGACCTAGGAGCTTTGACCGAAAAAGGGAAAAGACTGCCAGACTCACTCAATGGACTTGGACCCAGGAGCACTTTTCACTACTTCCCACATCTTGTAAACCTTTTGTTTTCTCCTCGCTTCATCCTCGTTCTCACCTAGCCGTCCACGCAAGGTGATCAGCAAAGTTTCTGTAGTATGCAAGGCAAACAAACCTTCCGATCAGATATGACTTCTTCTGGTGATATAGGCCGGACAGATAGATGATTAAGGAAGTAGCGTAGAAATCCTCCTTGTGCTGAAAACTAATCTAGGTTCGTGACATTATCAACGTCAATAGACATAAGCTCATGAAAGTGTCTCTTATAATTTAAAGAAGTTACGGACTGTACAACAAAATTACGATCATTCACTAACCAGAGGATTATTTTCAGACTCCTCTCATTTGCACACAAGAAATCGCTCGGGATAGGGTTGTCGAGACTAAGCCTGTGCGTTACTTTTCTTCCTCGACAAAGGCGACCGTCATGGGTGAAGGTTCTTCATTATTTACACTTTCCATTTGGTTTACAGGCCATCACGGAAGCTTCGCACTGTCCTCAAGGGCAATTAGCCAATATTCACACTGGGAAATTTATGAGACATACACAGGTACCAGCACACATCAATCTGCAATGCTTCACTCCCCCTCGGCAGTCCTCATTCGGAGCGCACTATAGTCGAGCAGGGTCAGCTGCTGGAGCCAATCATACCCTGTCCCGATGACGTACCTGACTTTCGCAGCTACCGCAGTTGTATCGGTCATTCTGGAGATCCTTGCAGATGCCTCCGCAATCAGTCATACCGTATGGGCACTTGCAATATCCGCCCTGGCATGTCTTTCCACCCGTGCACTATCATTTAGGATGAACAACGGTCAGCCAGTTGAACAAAGCACATCCTGCTACCAGCACGTACTGCATTGTCACAAGCACCGCAGTGCGAGTTATCAGTCTGACCATCCTTGCAGTATTCTCCGCATGTCAGCTTGTCAATTGGGCACTTGCACATTCCGTGCTCGCAAGTCTTGCCGTTTTTACACTGTCGTTCAAGGCAGTCAGGTACTTTTCACATGGCGAACCCGTCAGGCAGATATTTCACGTACCTCGGTGCCGCAGAGACCGCAGTTGTGATTATCTTTGGTCAAATCCTTGCAGGTGCCTCCGCAATCAGTCATACCGTATGGGCACTTGCAATATCCGCCCTGGCATGTCTTTCCACCCGTGCACTATCATTTAGGATGAACAACGGTCAGCCAGTTGAACAAAGCACATCCTGCTACCAGCACGTACTGCATTGTCACAAGCACCGCAGTGCGCGTTATCAGTCTGACCATCCTTGCAGTATTCTCCGCATGTCAGCTTGTCAATTGGGCACTTGCACATTCCGTGCTCGCAAGTCTTGCCGTTTTTACACTGTCGTTCAAGGCAGTCAGGTACTTTTCACATGGCGAACCCGTCAGGCAGATATTTCACGTACCTCGGTGCCGCAAAGACCGCAGTTGTGATTATCTTTGGTCAAATCCTTGCAGGTGCCTCCGCAATCAGTCATACCGTATGGGCACTTGCAATATCCGCCCTGGCATGTCTTTCCACCCGTGCACTATCATTTAGGATGAACAACGGTCAGCCTGTTGAACAAAGCACAGCCTGCTACCAGCACGTACTGCATTGTCACAAGCACCGCAGTGCGCGTTATCAGTCTGACCATCCTTGCAGTATTCTCCGCATGTCAGCTTGTCAATTGGGCACTTGCACATTCCGTGCTCGCAAGTCTTGCCGTTTTTACACTGTCGTTCAAGGCAGTCAGGTACTTTTCACATGGCGAACCCGTCAGGCAGATATTTCACGTACCTCGGTGCCGCAGAGACCGCAGTTGTGATTATCTTTGGTCAAATCCTTGCAGGTGCCTCCGCAATCAGTCATACCGTATGGGCACTTGCAATATCCGCCCTGGCATGTCTTTCCACCCGTGCACTATCATTTGTGATGAACAACGGTCAGCCTGTTGAACAAAGCACAGCCTGCTACCAGCACGTACTGCATTGTCACAAGCACCGCAGTGCGAGTTATCAGTCTGACCATCCTTGCAGTAATCTCCGCATGTCAGCTTGCCAGGCGGGCACTTGCACATTCCGCCCTGGCAAGTCTTGCCGTTCTTACACTATCATACAGAAATGGGTGAGCTGCCTCTGCAACTGCGACGCTATCAAACAGCCAGGAGTACACGTACCTCCATGCCACAAGCGCCACAGTTCTTATCGTCGAAAGGAATACAAACACCGCCACACAGAACCTTGTAGCATGGTTGCATAGCCGCTGGACCACACTCATAGCACGGTCCTCTGCCCTTTGCAGCTTCGGAGGTACATAATCGGCCGGGGTTGTCGAAAGTGGCGGCGCACCATTTCGCGCATACGCTGTTTCCCTGCCTTGGGGCAATGAACGCGGATACTCCGGTAACTATTCGTGCCAGAAAAGAAGGGAGTCGGGTCATGTTAGTCAAAATGTGCCACCAAGACTCGAGACAGATAGGCATCAAATGCCATGGTGCTGGACATAACCTTTGTTCACTCACCGAAGTATAGGCAAACAACGAGCAAGAATAATTTCGTCATTGCTTGGTTGCGTTTGGTGAAGTTGTTGATCAACGGTGGTGTCGATTACTGCGCGTCGACTTGTTACATTCGGTGGCAGCCACTTCGGAGAAATGCCAAACTGCTCGTTTCAGGGCTGTATTATATACCTGGCGAGTTGCTATACCCGTCCAAACGCGCCGGTGCGAAAGAGGCGAATCGTCCATGAAGCAACTGGATCCAAGCGAACGTGAGCCTGCTATTCCGCCAGACATACCCACTGAGCGCTCCACACAGTAGAGCGGACGACGACGACGGCTGCCTTGTTCGGAAGCAGCATGCCTGTACTTGACAACGTCAGCAGCAGATTATCGGACCCTGCCACAAGGGAGGACACAATGCCACTCACCTGGGCAGCTTGCTACCTGTGTAAACGCGACGTAAATTGATTGTTCCACGCCGCATCATCCCCGTTGGACCCCTAAAGATATCGACAAAACCAAATCCTTGACGAGCGGTGTAGATCCTGTCACTTGACATCGTGCGGAATCGTTCGGTAGCGAGGCAGCTTCTGTGTAGTGAACTGTGCCTAGATGCAGAATGCGCAACGGCACGTCAACAACCGACTATCCGTTATTGGGATGAAGGAAGGAACCGAGGGTGTGGGCTCCTCCTGTATTTGTGAAAGTCGACTACGTACATTGTTTGTGTAGTGGGATTACACATCACATCCGTAGCCCAGCTGTTGAAGTCATATGATTCACGAAATAAACCTGCCGTTATTGATTTGTAACCGTTTCGAACTAAGAACTGGCGCGTGGACGTGTTGCCAGACGTGGTCGATGAGCTTCCTTTTGCTGCTAACATGACTGTTCTATCACAACGTTGTTCGTCAGCGTCGCTTCAGGACGATCGTCGTCCTTCCTTGGCGTACCACTTACCTCAACAGACTCGATCTACGCACAAGCGCTGCCGTCCGCGGATCCGTGTCGGAATTTCAACACCAAGGATTACCGTCGCATCCCCAGCCTTTTCGGCATTGCATCTCAACCGTCGTTGCAGACGCGTTCTCTTCACGGACTTGCGAATAACGGATAGACCATCATCATCGTTTCCCTGCTACCGAACAAAGGAACTCGAGGTGAAAGGCAATCTTCGTGGTATCTTGGTCGGAGTTGGTGCAGGATGCCGAAATTGTTGTGGAGCTCGAGAACCTGTAATGTATTCGACGAGGAGTGATCCTGTACGGGGCATATCCTATCCTATACGGGCCGATCACACCGCTCCTCTACCGGCCGCTGCTCACCATGTTGTGGTTGCCCCGGAAATGGCTTGCGCGGGATCTACACACTGTCTCGGTGTCCGGTACAGGGAGGGGCTCGATCTGTCCTACGGTTACATGGCTGGTTGCATCCATTCAACGCCCCGGGGCCAGCCCTGATTCCGGCCGCCGGCTCGATCACAGTCAACGCGGGCCCCCGCTCAGCTGTAACCTTGGCAGCGTTATATACATCCGGCTCGATCGCCCTACCAGATTCTGTTCTTCCACCTTCCGTGCATTCTATCGCTTTATCGTGACGTTGTTCGCTGCACCCTTCCATGGGGTTCATCACCTCCTTTCCCGACAAGTCGTGCCCTTGCCTCTTGCGATATTCCAATCCCAAGAATGCCTCTGACGGATGTACCCGGAGTGTCAGCTGATCTGTCGTTACTCGGCTTCCAATTCGTCCCCTCCAACGCCTAGAACAGGAGAAGCCTCACCCGATGTGTGGGGCTCACCCGA
The DNA here is from genome assembly GCA_015708705.1 of Naganishia vishniacii ANT03-052. Classification (NCBI taxonomy): domain Eukaryota; kingdom Fungi; phylum Basidiomycota; class Tremellomycetes; order Filobasidiales; family Filobasidiaceae; genus Naganishia; species Naganishia vishniacii. Next base: position 60,999 of record MU158416.1, read on the forward strand.
TGTGTAAGACAAACCCGGTGTGGGGAGAGTTTACGCGAGACTTGCTTGGACAAAGACATCGCATCCGACGCGACTTGTTCGGTGGGATTCGCGACGACGTCTGGCAGTGGCGGACTTGCATCAATCTAGCCTCGCTACCGACGGAGGCTACAACAGAAGCGAGACCACGTTTCCTCTTTGGAGGATCACCAGCGAAAACAGGCAAAAACAAAAGATATGTACGAAAATGCAATTCGGAACATGACACACCCCTGAGTCAGAAGGGTGGGTGTCGATCGAGGTTTTCGGACCGATAAGCGCACAAACATCAACCCGAGGGAGTAGCGTCTGACGGATAGCTCTATTCGTTCGGTAAGATACCGAACACCAAGTCACCATCCCTGCTCGGGCTTGGGTTGAATGAATCTCATTCACCACTTGTCTGCGTGTCTCAGTCTGCCATCTAGCATCGGGTGTGCTTGATGCCGTCAGGTTAGGGGGAAGCAAAAAGATAACGAACGGTGCTGGTATGCCGATGGGGACGAGAAATGCGCCAATCATAAGCTTGAGTTCATCGTTTTCTGTTCCATAGCTGGGAGGCAGGCGAAGACTCGGGCGCAGGAGTCGGTCGTAATTGACCTTTGATCGCCGGAAGGCTCTCAAATCGAAATCGAGAGCGACCACGAGGAAGAAGCGTCAAGGACCTTGCACCGCCGTGCAGCGCGTGACCCCTCGACTCTCCCGACCAGCACAACTGATCCCCAGCCCAGTACCTCGTGCGTAGAAGAATGAAGCTTGCAAACGGCCATGCGCCGGAACACCATCGCGGTCCTGCCACCCGGCACCGGAAAGTCGGTTATCGCACTCATGGTCCACGAATAAGTGAGGTTTCTCCCCATTCGCCCAGGTCAGAGAAGAAGAGTGAGTCCCGCTGACTGCTTAACCATCCACCTGTTCGTCATTTCTAACGTTTCTTTATTGGTCCAGTGGAGCGTCTTCCTTGCGCCTACTGGCCTCCTGGTGCGACAACAAGCTCGATGGTTACAGGAATCAGCACCTCTACCGGACTTTCGGTGGAAAGAAGATACGCCTGTGTGGGAAAGAGATCAGGCGAGACCCACACAGCAATGTGGGGCACCGCGAGCGATGGAAGACGGAACTCGGAAAAGACGCTGCCGATATACTAGTCACCCTGCCGCAAACACTACTCGACCTCTTGGACAAGTCTTACATCGACATGAGCGACATTCACTTAATCGTGGTCGATCAGTGTCATCAGGCAAGACGATCCAACCCCGCCGCCATCTTATTTCGAAGGTGTTATCATCCGCTAAAGGAAGGCAAACCAGAAGTCCTTGGACTTACAGCAAGCCCGGTTGGTACAAGTTATTACGCGGCAAATAGCCTGAATGCGCTTCAGGAAACTTTGGTGTTGCAAATCATAGTCGTGAAGAAGGAAGTCGCCCATCTCCAGAAGCACGCCCCCGCAGTCCACGGCGAGATAGTGGAGTATGATACCAGAAACGGCGCTGCCGATACCCGACTACTCACAGCCATTTCCTACCTCGGGAACTGGAAAGTCGCGGACCTCCAGTGGAAAACCATTGCCGTCCGAGCTCGGATTACTGCAGTCAAACTGGGTCCATGGGCGAAGAACCGGTATCTGCAGGATACACTTTTCGACCGAGTCACTAACCTTCTTCGGGACGACACAGGGAGCAGCCTAGACCGCCGCCTCCTTGAAAATATACTGAGATGCATTTCCGAACAACGCGAAAACGGAAACCAGAATTCCGGCCTCGACATCGATATGCTCCCTGCCAAATGCCAAAAGCTGGCTGAAATCTTAGTAAATCAACCAAATTTGGAACTTCGAGCCATCATCCTGGTCGAATAGAGGCAAGTCGCAACCGGCCTTGTGGAATTGCTGGCGAGGGTGAAAGGGTTGCGAGGGTGGATCTCGCCGAAAGCGTTGATAGGACAGGGGTGTCGTAATACACGTCAGATACGAATCATCATCGCCATCACATCAATCCTCCTTGTTCCATCAATTGCCTTCCTTTGGGCAATCACAACAATAGCTGGAGTGAGGGAAGTATATAGCTGTGATCACTGTCGTCTTTTCCCTTTTGTAGCCTGATGAATCCCTCACACGTTCTAACTGTGACATTCATCAGGTATGTTGTATCTCATCTAGCTATGACACTACACACGTTCTAACTGTGACATTCATCAAGGGGACCCATAGCAGTGCGATCGCAGCAAACTTGCTCCAACAGAAGCAGGCCACGGTAGAAGCCTGCAAGAATGGTCAGGTTAATGTTCTAACAAGTACCGGGTGAGTCATCGCTTCTGATCGAAGTGCATGTTTAAGCCAGCTCATCATGCCATTCTAATCCCAGCGCCGGACCAAAAGGAATACACTTCCCCGACTGTTCTCTGGTCATCCAATACAACACCCTGCCCAATCTTGAAATTTACGAGCTAGATAAAGGACAAGTGACCACGCAGAGCGGAAGATATGTCGTCTTCTTGGACGTTGCCGATAACAGGCAAAAACAAAAACACGAGGTACGTCGAGAGCTCCGTTGTCACAATGAGAAACCTGGTGAACATCTTCCCTTTGCATCAGACAGCGGTCAAGTCCTCCGCCGGAAGCTTTTGGGTTGGAAAAAGATTGGCCGGAAAAAGGGTAGCGATGTCGTTAATACCCAAACCCTCATCCAATGACACGCTTCGGCCTACTTGATGTGAGACGGTGCCAGTCGTGACAACAGATATGCCAGGGTCGCCTAAGCCTGGACTAACGCCCTCCTCTCCAGTTCGGACCCAAAACTTATCGCCTCCGAGAGTATTGAAGGACATCACCTGCCTTCCTCATCCGGCGGCGCCTTCCCCGACTGTTCATACTTCCATCAGCACCGAAATCGAGCATAAAACCCCATGGAGTATGTCGCATCGCCTTTGCAGACGTTGCCACTCGCTCCGACCGATAAGCCCGCTGAACTTCTCGAGAGGCGCGCGAAGTTACCGCAACCCAATAAACGATACTTGTGGGAGGAATACCAACAGCTTCCCGACGGATCTAGACGTGTGGCCGCGATCAAAACTGGTAAAGGCTTCAAGTCTGTTGCACCCCGTAGCCAGAGGGCTCTGGAGAACGTTGGAGATCTCACGCATGATGGCGGAATTTTAACGCGAAGCGCCAGACAACACCTTGAGCGAAGGGAAAAGATCGCCGAAGTAGACTCAGTTGAAGTGAGCAAGTTTCTGGAGAGTCAGGCCGGTAACAATATGCATAGAGAGGGAGGGTTGAAGGGCAAAATTCGCTGCAACGAAAGGTATGTCGTCAGTGTTTTCTTGTTGCATTGCAGTCAGCTGATGGTTGCTTGTCGACAGGGAGGTCCCCTCCAGTCGGTCTTGCGAAGGAAGTGCAACATGGCCGGTGTAGCGAACCATGCTACCTTAGTTTCCGTCAATGCAGGGGTTGTGACTCTGAAGGCAGTGAGGCTGGCCCGCTTGATGTGGACGAATGCCGCTTTGAGGGATGGCGAGTGTTCAGATAAAATTCCATTTCTACAAAACGCCATGTTCGAATAAGCTGATGAAGATTATTTAGCATCAACGTAATCCTGAGATCGATTCGAGCCAGTCACAGAGATTTTGTCTTTGTGCCGTTTGAATCTCCAAGGATGCCGTTGCAGCCTTGTACAGTCACTCGGGATGATGTCTCGTTTCTTCGTGACTACAAAAATCATTCTGCGCATATTGTCACGAATACGAATCAGCAATCAGGTACTTAATGACGCTGCCCTGCGCATTGTTCCTTGCAACCCTCCGCCGAAAACAACGCCTTCCAGATCATCACGACGGCCGACCGTCCGGCACACCAATATGGTCAACACTATTACTAGAAGAACCCTGGCTGCGCTGGCGAACGTCTCAAGATTGATATTCAGTCCACCAGCACCCTGCATGATGGCGTGGTCGTTTTAAGGGACGAGGGATGGGCGATTAATCATCTGCTCAATACCTCGCAATCGCTGTTCACAGTTCACCGTCGATGGACACCAACGACACCGTCAAAGAAGTCAACAATAAAAGTCCCGGAAGTCGACAACCAACTAGGGTGATCCTACAGAATCGCACACTTCACAACAATACGTCGCCAGGGTCGTAATGCAATTCAACTACCATATTTCATTGCCCATACTTAGAACCAACTTACATCTCACAATGCGACAGTCTTCCCACCGGCAAGATGCATCTACGAACTGGTTATAAACTCCAGCAATTACAAGAGTGCAAGCCATATCAGACGCTGCCTCTTCATTTGCGTTCAGCGCGTGTGCATCTATAATCGTCACCAAACCTAGATATCGACCCATTTCAAAACTTCTTTCGATTCCGTTTCATGTTTCCGTCAGACTGCACTGTGAACTTGAAGCTAAAGTGCGTAAACGAATGTTAGACCGCGAACATGACGAGGTAATGCAGAACATCTCTTACCGATAAAAATCCATAGGGGTGGAGATGGCCTGGTGTCGGAACCGTCCCTTGATTGATCTGCCATACCGATCACCTGAGTAAGGCTCCAAGAGAACAATACAGTCTGGTCAAGCGAGAAACACGTACCGTCCGCTGACGGGATTCGGACAAATGTCTTGAGTACCTGTTGAAACAGGTCAGGTAAAGATATGTGCGTGAAAGTCGTGGGATGTCGGAGGAAATGCGTCAACGGTTTTTTGATCAACAAGTTGTGCGATGAAGAAAGGATGACGGAGGGTAATGTAGAGGATCGTTCGAGTTCTCCTTTTTGACCTTCGCGAGAGGTTAATTCAGTTCTATCGTCATGATAATTTAAACAGAAAGGCAACGAAGACGTACTTGCAGTAAGATTACTCCCTTTCTCTCCTGATTTGTAAACAATGTTTTCACAGCTGATTTCAGCCCTCACACCTCGCTTTCACCACTGCCCCAACCATTTCTGTTCGATATTCTCCTGCGTGCCCGTAACAATATTGCCAACCGATCGTCTTTCAGCCTTGAGTAAGTCGTTTTCAACGGGATGCCACGCCAGATTTAGGTCGCCTCCTCGAATATATGCGGTAAAGACAATAGCTTCATCTGTATCCTGTACTCGAGGTCGTCGTCCTCGACCCCATAGTCTCCAGAGCCTTTCTGAATCTGACACAATTCACAGAGTTCAAGCAAGGCGTCCGATCCCCCGAGATTTAATGTCTCTTCCGCGGTCGGCGATATGCGGTACACGGTGGAAATAACCTGTCCTGTCGATAGCCGGTCCCATATATGGGCGATGCTCCCGCTTCCCCCACAGATGGATAGCAAAGCATTCTCGAGACGCTCCAGAGTCCGGCGAATGTCCCGCAGCCACTTTGAATAGACGTCGTTGCTTTCCATGCTGTGGGAGATATATCTGTTGGGGCGAATGATTTCTTGTCTGTACACACGCCAAAGAACAAGCCGGTCGGCCTCCCTCGCCAATGCGAGAGCGACCTCTACCTCTTCGGCTCCTATTGACCGCAATCGGGTAGCAACATCGAGTCTTGAACTGATCGCATTGGCGAGAATGCGCTCGGTGGCGTCCTCGATTCGATCGGACTGGCTCGCGCCCATGTGATGTTCGGAAGAGCAAAGCTTCTCGAGTTCCAGACGAACGTAGGGGCTCGTCCAAGACGGGAGAACCGGGTATCAGGCCCCATCGAAGACACGCATCTGTCACACGCTGTGCTCGCCCGAGCTCAGCCGTCGTCCCTTGATGATGCGACGAGTGCGTCCGGGTGGAGACTCTCTGACACCTGGTGTGACTTTCAGCGGCGCACCACACGTCACTCTCCACTTCGGAAGCGAAGCGTGGCACCTCCGAAGGACTAATCTGCCCGACGTTGTCGAAGAGACCGACAGGGTATGGAGTGAGCCGGGGTGATCCCGCGCTCTGGGGTAAGGGTCCTTGTCCCACCAGGTGTTGATGTGGATCGGCTTGCTCCGATGAGTCAGAGTACGGGCAATGCTCTTCTGGTCTAGAGCAAACTCGTCGGTCTGACCTTTGCCTGGCTCGCCCTGATGTCGTGGTCGTCGATGCAGGGTCTGCCAACCAACAAATCAGCGCAACTAGGCTACAGGGTTGAACCGACAGTACGACGGGCTGACCTATCAGGAGTCTTGCACCCATATCCCTGACGGAAAACTTTCTTGGTTTCCCAGCAGGCGCCGGAGTGACTTGATCCAGGAGACCGGCAGCTCGGCCAACAGTCAATGCTGTCACTATGGGTGTCTCCGCTTTGTGTTGTGGTTGAACCGCGATTACAACATAGCCCGGCTCTGATCTGTCGTCGTCCGAGAGTCCTGCAGGTTCAAACAAGTCGAGCTGGGCAATACGCTGTTGTATGCTGTCGCTATCAGGCAGTTCATCCTCCTCGATCATCACCCAGTCTGTTTCTGCGCTAGGAGATGCCATTGCGGACTGATTGCTCGGGGACTGGGGCGTTTGGAATGGAGTAGTGCGGTCGCTCAAACCATATATAACGCTGACGCGTTCTGCTGGAGCTCGAACCCATGCATGCCGATGCCCGCGGTGACGTCGCCACGTCGGCCGCCGTTCTCCGGTGTATATATCAGAGAGTCTGAAAGCCGGAAGTCCAGAATCCAATGTGCACCGTATTGCGGAAAGACGACAGGTCTCGGTCGCTTCCCAAAGCATGGTAGCTAGTTGGCATTATGTCGTCATGGCGGCTTGCCTTTTTATCACGATACAAGGATCGTCAACTAGGAGCCCTGTGCTACAAATGCAGGACTACTCGTGCAGTATGGTCCTGAAGAGCTCGTGAGTCCTTCGATTCAAGAAAAGGGGAGTCAAAAGATTCCTTTATGATCAGCGTATTACTGTGGGAAGAGTTCCCGTGCGCTATCGCGTGCATGGACGTCCTCCCCTCCAGATCATGATCTCTCTGTCACGGTCAAGGAAGAATCAACACATAGCAAGAGCGAGTCCGCGAGCGATACATTACTGAATGCAAATTATCCAAAGATCTTAGCTTTCCACGAGCGATCCGAAAGTTCTTGGGCAGACTTCGTCAGTTGCCGTCCGCTTATACCATGGTACCATTCTTTCAGGAAGGTTTACCAGACACGCCCGGACGCTCCAAACTCGTCTATAGGTAGTGCGAAATTGCAGCACAAGTCGGAGTCACTTGTGGTAGAGTCCGAAGATGAAAATGATAAAGTTGCGACGAAACTCCTGCACAAAGTGCCTATCAAAAAAGAAGAGAGACTATCTTGAAGGGAAATCAGGAAAAACCAAAAAAATATGGCAACGCAAGCTTGACGAGGTCTGTTATCACATCGAAAAAGGCGCAAGTGACAAGTCGTATCAACCGTTCGATTTCTATTGGTCTGACGCCCTCGCCTTCCCCATACGCAAACTCCTAGAAGACGAGACAGGACAAATCCTCAGACGATAAGAGTTTGATTTCCCCGTCTACGGGCGCGTTAGTCGCACCGTCGACGAGAAAGCCACGCAGCAGATGATTATCTACGTCTGCAAATGCTCGCCCTCTCGTCAGATTTGACCCCTTTACCGTGATCGCACGAGGCAAGAGACTTGATCCCAAATCAATATTGCTGCGCCAGCGTTTGACCCTACTGTGCCGCCTTTGCATACTACCACTGGGTACGTTGATGAATGACACAATGACAACAGCGGTCAAGCGCTGGAGAATAAATGGAAAATGGAAAAAAGCGAGCGGTGAAAGAGCAAAAGGGGGAGCAAAAGAGTACTGGACTGTCTGAGCAATCGAATGAATTAGCTGCTAAGAGGCGTTAAGAATAGATAAAGAACGCATGAGGAATGTAGGTCGGCCATTTCTGCGACGTAATCCATGTTTGACGGACTGCTTACCACTGCACATTTCGATTCTAGCTTGAACATATGAATATAGGGCTCGAAGAGGCGCTCGTGATCATGAGCGCTGTAACTGCAGACTACACGACCCCGTTAGCTATTTCCAGATGGAGCATAATGCAGTAAGTGAGTTGGCCTTCAAACTTGACGAAAGATTATCTTGACGCCTTGTACGCAACAGTAATGACTGTTTGCTATATCTTACGAACCTCAGGGCCGCTAGTATCGAGGGGAGAACTTCACAAACGGAATGGCTTTCGGAGCCTAGACAATTACTGGCGTTATTGCTGTAGTAGTGCTGTACAGTCTGCATTAAAATCATTTCGGCAAATCATGACATCCAAAAAGTACCGTCATGCTGTGCGACCTCCTCTGTTAACCGTTGCCCAGGAGCGTCGACAATGGAGAATCAAAATTCTTTGAATCATTGATATCGTGTGAAAGAACATTAATCATCGAGTGGTATTCCCCTGATAGGCGTCGTCCCTTTTTATCGTACGAACGCGTCCTTTCCCGCATGATCAAACTACAGATTACGGTTTGAGAAACTGATAACAGCGAGAAGCAATTCTTCGGTTTCATACCACTTGACTCAAGTCGCTGAACAATGGCTAAAATCAAGATGGTAATCGGTGTTGTCATCCAGATTGGTCTGACGAACCGTGAGCTCTGTTCCGGCGCGAACACCACTGGTGACCAAAAGATTCGTTGGCCAAAGAAGATCATCTTCAGCGTTTCAACAAAGCCAGAAGAAGGACGGCGACGTGACAGGGTGCGACTTAGGGGTTGTGGAGACTGTAGGTATGAATTATCAGGTCATAATGCTGCACATGGATTTCCAGTTATCAAATATCTTCATCGAAGATGAAAGTTGGCGTATACTCTTCCTTTGCCTCGTGTCCTGAGTCTCCCAGCTCGATCAGGTCGTCGTCTCCGGCGGGATCTCCAGCATTGGAGTATGTATCGATGCCGGCTCTGCGGTCCAGAAAGGCTTGCAAACTTTTCGGTCCGGACCGCAAAAACATCGTCACTTGATGAAGGGAATCGCTTGTAAGCCCCGTGGTTTGCACACCCTTCTTCTTGGACTTTCTACGTAAAGACTCTCCGGCGTAGGACTCGACTCTGACCGACGATCGCTCTGCCACGTGAAAACTTCCGCCTTATGAAACTCTCTTGCCTGAGTGAGGATCTCCGCCTGCGTACGGAGTATCTTGGCGCTTGATTTATTCACAGTGATATCCAGTTCTTGTAGCAACCGTCTTCGCTGCACAAAGCGTGTGGATGAGGCCGCCGAGGTTTTGGTGCAAGTTCCTTTAATTATCCCGGCGTTGTTCGCTGAGGGAAAAGCCCACTTTATGTAGTACTTATGATGGGAAAAGTCGCAGCTATGCTACGTGATCCTGCTCGTTGCGTTTAAGCGGATGACATAAGCAGGTTCTTGCACTTCAAAGTAATATCATCTTCTGCCTGACAACTACAGATTGCGATGTTCGGCTCTCTTATCCTGATTCCTAGATGATTCGCCTTAGAGGTGAAAGAAAAGAGAATACACACCTCTAGATGAATCCGACTTGCGCACGACTAGATCAGTGTAAACGCGAATCATACAGCAAAGCAAACGGGGTATGCAAATACTTCTTCGGATACATGAACGGTTCTTTGTCGGCCGTACCGCGGTCTTCTCGGTATGATACACGATGCACACACGCCCTATTCAGCGCGCCATATACTTTCCATCCCCCCGTGCCGCTCCACCAGACACCCCAACCGGTCCCGCACCCTCTCCATACCCAGTCACGCCATACTCTGGCGGCGGAGGCGGCATCGATTGCTCTGGTTGTTGCTGATAGTGCGCGTGATGGGACGACGAGTAATGTGATGGACTCGAGGGGTAAGCCGAAGGCGGTCGGTCTTGCCCCTCTGGGTCTTCATATCCCTGACCCTGAGCGTGCATCCCCGGCGGGTACCCACGATCTTCTTCCTCGTACTGCTGTTGATGCTGCTGTTCCGGATACCCCATCGCCATCCCTCGCTGCTGATCCTCCATATGCTGACGGTACTCCCTCTCCTCGGCTTCATTATCCGCCGGTGCCGCACGGGGATCACCGTACGATAACCCATTGTCCACGACTCCCGTATCCGAGTACTTTAACGCGCTTGAGGGATACTGTTTTCCCTGGGCATAGGAATACGGACGATCGAATGCGGATCCTTGGCCGGTGGCGGCGACGCGTTCTTGTTCCGCCAGAGAGTCAAGGGATGGTCGGTGGTCCCATGCGTCGCCGGGAACGCCGTACCTGCAGGCAGACCGTCAGCTATACCATTGAAGTAGGTGAATGGACGGAGGAACGCACCTCTGCATCTGCTCGACCATGGCGAATTCCTCTGCATTTTGATCATAGATACTCTTGTACCTCTGATGCTCGTCTTTTTGGTTCTTAGCATACACCCGGGTGATACTGCATTCCCCCATCCGCGATCAGCATCGTTTCCACACATAGCAGAGGCAAGAGTGACTCACACGCAGAGATACGTCTGGACGACGAAGAGTAATAGCCAGAGACCCGCCATGACCCCTAGGTCTACCCAAGCAAACGCATCGCACACTTGCTTCCCCTCGCTAGTCGTACTCGACCCTTCGCCATAATACGCCGTCTAACGTTGCAAAGGAAATCAGCACACACGGTAAGCAGAGTAAAAGGCATTGAACGCACAAGGCATTTTGCGACAGCATCGTCATGCCTTGCACCGCTGACACCGATCAATGCTCCGGCCAAGATGAACGCCCCTGCGAACAAGAGGACGTTCACTACTGCATAATACTTGAACGTCCTGCGTTGTTCCTACCAAACCCTCGAAGTATCAGCCAACGCTCGGTGGTACCACGGGAATTCGAGAAATAAAGGACGAACCTTGAAGACTCCGTAGAAGCCGATGACTTGAACTGCGGCAATGATAAAGGACAGCGCGGCGAGGATGTATGGCGTATACGACGGGACGAAAGAGCCGACGACTAGATAAAGGAGGATCGATTATCAGTTCAGAGGCGAACGGCGGCAGAGACACTGCACGTACTCGTTGGTGTTGCTATCGCCAAAACACCCGCAAGCATCGCCAAAGCCTATCCATTCCAGAAAGTAGAATTCCAGCAAGTGAGCACATCATCAGGACCCGGTAGAAAATACATCCTTGGTGAGACGAGGACGCACGAATTGTTCGCTGAGGAGGGCATAGATTCCGGCATTGACGAGCGGGATAGCTGTCGCGTGAGGGGGAAGGATACAGTTAGCGGAACGGTTCGTACCATTGGTAGACGAGGGAGCTCACCACAGCAGCAAAATTGAGGGCTAACCATCTCGATGAACCCTGGTATTGAAACAGACGTCGTCTGGGAAAGGCAACGTGCGAGTAACGGCCAGCAAAAGGAATCAGTTGTCGACCGGCATGATTTGTTTCAATGTTTCAGCTCAACCCGGGCTGCGACGCGTTCAGATTGCTATGCTGGGGGGTTCGCACAGCGCGTCCCGCAGGTGGAGGGGGTACGCGCCGCGACGTAAGGCGGTACAGCTGCATTTGGCACGGTGGCAACGACATCAGAGGAAACCCCTGTCTTCCTTTCAAGTCAAACGGCACGTTGGATATGCCACGCCCTTTTGAGCAGTCTCAAGAGGCATATATGATATCGACCATGTACGTTTAACTCCCGCTTCGGCTCAGCTTGCGCCGTGATCACCCACGAAGACGTCCCTCGCGCGACTAAGACCAGACTCTACCGCCCCCGCGGCAGATGGTAGATGTTCGGAAACCAGATAACGCAGACAGTAACAAGAAGATGCGTAATTCCGAAAGGCGGTTATTGATACACAGAGACTACAATTGTCACGCTAATGATACCGTGCCTTCGCCGCCGAGTCCCACGACGAGAGAACTCCTTGAGAAATGGGGGGTTTCGAGTCCGGCTTGGTGCCCAGCACCGCGTGCGTCTTCCTCTACATCCCCTTCAGTTTATGAAGGCCACCGTAAAGACTCGGCTACCCATGACAGTCCCACAGCCACGACGGTTTCCTCGAACACACATTCTAGCACTGTTGTTCATAAGAGTCAAATGTCGTATGAATGTCGGCTCCTGGAAGATTTTACACGTAGAGAAAAGCAGCGAAAGGAAATTAAGAGAAGATTCGAGAGCTGGGAGGAGAAGAAGGGCGAGGAAGGTGCTTGGGTCTTTCGAAAACCGCGGAGATAACGATGATTATATCAGAGTGGACCCAGGACGACTATCGGCGACGGTCACTCGCAGTAGTTGTCCACCTTGGCATGAACGTTGGATGAGTCTATGTATCTCTAGGCGGTGAAGCAACGAGCAATACACGTACTCTATGCAATATAATACTCTGGAACGGCCCACCATATGCCCACGACTGCCACTCTAAGGGAGTGATGAGCTCAGGTAGTTTGCTTTATTGCCCTTTCGGGAAAAAAATCCCAAGCATGAAGGACTGAGAGTGTGCTCACCGCTCACACCTTGCAAGGAAGAAAGCGTTCTGATCCTTGTCCTAGCATAGGCCTCCACCGAGGATCCGCGTGCATCACGATGGGAGAACGAAAGGGGTAAGAACAGCAAAATCCGCTAGAGACTGCTTACGTTAGCTGTTTCAGGGGTACTCGGCACCGCGAAACGCGAAAGCTTCGACGAAGCTCTACAAGTTGCTCAACTTGATCTCCATGTTGCAGCATCGCCGTGGATCAGGCGTAATACACGGCCAGGGGAATGCATCATCGGAAGTACCCAGATGCGTTTCGCCCCTAAACATGAACTTCCTGTTTGTGTCGTCGGTGTTACGCCGGGGCAATTCGAGCTGCAGTCCTATGCAATGGTCGATCTAGATGGAGTTGTCACGCAATAGCCGATGTATCGAGATTTGTTTACTCGCGGCCAGTATCGAGGCTGAAGGCGCGATAGTCTGCTTGGAATCAAGGGAAAAGAGGCGGGAGCCCCGATGTTGGATCTTTCATGGCGCTCAAGGGTATACGGAGCACTTCCGAGCTAACGTCCGTGACGGATCGCAGGGTGTCCAGCATCGGTGTTTGCGATCATGTAACAGTATGCTTTGCGCGAACCATCACGGATTGTAGCTCCATGCTGTAGCTCTAGGCTGTAGCTCTATGCTCTTACCGCTGGGCTGTGCGCGATATGAACATCTTGTAAATGTCTTCGAACACGGGCAATCCAGATATGGCGCAGAGGGGCAGGTGAGATCTCAGAGCCGGTGTCGGAGTAGGTCGCCTTATGCAGTTCAGATACACTATACAACGTACTATTCTCATGATACAACGTTGGATAACCGGCAAGCCGCTATCATCCATCATCAAAGCAACGACGGATCCATCCCTAGATGAGGGTTCAACGCGAGTTCGGAGTGCGCTCGCATTCCTTCGGGAGATTCATTCCCGCCTATATCCTCCAGTCTCCGCCTCTTCTTCCTGTTCTCACCTTCCTCCTCCGCAGTGACTTGCCCTGTATTACCCGTGTCGTGTACTGATTCTTGTCCCTCCGCGCCGAGCGATCCCGGACGACCCGATTTCCGCGTAATCTGTCTTGACGATGATCCACTTGCCGCATTCTTGCTCGCTCTCTCGCCAAACGCATTGATCGAGCTATCACTGACGTTGACGTGACCCGAACCCGATGGCACACCGATCAGCCCAGCTTGGACGTGCGCCAGCACTTCCTGTCGCGTTACTTTCTCCAGCACGCTCTGTTTCCAACCCGTCTTTTCCGCGTTGATCCACTTCCGAACTTGACGTTCTCCCAAGCGACTGAAGAGTCGCGGGGACACGGTTTGCTTGAGATGCCGAGCGATGGCAGCTGCTTTACCGAACCCGAACTGTTGGGCAGGCGATGTCAGCGGCAAGTCGGCGTTGATTGAAGATCTTGCAAGGAAGATCACCTTTTCTGCCGCCTCATCTATCAACGTCCACAGTATCGGTTGGAACCAATTCGTCAACTGCCTCACCTCCCGCTGATTTGGTGCGCTTGCTTTTCCAGTCGAAGTCACCGTGCCAGCCGGTGCAGGAACCTCATTTGCTCGCGATGATGATGCTTGCGCCGATGAGAACTGTCCAGGGGGATAGTCGATGGTCGCGCGCGGGGAGAATGAGGTATACGACGAGGGTAGACCGTTCAGGTTGGCGTTGTTCAGTGTGATTGAGGAGAGTTCGTGCTCGTAGTCACCTTGCGAATTGCCCTCAAGATCAAGCATCTACCAGACGAATCCCCCATCAGTACCGAACCTAGGAACGAGAATATCAAACCCACCGAATCCCCCGCCATCATCCCCTGATGCATGTCATCCGGCAATGGTATATCCCTTGATGCGGTAGCCATGAACGCCTCGAGGGTGATGGAATCCTCCACAGACGTCCTTTGCGACATCGGGTCCTGCATTTGCATAGGCGTGGCATGTCTCGAAAGGGCAAGGGCTTGCTGGTGTGCTTGCTGTTCGCGGATGATCTAGACAGTGGCAGAGGCCGTTGGCGGGTTTCGATATGGCATTAGGAGACGGAACGTACCCTTTCGACCTGCTCGAGCTCTATCTGTACATAGGGCGGAGAGGGGAACACGGATCAGCAGCGTTGCGTAGTTTCGGGGCTAACAACTTGGAGATGTCCCATCGTTCACACATGCGTCGCCTTGTAGAGTTCACGTTGTTGCTGTGGCAATCATCTGCATCTGAGCACACACTGAAACGAATTATCCATCTTGTCCCGGGGAATAGACTTCAAGTGATGGCAGCGTTACTCCCAAAACGAGACAACCTCCTTTGCGAAACAGCTCTGATTTTCTTGTATCATTCTCCGTTGCATTATGTCAATCCGACTCCAACGCCCGGCCCCTCTTTGATAGTCTTCCGCTACAAGTCATGCCGCTCGCTTCCCTCACGCTTCAACCCTCCGACCCTCATTCAACCCATTTTAACTCCATCCCGCGACTCTTCCAATCAACTACAACCAAAAACCCAAAAACTCAAAGACTCACCGCCACAAATCGATCCCCCACACGAACTTGCACTTTCTCCGCTCCCACTCCCACACTCCCCGGAACGGAACTCGCTCTCCCGGGATAAGACGTGTCTCCGTTTCCAATAAAGTGGGGTTCGACGAGGTGCTGTTGGTAGAGTTGTTGCTGACCGATCGGCGGGCCGGATGACGGATACCTCATGGGAGTTTGGTCATCCCCCTCCCCTCGTTCATCCTGCACCTCACCTCCCTCTTCACTTCTCTCCTCCCCACCACCTCCTTCCGTCATCCCAGACGCCTCCATCCTCTTCCTCGCCCGATAATCAGCCTTCCTCTTCCGCTCCTTCTCCCTCCGCAACTCGACCGCAATAAACTGCTCGACGGCCTGTTCACGGGCATTGGCGAGGGCGGTGAGGCGCGTTGAGGGGAGGAGATGTTGTGTGGCCGGGGTGACGGTGGGACGGGCGCGGAGGAGTGTTTGAATGGAGGTGGAGGGGGTGGTGGTGGTCGATGGAGGGGGAGTCGAGCGGCGGCGGGAACGGGTTGCCGTTGGTTGACACGGTGGTGAGACGGGCGTTTGTGTGATTCCTACTCCGATGTCTTGGGACTGCTCTACCACCTTCTCGAGCCCCGTTCCCGACAACGACTCGGACTGCGTCAACCCATCCTCTCTCCCCACAAACGCGGGAAACCCCTGCCCGTAGATCTGAAACCCTTGGTGCTGTGCATGTAGTTGCGGATAATGACTCGCCTGGAGTTGATATGCGGGATGAGAGAGATGTGGATGAAGATAGTGGTCCATGGCGGATGGTTGATGGATTGTCTAACAGTTCAGGTGTCCCGTCGAGGAGGACTAGATGGCCCGTTCAAGCAGGGGAGAGGGGGACATATGGACATGGAGAAAGGGACAGGGGAATCGGCCAACTCTGGACAGGGGGAAAGCGTCAAGGTGGGAAGACGATTCACCGCGCCACAATGAAAGCGAAAAACTGCATTCTGAGCACTTTGTGATCACGATGCGTATCACGGAATAATCCAGAGCCTGAGCTATGTTATCCAGTCGTCAAAGGAAACACACAAGTGAAGCGCAGAGGGAGATAGCCTGATAGTTTCACACTGACTGCGAAGAATTGAGGACGCCTGAAAGCTCCACTCTAAGTGCCTGGAAAGACTTGTCTGATATACTAGCTGTTCCTGAGTACAGTGTTTATCAACTATCTGGCTCACTAAGATAGACTTCGACATCGCCTTTCATCGTCAGCGACTGATAGCCGCATAGATCCCCTATCGTCCTAGCAATCCTCCTAGCTATCCTCCTGATCAGGTCGCACCTGGAGTTCCAATACGATCGCCCGCCCCAAGGCTTTCCACACATCTTCGCCTCCGATATTTACGCGACCAGATACCACCTGAACCACTATGTCCAGTACGAGTCGCTTCTTCCGCCTTCGAACTCGCCGGAGATCAGATTTCGATGTTGCATTATTTTCCAAGACCATCAGTTCACGAGCTCGTGATGCAATGGGCGAGGCGGCTAGTATTTCCTTCGCCTCGCTGTACATATCGTCAAATACCGTTGGATTCCTTGAGCTGACCCTGATGTCATCTATCGCTTTTTCCATCCCTGTCCGAGTCATCCGCTCTTCTCCATGGGAGGAGGCATGGTTGGTGGACGAGTGCCCAGATCGATCTGATACTAAGCGACGGTTCGTTGAGCCGAGCGATGTTCTGGCGTATTTGATCGTTTCCTTCACCAAAGCCATACGTGGCTCGAGATTGAGCCTTCGTTGTCAGAGCGGGGCATGGCAAAGAACTTCGACTGTAAAAACGCAAAACAATGGACCTGGAGGTTGTAAAAAGCTGTTTCGTACAGACACCTCGAACTTTGACCATGTTGGAATACACGTCATTCCGAATCTCACCCGCCAGCAATCATGTCCCATCCTTTTCATCAAAGGCACATCAGTGCCCTTTCAGCCAATCAAGGCTCAAGGACAACAATACGCCTACGCGGCCTGCCCATGATGGGTCAGTATATAGGTAATCACTGTCTGTAGTTTTCCCTCTGTAGACCTAACGAATCCCTCACACGACTCATTGTGATATTCGTTAGGTGAGTTGTTCCTTCTCTAGCTCTTGTACAACACACGACTCATTGATATTCGTTAGACCACGCATATATGCATGAAGTGGAGTTGGAGAAGACGCTGTACAAGAGCAGTTCCTTTCATTGATGAGGTATCACCCATCGTGCGGTTATTCGCGGTTACGTCGATGCAGCAAGCTGCACAAAGGACCACCTTTCGGGCTCCATGATTGCAGATATACATGTCAAAGGCCTGTGGCCTCCCTGTAAGCGCTGTGACATTCTTTAATAGCGAATAAGAAGAGAGATTAAAGATCCCCCTCGCTTTACTGACAAACCCCTCTCGACACCCAGATCAGCCTTATACACAGTGATCAATGGATCTGCAACAGGGGTCTTTATTTTCTAGCGACTACGACCCTGATACTGTGGTATATACCGCGGCAGGACGTTGACCAACTCTTTTTGATTCCGGTACGTCGTCGCCTACTGCTACACACCATAGTGCTGGCCCAAACAATTGGAGGGGGGTTAGCTTTCGTTCACGCTTGCTTTCCCGGTACCCACATAGCGCCTAGGACATGTCAGCAAACCATTCCTGCAGCTGCCCAGCAATTGTATACCCTTTCAGAGTTGGGTTGAGAGATGAGTGAGAGTCTTATACTAATGGGTTGTTCTAACACTAGTCAGTATGCGCCAAACACCAAAATCAATGTTGTGGTTTGCCAGATGGATATTGTAGAGGATCCACACAATTGTACACTGATAGCCCCCGATGATCTCAGTATGAATACGAATCACCCCTTCTCGATCATCCAACACAGAAGACAAGACATTGTGGTAACACAAGTAACACAATGTTCTGTGTTACCACAGGCGATTGCGTTCCAACGGGGAAACACATTAACTTGTGCTCTCAAGGAGATCCTCGGAAAGATCGCGTTTCCCACTTTTAATCATCAAGTATAATCAGTGAGCCAAAGTATACCTTTCTCTTGCCACTTTATGCTTTCATCAAATCGTGCTTGAACTCGCTTTCCTCCATCCAGCAAGCGCCCTTGCCTAGCCATTCCTTTTAGTCTTTCTATTCCTCTTCTACTCCATCATGTCTCACTGCTTTGCGTACTTCAACTTTCTCCACGGGGTGCGTGATAGCTCTCTCATCTTGGGCATCCTGTTTGAGATTTGCCCCGATCGGAGGCCTTTCAGGTAGGCGTGGCCCGGGTTTCGAACTTGAAATGCTCGCACCGATACAGCCCAGCTTGAGCATAATATCGAGACTGGACCCACTTCGGGGCTTGTGCGGTGGACCAGTCGTCACACTGGTGCCGTCAGGACTGGTACCGGCAGGAATGGTACCCTGGGTACTGTTGTCTTTGTTAACCGCAACAGACGAGGCATCTGCGGTGGAACCATAAGAGACGTTAGAAGTGGATTCTGCCACTGATAACTGTAACGTCGAGCGAGATGGAGATTATTCCGAAGCACGGATTTCAAAAGGCTTCAAGGTGATTGGGTAAGAGAGAATTGGTGAGCTTTATAGCTCAAGTATCACATAGCCAAATTCAAAATAAACATGACCTTCAACGCTGATTACCGGGGCAGTGCTGTAGAAAGAGGAATCTGCAAGACCGGAAGCAACAGAGTTGTAGCACCGATCCGAACACGAGCAGCGTGGGCCTGCCGGGGCGTTTTAGTAGACTCTTCTCTGTGGGGGAAAGAATATAGCCTAATAGTCACTGGGTAGATATAATGACGACATAACGTAATCGACAGAATGCGACGAAAGGTATATCAGAAGTGGTTAAGGCGCCTTTCAGCGACGAGTCTTTCGGGGCTGTCCCGGCGGCCAAAGGAAGCGGGCTATCCGAGTTCTGGATACGTCATTTATGCTCGAATTGCCTCGGAATCTTTTGCCCGACGCCATCAGAGTCGATGGATACCAGTTGAAAACCACTGGAGCTCATGTCTGTATTGTCCTCATCGGAAGATATGTGAAGAAGAACGATTTCCATAATCAACACTTGAGATGAACTGAATTAATGTTTTGATGAACGAGATAGGAAGAATCAAGGTAGAAAATTGATTCATAGGATCAATGAGCAGGACAAATCAACGGGTTTCAAGGATAAATAGAACGTAAGACCATGAACGATCTGACAGCGTAAAGCGTCATTCGACAGGCGGGTGTCCTACATTTACGGACTCCAGCTCGGAAACTCGCACCCGGCCTCATTTTGGCAGCCAGAACAAGCTTTTCGGATGTAAGTGGATGCTCGGATTGAGGCCAAATAGGGCTTGATCGAGAGGTCTTTCCGAGCTGCTTCTGTAGGTGCTATTTCCCCCGCTGTCCAGTAGGCGACAAGCGAGAATGCCGAGGTGATGTCACATCTTGTATGACATAATTGCGACAGTCCGCACCGCGAGTGATCTCCAAATTCCACGAGAAAAGTCTGCCCGATTCATTGCGCGTTACATTGTAATATAGTTGCAAGGGATGTTGCAATTGCGCGGCTTTCTGATCGTTTGTGCCTGATGAAGATGCTTCATCCCGGCAGCCTCCAAGGAGTGGGTGGGTGCGTGACAAGTCGATATGTACGTGACAAGGAACGGCCCCTCTGTAGTAAAACTTGAAGTTAGGTAGTCTTGTAAAGTCACGTGAAAGTCCGTTGCGACTTTTGCATCCGAGATTGTAGATAACGAAAAGCAGCAAATCATTATGGAAAGCGTACTTATGCGGATAACTACTCTCGAAATGACATCAGAGCTAAGGTTCTTAGCTAGATGTCATCAGCTTGAAAACGCTTCATCGAGCGGTGCCCTGACCGGCGGGATAGTGCCAAACCTGAGGAGATAGGGGGAAAAGATTTTCCTCGAACGCACCTGACTTAGACGTGGCATCGGACCGCGCCCCACTTCTAACTAAATACTACGACTTTAGAGTGGACACCGCGAACTCTGGCTCCGGGAGGTCCACCTCTGATCAGCAAACACCGCTCATCTTTCATCGACCACTGATAGCCGACCGTTGACCTGCGCTCATCGTTCATCGACCATCGATGAGAGATGGTCGAGTATCACCTGATGGTTGTAGTTAGAGGAATGACAGCAAGGAGAATCTAGGGCGGTCCTAGGAGGTCCTAACGGCCCTTGTGGAAACAGTTTTCGTACGCCTCAGGCTTAAGGGTCTTCATTACGTAGCGCAGCTGTTCGCGATTGGCTAGTCACTCGTAATGGCAAGTTCGACATCTCGGAGCGTGGACACAATTCACGAGAAGTCAAAACCCCTAGTGTTTTGTCGAAGGACAAAGTTCTTAGTGTTTTGCCCCATAGACAAAACGCTAGGTATTTGTCGCCTGCCTGTATACAGCCAAACCGGATAGCTGTATATACTAGGCCAGAGCTCGCCAGTTGTAATAGCTCTCGCTCGTGGAGTGACTTTGGAGTCTTCAGGCAAGTCGTAATGAGACTGCCATAACCCGAGAGGGATACTGCCGTATACGTGGATTCAGAGGAAGGAGGAGAGATGGCACAGTCATTGAATATGGCATGGGAGCTCCAACTAATCGCTGTAACTCGCGTTGACGGACAGCTGGGCTTGTTGAACGGTCGTCGCGATGGTTGTGATAACGGACCGCATATCCGGGCAATGTTTTGAATGAATTTCAACTTGAATTGTTGTGCTTCGGCCAATCCACGTCATTATCCGACACTCAGTCGCCACTAGCTCGTCTCTCGACTGTTCAACATCTCTATTGTTCTCCGGTTATCCGCCTGGCTACTCGCCACCTAGAGGATCCATATAAGCAATGGAGGGGCAAACGGGCGTCTATAGCTCTGGGAGCTGCTACACACCTATACATCAATACTGATTCCTACGTGTGGTCGTGCGCTCCCAGATTCGGACATGAATAAGATCAAATCACTAGTCAATCGTGACCTGTATGCATATCTATATTCATATTCAATATGATTGTGTCAGATATCGAATAATTTATTCAATCATTGCTCGACAACCAGGATAATTCAGGTTCATCTATTCACTTCAATTCACCCAAGATCGTGGAGGCGAAATTCATATCTTCATTCATATTCATATATAAGTAGATAATCGTAGTTATTCAGTATATCCATATTCATTCGGAACAATTCATTCGGCGATGAGGGGCTAGAGACTTGGTGGGAAAGGAGAAAAGGCTTCAGAGTGCTCGCCGTGGAAGATCCAAACCTCCAGTCATATTCATAACATCATGTGTCCTACTGTCGTCGGCCACTGATCTATATGACGTACGCGTCAGATAGCAAGACCGTTGTTAAAGGGATTCAAGCACACGTTGGTATTACTTGTTATACGAGACGATCCTTGTCCAATACCTGGGTAGAAGACGACCTACTTGTAATTTCATCAATGCTATCTCTAATCACTGGTACAGTAGTAGGACTAGCCCAATGCCCAATCAAACGACTATTTGCTTACAGTACAATTTCACGCGTTAGTTCCATTAGCTATTAACACAGAAGAATCAATCGAAGCATTGCTATTCTACCTTGTTCAATACTCAATCACAAATCTTAACGCTTCCCCAGGTGAATCAAAGGGTGAAATAAAAAGGTCACGAGCTAAGTACAACTTGGAGGCGATCTGGCTTGTATTTATATCTATCTGAACTGGCTGTCAGCCTTGCTTTCCCAAGGCTACCAGGTAGCTACAAGGGCGATATTATGGCTGATAGTATCGGTGATAACATCAGACATAATACGAGTGATATTATCATTGATAATGTGCGGAATGATATCAGCGATAGTATCGAGGATATGATCAGTGATAATATGGGAGATCATATCAGCGATATTCTCCAAGGACTGAGTTGCATTGCAAGTTATCAAGCTGGTTAATGCCACATCATTCCGTCTGTAGATGGGAGAAGCATCATATGTATAACGCTGCTACGAGTATACAGGGAATATGACAGGTAAGCATTGTCCATAAGAGAAAGAGAAAAAAGGAAGAAGGACCAAGAGATTTATGTTATTACACCTACACAGTAGAGCCCATCAACCCTGCCTGCTGCCGTCCAGATTGAATATCAATGAAGTGGATGTGGTCCGGGTGACGATCGTTAACAAAGATGTGCCCGACGTTAGCCAGTTGAGTGGGTGACCGAACATTTGCCCCAAAGACGACTTGATGACTTCTTTTTCCAATCAATTCAGAGTCTGTGGTTCCGGCAATCAAATGGTAAATCGCGATTCGAATCGCTAGAGCTACCGGAGGCGTGTCGATTATCACCAGTGACGAAGACGAAGACGAAGCCGAGTCTTAATCCCGGTCTCCCTTGCTCCGCAAGAACACGGGTGGCAGCGGACCCGATGCAAACAATTGAGCTAGAAGTACTCGATGCCCTGTACTGTATGCCTTCAATATCACCTCTCTTACGCGTCCTCTACCTATCTGACACTGTCAGTGCCACAGCTCATAGCTGAGGGGGTTCACATTCCTTCCACTGGACCCTCAAGCCTCGTCATGATGCCTTTCCTTGCCTCACCGAAGTCTGACATTGGAAAGCGAAAACGAGCCTTCCGTATTTCGCTGTTAAGGACTGTTTCCGATACTTTCCTGAAGTTCAAGCCGCTCTTGTTGATCCTGCCTTGTTCCGCCAACTCATGGTGTGCGCAAAGGCTGAACCAGTAAGTAATTAACCAAGCTACGTCTATACATTGTCTGTTACCTTTCATTGCAGCCTCAAAGTCCACGAGATTCCATCCCAAGATGGCCACCGTCAACGTACTTCCTCCCTGACACGCCCCCTCCCGCGGACCTCGCCAACCAGAATTTCGCCCTTCAGGCCATCTTCCGAGCGATCCTCCTCCGCGCAACTGGTGTGCAACAGTCCGCTCTTGCGGAGTATACTGTGCGGCTTGGGATTTCAGATCCGGCGGGCAAGGCGTGAGGGGTGCATGCGAAGAGGGCGGGAAGGATAGAGAGTGTGTTCTACATGTACGGAAGAGGGTTTCAGACGTTACATGTGGACGATCGGGCTCTGGATCCGGAGTAAATGAATGCAACATGGCGCATAAAATTAGGACGGAATCACATCTGACGAAAGGGCGTGATAACGGGGCCTCCAGCGATACGCAAGTCAATCACCTGCTATCACCCCTTTCCAAGATCTGGATCAAAATGCCCGTATTCACATGTCGGAAACGATAGACGGTGCAGTGATAACAATTTGACGGAAGGCCTTCGTCAATTCACTTCCGCTGGCCTGCTTCCTTCCGGTCTACGATGCGGTCCTTGGACTTGCTATGCGCCCACTCAATTCGGTGATTAATCCCTTGGTCTCCGCAGCTTTTTGCTTGAAAACCCCTGCTGCGACTTTGGGACTCAGCTGGAACGCTCCCCGACAAAGTACCCGACCTCTTGGAGATCAACGGTGAAGTGACGCAGCAAGCGCTTTCAGCCTTGTCACTTTCGTATCGCCTTAGCCTTAACTCTAATGTAACGTACATTCCCCGATGATACGTAGCTGTGGTGCCTTCACTAGAAAGGCACCGATTCGTAAGACTGGTAGTCGAAGCTCTGGGGAATTATAGAAGTCGCATGTTCCAAGATACGCTTTGATGGTGACGAAGACTCTTGCAGACGCTCAAGCTTCGAAGTTACGCTGGAAGTCGAGTTGCTTTTCCCAGACAATATGTATATAACTACAGCTTTTCAGTATCTGATATGGCTGAAAGCGTAGAATGGTCATCCGCAACTTACTCAATCGTCAGCTCCGACAAGAATGACATGAGCCCTGCTCAAACCTTTCCGGCTCATCACTCCCATCGCCATGAGCTCCACTAATCAAGGCAGTCAATGTGGTCTTTCGAGACCGGTCCACCGGCGGCGCGCCAGCGATAACGACCTCGGACAGGCATGAGCCTGGCTTTCCCTCCGTCGCCGGGGCCAGCTCCTCAGGGCTTTCTTCCTCCGTTACCGCCCCGGAGCACTGCCAGGGGAAATTCATCGTCGGCGCCTACCACAACCACGTCGACAGCAGATAGTCAGCGACCTTCAGCGAATGGAATTCCTCCTACGCATGTGGGTGATGCCGCGTCGACCCGGAGTATTCAGGGTGGGTCGACAACCCTATGAAAGGGTATAATACAGCTGCGATCAATTGAGGAGACCGAATTCGCTGCGGAAGGTATATGTACGATGTAGTCACGTTCGTGTGACGGTCTTGAACCGTGATACGCTGCAAGATACACAGTGTTCAGGATTGTCGTGACCCCAATCATTAGGTGTCTGTATAAACATAACTTCCAGCCTGTCATCAGTGGCTATAGTCGAAACGATCCTTGCACTTATACAACGGAAGCCCCAATCAAATGTCGAATCGCGGTCGGCGACCTCATGCCAACTCGTGATGCTTCATACCAAACTCCATCGGGTTGAACGGCATATTCCAATGCGCTCCACCCATGCTCAGTTCTGCCTCTGGACCGGCAGTCTTAGGTGCGCCCTTCTGAAGCAGTTGCGACGAAATGATTTTGAGCTGTGATGACCAAGAGGCCATGGCGTTGTATCTGTCTGCTTGTTTGTTGTTTCTGTGAGGGTAGGAACCAGTTAGTCAGTCGATGTCCAGACATGTAGAGTGTCAGCAGGACGTACGGTCGTTCCAGTTCCACGCGTCCATTCAATTGATCAACCTTTCCTTTGATCCTGCCATCCAGTATCAGTTCGATCAAAATCTCCTCGACCTCCTCTTTCTCGATGTGGAGTTGCTATTTATGGTTTGGGACTGAGCTATGTGCCCTGGTTTCCTGCACTTTTGGCACTCACCCTTGCTAAGAAGCTGATCTCCAAACGCGTGTACGGCTTCAACAAGTCTATCAGATACTGCGTACGCAGCGAGCGCAGAACATCGTCGATATATGTCCTGATGAAGGGGTCGTCCAGAATTGTAGATCTGTTATCTGTACAAGATGGGCGGGTGAGTTCGTAACCAGGGCGAACATAGCACGAAGACACATACTGCGTATAATTTTCTCGGCTTCAAAGATATCCCTGTGCTGGTAAGCGGTCACCAGGTTTGTCATAGCAACGATTTGGGGGTTGTCGCGATACCTTAACAAGATGACGGCGAAGAAGTGAGATCCTCGGTGAAAACGCCTGTTGCCAGAGTACGTACGGCTTCGTCTCTTGCGAATCAAACGGATTGATATCGCTTCCCATCAACATATACGCCAACACCAAATACTTTAAAACCTGTATCCTCTGCGGCGATCCAGACTCGTCGTATTGCTTGAATGATTCAAAGAAATCCGTTGATGCCTTTTCCCATGCACGTTCGGCCATCCACATCTTGCCGCCGCATTCTCGGATGACGCCCATGATTCGCGGGTGGGGGATGGCAGAGCGAACGCGGAGGGTTGCTTCGTAGATGCTCTATAGGTGCGGAAGTTGGCACCGAGTAAGTCGGACTGAACGACGAACGGATTTGAAAGCCGGACTGACCTTGAGCTTTTTCGTTTCACGCAACTCGCTATACATCTGGATCTCAATTGCGTAAACCTCGAGCACTGCGAAGAAAAAGTGATAAGTACAACATACGCCTGAAGTTTCGACAGTACCCACGTAGTGAGCCTTTCGTCTGATCTTCCGCCGATGTCCCCGATGCCGTCGCTGAAGGTTCGCATGCTTGATGTAGTGCTTTCAGGGTCTGAATGTCGCCGGTCAGAGAGCATGCAATCAAATGTACATGTGGAGAGCTTACCGATTTCAGACGATTGTACTCCTTCCTCTCTTGCCACAGTTTCGCCAACTTCAAGTTGCATTTCACAGATAGTCGCTATGACATCAATAGAGTTTTTCAGCTCATCGCGTTCGAATGGAACACCCTGCGGACCAGCTTACGTCGTTCTTGGCTTCCTTCAGGGCTTCCATAGTCGCGCTGTAGAAGGCTTCCAGCGTCTCGAGTCCCACTTTCGGAGCCTGTGATGCGTGCTAGCAATCAGGAAACAGATGAGCTGTCAGACACAATAGTACACGTGATGATCTTGACAAACCTTTCCCTCTCCACCGACATAGTCCAGGATATTGTTGATCGATTTCTCCGAGACGTTCTTCGTGACTGCGCTCTACGGCCAGCGCCAGGCTTCAGTCTCTCGGTTCAGGGATAGGGTAAACACGATGCATACCTTGACGTAACCCAACAATTCTCGATATGTCTCTAATGCCTCCTCTGGTCTATGCAGCGTCAAGAATAGTATCTTGGTACTTTGCTTCAGTGCCTTGAATCCCCTGTTCATGCAAAGTGTTTTAATGACGGGAAACAGGCATCGAACGGAGAAGTACCTGGATACTCACCATTCTCCTTTTTCCGTTTCGGTATCTACGATCTTACGGAACGCTTTCGTCGCTTTTTCCGGGTCATCGTCTTTCTCAGCTGAAAACAAAGGATTGTTTGAGGTCAAAGACCGTACGGCTGCGGTGCTTGGGAGGAAACTCACCCTTGGCAAGGTAGTACTGGTTCTCCACATCGTTATTTCCATCGTCCATCGCATCATCCGCGTCCCCATCGTCTTCGTATTCAAAGTCGTAATCATCGTCATCTCCGGCGTCCTATACCGGGTCGGAGCGTTAGTGGAGATTCAGGAAGACACTAAACGTGCCGACTCACGTCCATCATGAAATCATCATCGTCGGACATCGTGGCTCGTGTATGTCTATTTCCTGGGTTATCGCTGGCAGGTTGGATTCCACGCAGAAGGTAAATCACGCTATTCCTTGCAGTGTTCCCGATTCCTGATCAGTGTCCATCAGGAACCACTCTTCCAGACCATGAAGACGAATGAAGAAGCACAAACCGCTGTTTGACGTCAGCTTCCTGCTTGTCTCCAGGATCCGACGAATTCGGCGCCCGGTTCCACGGACCACTCGCGTTATCTCCGTTGTCCTGAAACTAACTAAGCCTTGATGGCATACGGCGAGATTGTCTTTCAACATTATCTTCCATCTTGACGACTTCACCTCCTTACTCCCTATCACATCCCCACCAACTACGTCATCCACCATGATTTCAAATAAAGTATTCTCCATCCTAGGCAAGAACCTGAGAGCCGAGACGGCGCAAGACCTCGAGCCGTTCCTCTCGGAACTGAAGCAGATGGAGGATGTCGAAGAGGTGCATTTCGGTGGCAACTCGCTTGGGGTGGATGCTTGCAAGGCTATTGCCGAGGTGTTGAAGGAGAAGAAGCAGCTCAAGGTGAGTCGCGCAGCCAGGCCTTGTGGATCATGTTTGCCTGACGTCCTGCGTGCGTTCAGATCGCCGATTTTGCAGACGTCTTTACTGGGCGTTTGATCAGTGAAATTCCGCATGCACTCTCCGCCATCTGTGACGCTCTCGCCGACCATCCGACGTTAGAAGAGCTCGACCTGTCCGACAATGCTTTTGGCGGTCGATGTGCGGAAAACATGGTTCACTTCTTGGAAACCAATACCTCGGTCCAGCGGTTCAAGTTGAACAATAACGGAATGGGTCCTGCAGGCGGAACGATTATCGCCAACGCTATCTACAAAAACGCAGAGACCTTGAAGGCACAGGGAAAGACATCAAACTTGCAGACGGTGGTGTGCGGACGTAATCGATTGGAAAATGGATCAGCAGCGGCATGGGCAAAGGCATTCGCAGCACATGAAAACTTACGTGAAGTTCGACTTCCGCAGAATGGGATTCGTCCAGAGGGGATTAAGGTGCTCGCTGAGGGATTAGCAAAATGCGTCAAGCTCGAGTCGTTGGATTTACAGGATAACACAGCGACTGAATCGGGGACACGGGCGATCGCCGCTGCTCTGCCATCCTGGCCACACTTGGAATCCCTCAACCTCTCCGACCTGTTACTCTCACCCAAGGGTGGAATCTCACTGGCGATCGCGCTGGAAAAGGGCCACAACCCGCGCCTACACACACTCAAGCTTCAGTTCGGGGAGATTGACGCACGCGCGATTCATATCCTTGCCAAGGCGATTCAAGAGCATTTCAAGGACCTGACGTGTTTGGAATTGAATGGGAACCGGGCGGACCCGGAGGATGCGTGTATCGAGCGGATCAGGGATGCGTTGGCCAGTCATGGGCAGAAGGATGCGTTGGATGAACGTGAGTTTGTCGTTAGGCCGTCCGGGTCTATAAATGTAGCTGATTTGGGATGTGATAGTTGACGAGATGGAGGAACCGGAAAGCGACGAGGATGAGGATGCAAGTGCAGCGGAAGAGGAGGACGAGGACGAGGATGAGAAGACGACGGCACCAGCAGCAGCAAAGGCAGACGATGCAGACGAGTACGTCCACCTGTTTCTTTCTTCTCAAATTACGTGCTGACATCGCACCCGGCATTATTAGGTTGAGCAAGCTCATGGGCGAGGTGTCGATCAAAAAGGAGTAGATCGGCTAATATATCTAGAGATATCGTCAATATAATCCTGAGCACATTCCCCCGCCGTTTCTCAATATCACTCCGGTGTGCAGGTACTGCAGAGCTACTAGAGAGGAGTGGTAAAGGCAGACGAAAACCATGAGCAGGGCATCCCGGTTTTAGCCTTCGAGTGACAGCGCCTGAACTCCGGCCGCACTGCTATCTGGCCGTCTGCAGCTTAAACCATGGTCCAAATTGATGAGATATGCGACTCTAGAACCTTTCCAAGCAGACTAGGGGACGCGCTGTATTGAGCATCAGGCAAGATGGACCATAAAGTAGATTACTGGAGTTGATTGTGTCGTTTTCAAGGATGCATCTGTCAATTTCCCACCACAAAGTGTAGTCGTTCCTCTGTTCTGTCGGCAGTGCTGATGATGTTCAGGAACAGATGAACGCAGTGGGGATGTCGTAGGTGGATCGCAAAGTCCGTTAGAATGATGGTGGCAACCAACTATTAACCATGCTTACTAATCCAGCGGACATGCTCATTTACTCTCCACGTAAACAGCGGGAAATATCGCGCGCCATTGGCCCGGTGTGTCCATTCCCAGAGAAGAGCGACAACGACACCGAGCTCTTGATTATCCCCTCTCTGCTGTCCATCGGATACCCTTGCACACACAATAATACCATCACCATGTTCCCCCGAGCTGCCTTCCGAATCGCCGCACAAGGTACTCGATCCGCCGCGACGTTTGCTACCGAGGGTGTTAAGGGCAATGACTTTAAGAAGTTGAGGGATGCTACCAAGGCTCATGCTGGTGGTAAGTGGTTGGTTCTGGGGAGAGAGGCTTGGAGGGGGAGGGGAATCGGGTAGCTGGGAGAATGTGGTGTGGGCTGGCGCGAGGGAGAGAGAGGATGGAAAGATTATGGTATCGGATAACAGCTGACGTCCAACGTCCTGGTCTTTTCCTGAAATAGAAACCTCTGACCTTTGGAGGAAGATCAGGTACGTTGTTTCTTCCCTCTTCTATTCGTTCTCTCTCAGGGTCACTTACTTTGTCCCTTTTATAGCATCTTCGTCTGCGTTCCCGGTAGGTATTCCCTTGTCGAGTCAAGTTGCCAAGAATGCGTGATCTAACGGTATTCGGTGGACTATGTGCTTCTCGGTTGTTGGTGGATTGTGCAGGTGCCATCGTCGTAGGTACACTCCGAATCACCTGACCTCTCGACCACTGACCGTCGTCTCCGATTCTCTATAGGGCGCTCTCTGGGTTAAGCAAGTGGAAGATGAACACCACCACCACCTCCAACACCTCAAGTACGCTCCCTCTCTTCCTGCTGAAAAATGGTTTTGGGAATGGACACTAATGGTCATATATATAGGGAGGAGAACGGCGGTGAATTGCCTGAACGACCTGTTTACCCTTACATGAACATTCGAAACAAGGTGTGTCTTGCTTCTCCTGGGTATGCTTGATCCCGTCACTGACCCTTTCTTGATGCGTTTTTAGCCTTTCCCGTAAGTCGCGGTCTCGTTGGATGATCGATCATAGAGGGGAAATCCGCGTCGACAGGTGCTGATGTTTTTACCTGATTGCGTCGCTGAATAGTTGGGGAACGCAATCCCTCTTCTTCAACGTAAGCAGTTTTATCAAAACATATGGTATTCCCTTCTCATACCTATCTCTTCTTCGCA
This sequence comes from Naganishia vishniacii ANT03-052, assembly GCA_015708705.1. Lineage (NCBI taxonomy): Eukaryota > Fungi > Basidiomycota > Tremellomycetes > Filobasidiales > Filobasidiaceae > Naganishia > Naganishia vishniacii. Next base: position 91,104 of record MU158416.1, read on the forward strand.
GCCTGAAGTCAACATCGCCCTTGAGGAGCAATAAGCGCGCGACCTCGATACCCAAGATAAGCCGGAACGTCGGTCCTAGCAGGGATTGGCGAGGAGAGGAGCTACATCGGGCTTGTCTTGGCGTCAGGGTGGAGCAGGGTACGGAGGAATGATGCAGATATGAATGATTATAACGGCCGAACATTGAGTACCGCAGAGACGAGCAACGCCTTGCAGCAAACATGGAGAACGAGACTCAGGCCTGGGCATGGGCCCCTGATGCTCAGATGGCGTGAGCTTTGCTCGTCGGGATCCCCGTCTTCCACTCCATATGATCCCTCTGGCTATTCAGTATTCAAATCATCAGACCATGGAACCTGGTCCACCGGTGCCTCAGCATTCCCACCTAGAACGCGCAATGGACAATCGCAACTCACCGACTTGCGCCTCTTCTGCCCGTTGCTTATTCCCATAGCCTTGGCGTCCCGTTTTGTGACCTCTTCGACACCATCAGACTCCGAATTCACAACCACCGACTGCTTCCCGTTCCCCCTAAAATCAACCTCCACTTTATCATCATCACTGCTCACGTAGACTTTACTGCTCGGCCTTTTCCCTGAAGACGCTCCCCCACTCCGGCGCGCGGGACGAGTCTTGTTCCCCGGTTCGTTGGGTAATCCGGCGTGCTCTGGCTCGTCCTCGGCAAGTGAGGCTCTGCTGGTCCGCGTGATACCGAGTCCTCGTTTTGCCTCGAATTCAAGCACGTCGCCTGATGCAGCGCACAAGGTGGCTGTTAACGAACAGGTATCTCTCGGACAAGGTCATGACTTACCCAGCTCAGCGGCTATTTCCCGTTTCTCCTTGATGATTTTTGCTTTACCCTTTGACGGCTGGCCCTTCATCCCGAATGACGTCAATTCTTCACTCAACATGCCTCGGATGCACGCCAGCTGCTCAGGTTTTTGCTTGGGTGTTGGGGGTTTGATGGGGCTGGATTTGAGGTTTTCTATGTTTTCCTGCAAGAAGCGGGGGATGCAAGAGAGGGATTGTGTGTGTGTCTGTTTAGGGGAGTGGTAAGGAGAGTCGGGGGACGTACGATCGCTTCAAAGACGAGGTCTTTGACCATTTGTTTCCATTGTTTGTCATTGAGGACTTGGACATCTATTCCCAAGGATTTCGCTACCCGCGCGCACGACCTCGGATCAGCATCTGTCGCCAAGGCCGATGGAGAGAAGAGAAGCAGCGCACCAATCTCCTGTTTGGCAATCTTGAGCGTGAATCTCCCGGCGTCAATGTCGCCGCGCAAGTCGGCCTTGCGGACAATGTTCTTGACTTGGGACTTGAGGGCGGGGATGTCGTCGGTGTCCATGGTGGGGTAGTGGTGCAGGTGACCTAGGGGAGGATGATGGGTCCATGGTTGATGCATATGGTCAAGGAATTCATCCAAGTAAAGTCGCTATAGTTACCCGCGACAAAGTAAACAAACAACCACGAGTGAGCCCTCGTCATCTGGGAATTATGCAGAGTGTATGTCTTTACCTTCAGCTACAGTTTCCATACAACATGCCCGATAATCCACACCCTGGCGTCTCCTCGGACAGGGGCAGACGTCTCGAGCACCAGGTACGTCGTAGGCCCTGCATACCGGGAGAATGACGCGGCTGACCTCTGTCGCTTGGCGGGATAGGAACGAGCCTACCGTCTGCAGATACGTGGTGGAGTCGAGGTGCGTCGCCCGAGGGAAGGCGGTTACGGGTCGTGGCTGATCGCCGGTGTGAGCCGGGGTAGGGACTTGTCAAGTATACCGTGTATGGGACGTTGTTGGTCACGCTGGGGCACTTGACGTGGCCTTTATTCCGGTACGTTTGGGCTCTTCCTCCACAAGGCAGTTGAACGCTGACAGTTGTCACTCTCTCCAAACATCTCTCTTTCTTCCCTCTCTCCTCTACCCTCCTCTTCTCTGGCCTTCTCTGCCCTTCTCTTCTCTGTCCTTCTTTTACCCTTGCTCCGGACATCCTCCTCTCCTCGCTCGCATCGCTCACTCACTCGCAGCCGCCAAACCCTCGCCCTCAAGGGCTTCATCATCTCCTCGGCAGCCGTCACAGGCCTCGTCATCAACGCCGACAATTACCTGCTCCGGTTCGAGAGTGAACAGCGGTTGACGGAGAATGCCGAGCGCAGGCAGGCGCGGAATGAGTTGGCGATGAGGGGGGTGATTGCGACCGAGGTGAGTGGGGCGTGGGAGGGGTCTTGCCGGGGGTGTTTGGCTGAATACGGGTGTGTGGTAGGGGGAGATACGAAAGTGGAAGGCGAGGAGGGAGGAGAGGTTGCGAGAGGCAGAGGGGGAGCCGGCGCAGGAGACGGGGAAGGGACTGTAGCCATAGCCACTCAAGATACTGTCTTATTTCACCATGGGATCTATGACATCATGTACAACACGTACTTTCCCTCGGTAGCCTACCGCTGATCCCCGAGCACGACACCCATCTCATCCACCGTCGAGCCTTGTCCGTCGGAAAAGATGTCGATTCCTGTGATCGGAGAAGGGTATTAGCGTCTGGTGTTCCACACAGAGGGGAGGGGAGGGTCGGGCGTACCGGATGATAGGGAATCAATGAGGAGGTTTAGTTTGTTGCCCGTCAATGTGGGGTCGTCCTACGCGCAACGTCAATCAGCCATCAGAGTAGAACCGGCCGAAAAAGAACGGCCGCAGCGCACCTTTCGCATCTGATCTAGTTCACTTCCAAACGCTTGCACCACCTTTCCCAGCCATACTTCCCGGAACCGTTCCCGCTTGTCGTCGAGGAGACGCGAGTAGGCGTCTTCCTGCGTGTTGTTGACTGGGTTTTCGGGGGCAACGTCCTCGTCGTTGGAAGGAGAGGAGGACGAGTCGACGTTCATTGCATCATCATCGGCGGCGGAGGCGGCGGCTTTGGATTTACCCTTGCGTGGCGGAACGAAAGGTGGGATCGAGGTTCGAGGCGGGGACGGGGAACGGGAGAGGTTGCGTCGTTGTTTCCTAGGTTGTGGTGCGGGAGTTGGCTTGACGGGGGTATCGGAGTCGGAGTCTGAGTGCGAGGAGGAGGAGGAAGATGACGATGAGGAGGAAGAACTGGAGCTTGAACTTGAGGAAGATGAGGCTGTTGCGCGGGATTAGGCTCTACGCGTTAACGACTCGAGGGAAGGACATACCAGCACTCGTTGCACGTTTCACCGCCTTGACACCGTCCTGCTGTTTCTGTTTGGGCTTATCATCGTCGTCGTCGTCGTCACTACTGCTCTCCTCCGAAGACGACTCGCCCGCTTGCTTTTTCTGGTGTTTTCGGGGTCCGCGTCGACGCTTTCGGGGTTTCCGTTTTGCGAGTGTTGGGGCGGGGGCGGGGGCGGGGGTGGGTAGAGTGATTTCTGACATTGTGCGTTGCGTGAGGTTAGGTGGTGAGATGCCCTGGAGGGAAGGGGTTACTTGCAAATGGTAGGTTGGAGGCAGGCCAAGAATTCAAAATAAAATCCCCGGGTTGTTATTGTTTCCCCGACAAAAACACGTCATTCCCTTTCCCGCGCGAGAAAAGTCAGTCAATCGGCCAGACGGGGCGAGTTGATCATCATGACGCAGTGTTTCCCGGGTATTTCTGTTTCTATTCCTACTCCTACTCCTACCCCCATCACCCACCTCCTACAACCATGGTCAAAGTCGAAGAAGTACGAGACGCAGCTTACGTAGACCGCGAAGACCGCGAGTCCGACTATGCCACCACCGATGACGGCGATGAAGGATTCGACACGGAATCCATCTCTTCCGTCGACTCGGACGACTTGGCTCCCCTAGACGACGAAACCCTCCTCGACAGATTTTACGCACTCAAGGATATCGTCGCGCCGACTACACGTTCCCGACTCGTTGCCAACTGGGAGCGAACGACTGGCTGGGCGAAACAGGGGGCCGGGTATGTGGGGAATGCCGTGTGGGTGGTGACGACGAGTGCACTGCTGGTCGGGTTGCCGTTGGCGCTGGCGATGGAGGATGAGGCTAGGATTGTGCAGCAGGAAAAGGAGTTGCAGATGCAGCAGAGTGGGCAGCAGTCGGTGAGTCGGGCGAGGGGAGCCGAGCGGGCGAGCCTCAGCAAGCCAGTCGTGGGGAGTCATTGAAGTTGCGGTGGAACTGACGTCCGCTTGCTCGTGTCACAGCTCCTCGGTGCGCCGCCGCAACAGCCTCAGGGCGTCGTTCCCCCCGGATTTTAAGGGGCCGGATCCGTCGGCAGACGTCGGAATATGGGATGCGATGGGATATCTCGGGGAACAGGCAGAGAGGGAGAGAGTTGACAGCGTGTACTACCATGTATCGATCGAAAGAAAATGGATGGACGGGGCGGAATATCATTCCTTGATCGTGATGCGTTGCCGTTGATGGGCGGATGGCATAGGGCGCTGACGTATCCACTACCAGAAGGTCTAGGGATACCAGTAAAGAAAGCAGAGCGACGATTCCTGGCAAGACGGGACGAAGAGGTGTGAAAGTGCACCGTTCTTCAGCCCCAAGTCCTGTCATGATGTTTCGGCTCGGCGTCGGGTCGTCCTTTGGCTGCGGAACCGGTAGACTTTCCAGAACCTAGCCTCCAGAGATCTAGGAAGAGTGGTAACCTCTTGAACCGTCAGGACGACCACCATAGTACTTGGGCTCTCGAGCCCACAAGCCGTTCAGGTGGATGACTGGCTGCCTCGGCAACTCGTCCTGGGCTTTGGTTATACCACGCGGTATGGCTTAGGCGGACCGTCTGCATTCCAAGAAACGCGCACCTCTCCTTCTCCCTCTGCTTCTCCAATCTCATCCCACGCTTAACGGGGTGCCGTGCCGAGTCGCCGTCAATCTTGTCTTGATCCGGTGAAGTCAGAGACCATGTACAAAGCAAATGAGAATGCTGACGTAGAGGAGATATAACATGGGAAAGATACTTTGAAGCTCAAGTGGTTGTACAGGTTCCCGTGATTTCAAATGTATAGGATCCAGAGGGCGCCTGACTCGGATCGCATCTGCTATGACACTGTGCGTAGAGTTCAATTTCCGTCTCTCGCGTGGATGCGGCTGAGAAACCTGGGCGCATGTCGCCACGTAGGAGCGCAAATAACCCGCAACAAGCGTCGCGCACAAACCACCATCCGTCGAACACATGACATATCCTACGCCCCGTTATACACCTCCCGTGTAAATCACGGCTGCAGTCCAGCCGAGACCTCGAACGCTCCGTCCCACCCTCGTTCCCTGAGTCCCCGGAGCCAAAGCATGACTTTGACCGCTCGCGCGCGCGTATCCATACCCCATTCGACGATACGGAGTCCACTGTGTGCGTGAGAGACTGAGTCAGCCACGGCGACGGGAACAGAGGCTCTACGACGACCTACGTGTAGAACCAGTGGAAATTGTACCATTCCCGGAGGGAATCGACGATCCAGTCCGTCGTGATGCCTTGCTTGACGCGACGTTCGTGAAGAATTCGTTGGTCGTCTTCGTGGACCGCGTACGCGCAGAAACGGGCGACAATGATAAAGATCCGAGACTGGGATTCGCGGGTTAGGTCAGGGTCGCACGGGGAACCAAAATGACTTACGGCGCCGTGCGTGGTGGCGAGGGAGATGTCCAGGGCGCGTTGAAGATCGTTTAGCTTGAGAATCATAACCAGCCGTCTAGAGGGAAAGTCTCAGCTCCAGACTCGCACTGTCCGATGTCCGACGCACCTCGGCGCATTTCGCAAGAGGGAGAAAATGGACGCGATCAAGCCTTCCCGCTCGACCATGGCGTTCCGGATGAGGTCCAGCTCGTCATTGTTCACTACGCCGCGTGTCAGTACGGCGCGCAGGGTATTCCGGCGACCACTTACTGTTCTTCAAGTGGAGCAAACTCTTTCCCTTTTTACCCGTCCCCGCCTGATCCGACTCCTCCAAACCTGCACGCCCGGTAATCGCCGTTTCCAAGATCGGGTACTGCGATGCAACAGGTCAGCGAGCGACACGTCAAGTCGACCACCCTCTGGCACGCACCAAATCATCAGTGATATTCGCCACCAGTCGCGCATACTTTCTCCTCTGGGCCAAAACCTCGGGTGAGTCTCCGGCAATGAGCGACAACCAGAATCGTGCATAGTTTACACGCAAGTCGTCGGGAATGTCAAAGTATTGTCCGTGGTCGAGAAGGACGACGTCGAACTTGTACGGGCTAGTGCTTTTGGGTGCCCGAGGGCGGATCAAGAGGTTTCCGTGATGCGGATCGGCGTGGAAGTCTGCCACAGGATTAGCGGGAACCAAAGCGGAGGATAAAACCCGAGCTCACAGCCATTGATGTATACCATCTGGGAAAAGATCTTGCTCAACTCTTGAGAGACCTGGTTCCGATCGATTTGGTGGTCCTTCAAGTACTTGAGGTCATCCACCCTTGCGCCATCGATGACTGTTCGCGCGGTCAGCGCGTGCATGCCGTTGGAAGACGGTCGACCTACACTCCATCACAAGACACCGCCGTTCGGCCCACAGGACCTCGGGCACGTACAGCGCCGTCTTGCCCTTCAAGTGAGCGAAATCTTCCCGGGCCTTGTCAGAGTTCCAGGCTTCGTGTGCAAAGTCCTGTAGCGAAGAGTCAGCATGTGTTGTGAGGCGTGAACGATGGACTTGCCATTTCAAGGGGGAGCATGCTGCGCGACTGGGGTGAGCGACTGGCTTGGGTATAAACGTACACCACTCACTGTGTCATTTCGTCTCCCAACCAGGAGAATTCGCTGCGAAACGGCCTAAGGTCAGACGCGGACGCGTTGAATTGGCGTAAAGCTTACAAATCTGGAAACACGGATTTCACAAACCACATGGACCACCGAACTGTGGCAATACTACGCGAGACGTCGGATCAGTTCCGGGTCACGCCTGGAAAAAAGGGACGCACTCGATTTGAACGAATTCCTCGAGGTGCGGGTGTTGGAGTTTGACGGCGACGGGGCGACCCGTTCGGCGGTCCCGAGCGCGATGGACTTGGGCGAGCTGACAGCGAGCGAAGCAAGGCGCGGGGAGACGATCAACACATCGTGTCGGACGAGCGAGTGGGCGGCGTCAGAAAGATAGCGCGATCAAAGGAGAAGCACCCGGTCAGCGGCGACGGAAAAGACACCCCGACGCCTACGCACCGAAGCCACCCCGATCGGCGTCTCCTCGAAGTCGGAAAACAATTCGTCCATGCTGCGTCGCCGTGTCAGTACGCGCTGCTACGATCGTCTGCGCACAGCTCACCTCATGCCCATGTCCTTGCGTAGCATGTCGTCGAGTTTCGGGAGGGGTGTTGGGTAGCACTGGTCTTGGAGCGGGCGCATGGCTTCGGTCCATCTGGCCGAGCGAAGCGAGGCAGAGCGAGGCGAATCAAGGTGAAGAGGTGGAAGAGCGAGGTGGAGCGAGGTGGAGAGAAGAGAGATCAGTACATGTGCCAAGGAACGACGGAGGTGGTTGGATAGAAGACTCTGAGGACTCCTATACGACAACGGGGAGAGGCGTTCACCGCGGTGATGCTTACGCCCGTCCGACGATGGGTTCGAAAGAGTTGAGTTGATCGCTCGCGACCCGCGCACTCGGGAACTGGTGGAAGGGTGTTCTCTCGCGCGTCCTACGACGCGCTCGAAGGGTGTTCTCTCGCTTCGCTCGGCGGCGGTCGGTCGGTCCCTCCCTCCCTTGAATTCTCGCTTTGCTCGGACGCCGTCGCGGTGTTTCCTGCGGCGCGGCGTTCTCTCGCTCCGCTCGTGCGTGGATCTCTCGCGCGTCCTACGACGCACTCGAAGGCTCGGTCGTCCCTCCCTCGCTTGTTGATCTCTCGCTTCGCTCGCCGGCGGTCGGTCGGTCCCTCCCTCCCTTGAATTCTCGCTTCGCTCGGACGCCGTCGCGGTGTTACCTGCAGCGCGGCGTTCTCTCGCTTCGCTCGGAGTCGTTTTCTCGCTTCACTCGCCGCCCTCCCTCGCCTCGCTCGGAGTCGTTTTCTCACTTCGCTCGCCGCCCTCACTCGACTCACTCGCGCGGCAACGCCTGTATCGACGCAATATGCTGCCCCAACTTTACATAAATCCCGGCATTCCTCTTCAACGCCTCAAACAACCTCGCACTACTCCTCTCATGACACTTCCTCCTATCCGCCCTCCTGAACTCTTTCACCTCGCCCGGGGTAAACTCTTCCTCCGAGTAGTGCTTGCCAAACATCCATTTATAGTGGAGCGTGTTCAAGGTGACGGCGCTGAGGAGACGCGTGCAGCGGATGAGGGCGACGAGGAGGTGTCGTGCGGGCGGGATGAATTCGTAGGAGAGGTAGGAGGCGAGGAGGAAGGCGAGGAGGTAGGCGAGACGACGACGGGCAGCGGGGCGGCGGGGCGGCGGTGTTGCCTTTGACGCGGACGGCGTTTTCGACGAGGTGGGCATCGGCTGGACGAGGAGTGTCGGTGTGGCTGGAGCGGTGAACGTCCGGCAAGGAACCACCCATCGTATCGCTGCTCCAGGCTGAACCGCGCCGATCCCGGGCGTTTCCAGCTTGCCGTGCCCTCTCGTCGCCCACTGCCTCGACGCCGCGCCGATCGATCGGAAGGGAAGGACTCGACGATGAGGCAGCCCGGTGAGGGGGCGTAGGCGGAGGGGGAGCATCCTGCTTGCCTTGCTTTGGAGAAACACCCACGAGGAAACCAAGGGGAAAGGCGACGGGCGAGGGAATTCTTGTGGACCGGGAAGGGCGGGATTAGCTTCCGCGCCGGGTTCATTTCCGGTGGGTCGCCTCTCCAAGTGGCAGGGAGCACGGTAGGGTGGGAGCGGCAGGGGTGGTCATATTTCCAATGCGCTCCGGAGCTAGGGGGAAACAACCGATATGCATCGGAGGAATATAGGCTGGTGGCGGGAAGCGAGTGGTGGTTCCGAGGGAACAGTCGCGCGCTCTATCACTCGCCGACGTGTCGAGGTCAAGCATGCTCGGGAAAGTGGGAAGAGCATTTGTGCACTTCGATTGAGGCACACCTTGTTTGCAAACGCAACGTATTGGTTGCGGAGGATGGATTGGACAACATCTGGGCGTGCGGCGAAGAGAGCGACAGCGGTAAGGGTAGAAGCGCCAAAGGGAGTTGTTGGATATAAAGAGGACATCGGCCTATGGGGTACTGTGCCGTTTGACAGATGCTGTAGTCGCGGACGCAATGTCACTGCATTCCGGGGGCATTGCAGAGCGATGCACCCTCGGCACGACCTTGGTATTAGTGAATATGGATCGGAGCTATACAATCAGTCAGACTAGAGATCTGTTTCCATACAACCGAGCAAACTAAACCCCAACGCGCTACATCGCGACATTCATCTATCGCTACTCGGCCCCTCACTTTCCCTGCATCAAGAACCGTCGACACACATCGTTCCATAAAACATCGGCTCCATCGACTTCGTGGATTTGCTGTGCGATCTGCAATAATTGACCCCGCCTGGTGTCGCGCCCGAGATACGCCTTGCCGTTGACGTAGTGTACCCCGCCATTGGATTCAGCGGCTACCACGAGCGCTTGCTGGCTTTCGTTGAGACTGTGCTCATCAGCGGGTTTCCATTCCCTAAACCCCGCTGCTTCGCTTCCGCCAATGACAAACGCAATGATCATGTCCCGCCACGTTTGGACAACTCGTCGGTATTCGGGAGACAGCTTATGCTCGAATGCGCCCAAGAGGGCAACGATATCCCACGTATGAGTGGCGTATTTCCCGCTCTCGAGCGGCCCGTCGAACGGATTGCCGAGTTGGAATAGTTGGAGGTAGGATCGGGTACGGGTGGAGGAGGCGCCGATGCATTCCGATAGGGCGGGGGCGAAGAAGCCAATGTCGGATTCGAATTGGCATATCCGAGCGAGGGCGGTGGGGTCGTCTAGTTGCGGGTTGGCGAGGTCGTACAGGTCGAGCAGGTCCTGGGCAGGCTGAACGTCTCCCAAGACGTCCTTGACAATACTGATAAACGCCCGCGCGTGCGCCTTTCGTTTCTCGTCACCGATCAACATGTTGTACGAAATTCCGCCATCGAATCCACACGCACTGACGAGCTGCTCGGGCACCCAGCGCTGGACGCCGTCGTTGATGATATCCTCGTTTTTGTCGCCACGCAAGAGCGCCATCGAGGGCGTCTTGTAAGGCATCATCTCGCTCTGGGAACAGGGAGTCCCCACCCATCCAGCTTTGCGCATCTCATCAACCTCGATATGCTCGAGATCGTCTAGAATGTCATCGCTTGATCGGGCATCCGTAACGGGGATACCCATCTTTGACGCTTGGTCGCGAAAGTTGGCTTCGTGCTCGGAGGGAGTTTTCGCAGGCATACAGACCGGGCTGCCGCTAAAGAGGACGGCGCGGCGGTACGGCTTTTCGTGAGCGGGTTTACGAGCGTGCAAGGCCAAGAGGTTGTGCAGGGATACCGACTCTGCGCCGGCGCTTTGTCCGAGTACGGTAATGTTTTCAGGGTCTCCGCCAAAGCCGGCGATGAAGCGCTTGAGCCAGGCGTATAGCTGTAGCTGGTCGTGGAGTCCGTTGTTACGCGGAAGAGACTGACCGTCGCCGGCCTGAGAGGAATGGTAGAATCCCAACCCGCCGAGTCGAAAGTTGCATGCGACAAAGATGAACGGCTGCGGTGGCGTTTGGTTCATGGCTTGGCCGAGGAGGGTGAATGGTGAATAGTAGCTTCGGTCTCCAGCTCCCATGAAGAATGCGCCGCCGTGTTGGAATAGCAGGACGGGAAGTTTCTTGTGGGGAGTCGAGGCTTCCTTGATGGGGTTCTTGACGAGGTCGGCGGGAAGCGTGATCGACAAGTGGAGACATTCCCGTTCGCTCTGAAAATCCCCTTCGTCATCCTTGATTCCCTCCGTCGGCAACTGCAATCCCCCGGCATCCGTCTTGGCACTCTTCCAAGGCTGAACGGCGCTCGGACCGGGTTTAGTGGCATCAAAGACGACTCCGTGACCTGCGTTTGAGGAGTGCTCCGTCGAGTGTACGGGAAGGGTGGTGCGTAGGACGGATCGTGCGAATCGAGATGAGATCGTTGCGTACGGCAGAGCGAGGAACTGCGTTAGATGCGGGTGGGATGGTGGAGAGATACCGAGGATGGCGCCGAGGACGGGATGGTGGAAGACGGTTGTGGAGGGCATGTCGGGCTATGGACCAAAAGAGTCAATGCTGAGACTGGATAAATGAAGGGTGGGCTCACCCGCTTGTGTCAATTCGGTTGTTCTGACGCTGGTGATCCCCAACACCTACGAAATCCATCGCGACCTCAGTATATCCCCCCACCCAGGCTAAAGGCGGGATCGATCGACAGTCCGTGCACGATCTGATCTGATCCAGACTTGAGACATGCCGGGATGACTCATGCCGTCACGTGGGGCATGGTGATAGCGATGTTGAACAGGTGTCACTCAATTTGGGCGACAAGACCTGGACTGTTTATGTCACACCCCTGACCATGTCCGCCCATCGCTGGCCGTGTAGACGGGAGGTACGACTGTGAGGATCAAGCGCACCACAATCATCAAGCAGCGCTGGCACGAGGAGCCGGAACTTCGTGGGCGTTGACAATAGAGGCTGGCATCGGTAGGTAGTCTGGAAACCTCTATACGATGCGATCTCGTAAGTGTAGCTGACGACAACGAATGTTTCCGCCGCCGACGAGACTATTAAACTTCGCTGTCACGTTCCTCATTCCAGAACGCGCTGGGACTGTACGATCTCCGCGGAATCTCATGGCTTCGTCTCCAGCGTTCAAGCACAAAGTCTCAAGCCACACCGACGAAAGCCGCCAGCGACGAATGCGAGCAGCTCGCTTGCAACATCGTCTGCATTACCGGCACATTGTGGCCATGAAGCCCCTCCTTGTGTCTTGGTGCGTAAGTCGTATAATACGGTGACAGGAGAACCTTGGAGATGCTAGGCGATGGGAGTTGCAGATCGCGGAGTGCAACGCAACGTCCCACGAACGCAACCATCGCAAACAACATACCCAGACGCGCCTAAACGCAGCGCCACGCAGACGTATGGCAGGGTGGTACTGGTCAGCGAGGCTGGATCGATAAAGCATGAGACGTACACAACGGTCGGCAATCCTTCATACAACGATTGATGTGCGATGGGTGTTACCTGAAATCGAGCTGTGCGGCAGACAGGTATTGGTCAATGTGTGCTTGACAAGCGATGTTTTTGACGGATTGTGCGCCTACTCTGATTAGGAAAAGGAGGATATTGCTCAGGATATGCACACTGGCCCAGCCTATGACAGGGATGAATGGTTTAGCGGTCTGGGAACAGAAAACGCAGGGAAAAGATGGGCGCCTACCAGATGCAACAGCTGTGAAATAGAAATGTAAGCGTGTTGTCGCGTAGGAACAAAGAGGCCAAACCCTTACCTAACTCGGGATATTCCTTCATCTCATCAAGTCCTAGCTGGGTGACATCTACCTTGGTCAACTTGTACATGAGTCGGCGCGCGATGAACGAATTGACAATCTCGATGGCCTATCAGGCAGCGTATTTCAGTAATACCCAAGCCGTTGAGCACGACCAACATACCCAGATAGCGAGCGTTGCCAGGAATGTTAGCTGAAAAGTATAAGGGTCCTTATTGTACGAGAAGCGGAAAAAGGGGTATATTTCTGTATGATCGCATCGAGGTTCAGAGGAGTAGCAGAAATGTCAGGTCGGATCGTACTCACGAGAGTTTGGACCGAAATGGAGGATACATAACCATCCCAGGAATGATAGAGCCGTAATGTTCTGGGCCACTCCCCGCACGTAAAAGGTGATTGCCTGCTCATGAACGTGTTCGTCGTACGTCTTGCTGTACTTGGCAAAAATCTGCAACGCGCGATGCCACAACCGAGTCACTTGAAGGGGATGGAGGATGATGACGGCAATGGAGGACAACAGCTGAATGACGATGAATTGTTGCGGGGATTGCAATCGGGCAAACTAACATCCTCGGATTAGTCTTGCGGCACTATGTAAGTGGAAATGAGCAAGGTGGCCTCACCAAGTTGCGGTAAAACGTGAACAACACCACCTGGAAGAAATACTACATGCCACCGGCAAAGGTCAGCCTACTGCAAGCACATTCTCCGATGGGATGTCATTACCTTGTAGAGGAATAGGAGAGCCCGAGAACGGATCCTGGTGCTGATAATCCAGACTGACAGCTGATTGAGGAGCGTGACAGCTGCGAGGTCGAGTAGCAGGGTAGGTTGAGCAATTGCCAATGTACTTGCCAGACAGAGACTTACTCGCTATCCACGTATATACCCAGATACCTGCATCAAGAGACGTGTGCGGTAATGTCGTTAGGTAAGTGCTGGCAAAGGCTGCTAAGACCAAACGCAAGGGGACGTCTCAGCAAGACAACCAGTAAGCCAATCCAGCGACTGACCTTGACCAGCTACCAGGGAAAAGGTGGCGATACCCAGTACCGTCATAAACCAACAGAATCTGAGCCACGACGAAGGGATCCGCGGGAGGAAATCCCGATCGATGAACCTGTCAACGCAGATCGCTCAATAGGGCTAGGGCCATTATGTTGAGCGTTACACTCACGCTTTTTGATGTTCGGTCTGTGGATTCCGGTAAACGTGCCGTTTCTCTCGTTTCAATTTGGAGAAGCAAACCACTGCAGGCATCAGCATCGTCGTAAACGCCAAGGCGATCCAGAAGGCTTCACGCAATGTCATCAACGATTGAAATCAGGATGACGGCCAGCGGTGACCCACTCTTGCGCTCCCAGTCCACATCATCGGCGTCATCTCGCGATTCTCTTCCCTTTCCGATCGCAAGCAGGTCGAAGTGGTGTGCGAAAAACCCAACGAGCAGGGAGGCTGTCCAAAAGAAGGTATACGATATGGCTCCACCCAGTCGACGAGGCCACCAATCTGAGGGATATCACGAGCATTCAGCGGTGCGATGTGAAGCTTGATACAGCGAATGAACATACTGAGGCGATACAGGTCAAAAAGCTTAGTGATGAAAAGGAGCGCAACGGCGAGATAGGTACCTGTCGCGGGAAGATGTCAATGTCCAAACTCCAAGAGACAGAAAGATATCTGCTTACCATAATACCAGAACAGGAAGAACAGGAAACTGGCATCCACGCGATACATTGATCCATCTTGCCCACCATCGCCGTTGTGACCAGCATCACGGAGAGTCGTCGCGAGCGAATCCCTGGGATCGACCACAAGGACTTCCGTCGTCGGGAAGGGCATTGCAACCCATGCCCATACCTGGTGCATTCAAAAGTTCAGACGGGCCGGAAATTGACGAGATCATCTCACAGACCCAAGCGTACTTACAAAGAGACAGGGTGCTAGAACCAGGACAAACTGCCGCTTGCACCATGAGTCCAGCCAGACCGTCACCGTGTGCTTGTCGGGCTGTCAACGTGATCATCGCCATCGTTAGTTACAAGAGTCGGATGAGAAGCGAGTAGCCGACCAGTAACTAACTCTCAACAGAACATGCCACCATTTGGCATAACGTCGCCCTCCCGGCTCGCTCGACGTGGGACCTAACGTGGGTTCATGCTTGCCATGTCGATTTCGACGGATCTTTTTCCGCGAACCCGACAGACGAGGGCTGTTGGGTACACGGCAGCCGCCTTTGATGAGTGGGCTAGCAGGAGAGCCGCGAAGATATTGCCGTCCAAGCTCTCTTCCGGTGGTTAAAGGGCTTGCTACAAAATAGCATCAGATGGGAATCGCGCGAGAGGCGAAAGATCCGCCAAACTACTCACTCTCCCAATCGAGGTGCTGCCTGCGTTCACTTCCCCGCTTGAGAGGAGTAAACATGGTCCTCCGGGGGCGATCTACTGATGGAGCATGGTGTGTTGGCGGCAAAGGGTGGCTGAACCTCGCCAACAAGCAGATTGTACGCACGTCACAACTTATCATTATCACAACTTGCTAGGGCATGTTTCACTTCCGATCGCACGTCGCGTTCATCCCCGTCGACCGTCGCCGTACAAATCAGATACAACCATAAGCGCATCTGATAGGGAAGGACGTCGGACAGAGTGCATCGCCAACGCTGCACTATCCTTGTGATGGACAGAAAGAAAGCCTTTCAAGCCGTGTCTGTTGTGACTGAGATGTGCAACACCGTATCAGAAGACCGTAATGGATATTTGATAGAGGTAAGTATAGAAGGTACAACCCACCTGAGATGTGCAACACCGTATCAGAAGACCGTAATGGATATTTGATAGAGGTGAGAGGCAAACATCTCAGGTGGCCAAAAGGGCATTTGCCCACACCAGTGGATTTATACTGACAAGCTGAGTTGTGACTCTAGAGAGAACAATGAAGATTGAACAATGGCGAAATGAAATAGACTTTGGTGATGGCAGTGGTTCCACATGGTGTGACGATGATTCGCAAGTACGTGTATTCACAACACCCCCCCTCGAATCGGAGGCGGTCCGTTCGATCACGCGTCGCGGGATTCCAAGTGCAAGCGTCGAAGGCCAATGGCGTCGGCGAACTTGGCAGTGAAGTGTTGGTTGAGAGGCTTGGTGAGAAGGTCGGCGGAATTGTCGGCACTCGGGACATAGTCGAATGCAACAACACCCCCTCGTACGTTGTCGGTAACGTAGTTTGATTTGAGGCCGATGTGCTTACGTTTGTCGTGTTGTCCAGGATTCGACGCAGCAGCGATGGCCCCTTGGTTGTCGCAGTAGATGCGCATCGGTCCATCGACAGGAATCCGTAAGTCCCCGAGCAACTGCCGAAGCCAAGCAGCCTGTTTTGTGACATCGCAGGCGGCAAGGAGCTCGGCCTCCATGGTTGATAGGGCGACGGTGCGCTGACGTCGACTTTTCCATCCCACCAGGCCACCGAAGAATTTGTTTAGGTATCCGGAAGTCGATCGTCGGGTGTCGGGGCAACCCCCCCAGTCGGCATCCACCCACCCCTGTAACGTACGCTCACTGGCCTCGGCGTCAAAGCAGAGAACGAGGTCGGAAGTCCATCGAATGTATCGCAGTAAGTGTCTTGCCGCTCGGTAGTGCTCGTCTGACCATTTCGTGATGAAGCGGGCCAACAGACTGGCCGGAAAGGCAAGGTCGGGGCGGGAAACGGTAGCCGCGTACATGATGGAACCGACGATGGCGGGGTAGGGGTGATGTCGAGCCTGTTGGAATTCTTGGTCGGTTGGCGTCCGGGCGATGAAGTTGGTGGGTAGCGGTGTTTTGCTTCCTTTGGCGTCAGAAGCGTCGAACCTCGCTAACATGTTCTCGATGTAGTGCTCCTGAGAAATCCAGAGCAGCCTCTTCTCCACGTCGCGAATGACGTTGAAGCCCAGGAAGTAGTTGACGGCACCATGGTCCGTACACTCGAATGCGTTGTTGAGGGTGGCCTTGAAAATCTTGAGAGCTGATTCGTCGTTACTTGCTATCAGTTGGTCGTCGACATGAACCGTAAGCATAATGAAAATGTCGTTCTTCCAGAAGGTGTAGAGGCAGGGATCGGCAGTGGCGGGCGCGAACTCTTGAGAACGGAGCCAGGAGTCGAGCTTGTCGTTGAAGCACCTGGGTGATTGTCGTAAGCCATAAAGAGATTTGTTCAGTTTGTAGACGTATCCCGGCGGTGTTCCTGATCCTTCTGCCGGCTCCATGTAGATCGTCTCCTCAAGGTCGCCATTCAAGAAAGCTGCCTTGATGTCGACCTGATCGCAGAAGAGCTTGTGATAGTTGACCACGGAGAGAAACACGCGAACCGTATCCTTGTGAGCAACGGACGCAAAGATTTCATTGTAGTCGAGTCCCTCGATCTGACGATAACCCTTAGCGACCCACCGAGCCTTGTACGCGCTGGGTTCTCCGGTCCGTCCATCGATCTTCCGGGTGAACACCCACCTTGCCTGTAAGGTCCGCATGCCGTCCTTCCGCTCGACGAGCTCCCACACGTCGTACTTCCCCATCTTCGCTAATTCCTCCTCCATCGCCTTCTTCCAGTGCACCCAATCAGCGCTGTTCCTCGCGTCGACGTACTTGATCGGACAGTCGGAGGCGAGAAGGCAAAAGACAGCAAGAGAGGTTTCTGTTTGGGCTAGCAGACCGAGGGTGTGAGTTGCTATGGAACCGCCATCCTGAGCGATAGCCTGTCGCTCGATATTCAACGTCGCAAGAACGTCGTCGTCGAAGTCGTGCTCAGGCTCACGTTCTCTTCCAGCCGCAGCTCGGGATGGAAGCCTGCGTTGGCCGCCAACGAAGGTCGAGGTCGCACCGGGTTGAGAAGCACGGGACGTCCCACGAGGTTCGGTGGTGAGTTCGTGACCGAAATACTTGCCCGCTTTGGGCATTTCCGGAATAGGCGGGACAGGATCGGACGCTGATGGATTTGATTCGTCTTCCAGATCTTCATCGTCGGAATCAGGAAGTGGAACGTCGGCCGCATCATGTCCAGGAGGGGTATCGGACATAGACGATGGAGGAGAAGGTGTAGGAGGAGGAGGAGAAAGCTTGGAGACTGCAGGAGGTGTAGCGGCAGAAGGAATTGTGGAGGAGGATGCAGTGACTGCGTGAGGAACCGAGGTGAGAGGGACGGGCGCGTGTGCGGTCGGGATAGTAGCTGATTCTTGCGGTATAGTTGAGGAGAGGATCCGTTCATCCTGGGGAGACCGACGCTCGAAGACGTAGTTGCGGGAGTAGCCAAAGGTTTTGGTTGATGGATTGTAGTATCGAATGATGCTGTCGCTGTAAGTCCGATATCCCATCAGCATGGCGGGAAAGGAGCGGGGAGCGAGTTTGTCGGTGTTGGCGTGATCTCGAACGAAGAACTTAGAGCCGAATGGGCGTAGTTGGGTGTGGGTGCATGGTCGTCCGGTCCAGAGCTCTTGAGGGATCAGTACCGTCCCTCGCTTCGGCACCCGATTCCTGACGTATGCGGCATAATCGGCAGCTTCTGACCAGAATTCTTTTCCCAGGCCAGAATCGATCAAGACAGTCCGCACAAGATTCATCACCGTGAGGTGAACTCGCTCTACACGACCGTTTTGTGCATGGGCGGCAGGAGGGATCGGTGTGGAGATGATGCCATTTGTCGCCAGTAAGTCGGTGAAAGCGGCAGACGTGAACTCCCCCTCCCATTGTCGTTACGAACAAGTCTGACCGTACTGCTGCATTGGTTCTCCACCAGCGCCAGGAAACGTTGAAACGAGGCCAGGGCCTCGCTCTTCTGCTTCAAGAAATAAAGCTGAATCCGGTGAGAGAAATCGTCGTAGCACGTCAAGAAGTAACGACTCCCGCTAACTGACGGAATTCGTACTGGTCCAAACAGGTCGACGTGGATGATCTCATTGGGTCTGATGGCACCGATAGCGGATGGACGGGAAGGAAGGCGATGACCTTTTCCTTGGACACATGGCTCGCACAGTATGTTCATATCTTTGACGGGTACGATGTCTTTCCACTCATCGCCCAGTCTTCCACCCTTTGCTAACTTCCACAGATCCAGCCAGTTAAGGTGACCAAGACTGCGATGAGGGTAGAAAAGGGCTTCAGCGCTATGCTTTTGAGCTATGAGGGAAGTTGACAATGTGCTGACCTTGATCTTGCATAGACCGTTGTCGCTGTCGGCTTCGAGGACTGCGAGACCGGACGAATCGATGATGAAACACTTGCCACGGGCGAATCGCGTTTCATAGCCGGATTGGCTGAGACGGGCGACGGAGAGCAGGTTGAAACCGAGATCCACGGCGAAGAGGGTCTTAGGGAGACGGAGAGGACCGAGTTCGAGTGTTCCTTGGTGAGTGACTGGAACCAAACCGTTTCCTCCGGTGCGGATGTTGCGGCCTGTCACGACCTTCGAATCTGTGAGGTGTTCTCGGCTACAGACCATGTGCTCGGAGGCGCCAGAGTCAACGATGTAGATAGAGTCGTCGGTTGGATCATGGATCAAGGCCAAAGGTACGACAGCCGCCATACCGAAAATGTCCTCGTACTGAGCGTCGTTTCCGCCATTCTTTTCGACATTCGCCAAAACAGCGGTGGCAGTGCCTGAACCCGATTTCGTCTTCCGTTCGTACTCGTCAAGTCTTCGTCGCAAAAGAACCGTGCAATGATCCGAGTCGTGAGTCGTGGAGTCGGGATGTTCAGTGCAGTGCTTCTTCGATTTATTGACCTTGTTGCTGCGATCGTTAGATTTGCCGCTGGGGATCGGATTGGCAACGAGGGCAGAGACCGTCGCAGTTTCCTTGTTGTCCTTGTCGTCCCGGCCAGGACTCCCGATTCGCTCCCATTCCCGGGTGAACTCGAGGTACACGTCGCTGGACGTAAGAAACTTGTTACGGAGGACGACACCTGCAAGGATGTCGTAGCGATCGGGCAGGCTCTTGACCATAGCGTAAGTCAAGGTTTTGTCGGAAGGCGCCTCTCCGGCGATCACGAGTCGGCCGTAGATTTCCAGCATCTTCTTGAAGTGACGTTGAAGATCCTTTCCTTCCTCCAGCTTCATCGATAGGAGTTGGTACTGGAGCTCACTAGCGGCGAGACCTGAGACGCGGTCGTACTTCTCGTGCAGCTCCTGCCAGAGAAGCATGGCGTTGACGTCTTCTGGATCCTTGGCGGCGATGGTCAGCTGGATGGCGACGTGAGTCGACAAGGAACGATAGATCTTGCCCCAGACCCATGACTGATCCGCTTCTCTCTTCTTGGCATCGACACGGGCAGCGACAGCAGCAGCTGAAGTGGCAGTTGCGGTGATGTCGGCCTCGTCGGTCGCGGAGGAGACTGTAGCGAGCGGAGCGGAAAACGTGGTGGTTGAGACGGGTGCTAGGAAGGCGGGAGTGCGAGCAAGCGTTCGGCGAGACGATGCCGACGTGTAGGGGACGTCGACGGCCTTGAGGATATAGTATCGGTTGGCGCCGGAGATGGCACCGACAACATCATGTTTCCATGCCGCATAGTTACTGGAACCGTCCAGTTTGAGCTTGCAGGTTGTATGCGTAGATGCAGCTTCGGTATCGGACATGATGAAAGCTTGGTCTGTATTTGATGTATAGTTTGCTAGTACAATGGGCCCATAACCTGTTGTAACGAGATGTGCAACACCGTATCAGAAGACCGTAATGGATATTTGATAGAGGT
>MU158417.1:0-30286 GCA_015708705.1 Naganishia vishniacii ANT03-052
TCGTCATACTCTACCAGCAGTTCATCCTGGTTGTCAATGTCCATCGTTGATTGGTCGGTGGCGAGTATTCCCGAGAGAGGAAACTAGAACAAGGCAGGGGAGCTCCTTTGATCAGGTGGGACCCTCTGTGCGCCAATCAAAGGCGCAGCCTGGGGAAGCGCGCTTACGTAACCGGCAGATGACGATTGCGTGTTGGGCCTCGATCTACATGGTCATTCTCCTCAAGGTCAGTTACTCGCTGTCCCCGCTCGCCCTGCTCTGTCAAACAACACTCCCCCGTCAACAATGGACTGGAACAGACTCATGAGCAGACTGGGAGAAGGCGGTGGTGCAGCGATGGGAATGGGCGGACGTGGTGGCGGAGAAACACTCCTGACAGACAAGTACGTCTCCCTCTTTCTCCTTCTCCTTGATTCCGTCTCTCATCTTCTCCCTCGTAGCGGCGAGACGATCCATATCTCTTCCCTCGCACTGCTAAAGGTACGTGCTTCCTCCTCGCTTCCCGGATGGATCTTCTCGGACTGATCCCGTTGCGTGCGCGTTAGATGCTGAAACACGGGAGAGCGGGTGTGCCGATGGAGGTGATGGGCTTGATGTTGGGCGAGTTTATTGATGATACGACGGTTAGTATGCGGGGTGAAGCTCAAGTGCTGGTCGAGTGAGCTGACGTCCCCTACTCCATTCCGCCGTCTCGTAGATCTCAGCAAGTGTCCCCATCAATACTTGTCCCGTTGCCCGTCCTAACTCCTCTCCTCACACCCAGTGCGTAGACGTCTTCGCCATGCCCCAATCCGGCACCTCGGTCACCGTCGAATCCGTAGACCACGTATTCCAAACAAAAATGCTCGACATGCTCAAACAAACCGGCCGTCCCGAAATGGTCGTCGGTTGGTACCACTCTCACCCAGGGTTTGGATGCTGGCTCTCCAACGTCGACGTCAACACCCAACAATCATTCGAACAGCTCAACCCGCGCGCCGTGGCGGTGGTGATTGATCCGATTCAATCCGTCAGGGGGAAAGTCGTGATTGATGCGTTTAGGACGATTAACCCGCATTCGATTATGAGTGGGCAAGAGGCGAGGCAGACGACGAGTAACGTCGGGCATTTGAATAAGCCGAGTATTCAGGCTTTAATACATAACCTGAACAGGCAGTACTACAGTGCGTCACATCGTCTCCTCTTTGTCCTTGCCCGCTGCTCACCCGCCTCCCCTCGACAGGCATCAACATCGACTACCGAAAATCCGAAGCCGAACAAGGCATGCTCATGAACTTGCATAAAAAGGGCTGGACCGAAGGCCTCAAATTAACAGACTTTGAAAAACACCACGAATCGAGCGAAAAAGCCGTCTCCGTGCGTCTCTCCCCCATTCGCTTCCCTTCCCTTCTGACTAACCCCCCGCCCGCAGGAAATGCTCAAACTCGCACAAGCATACACCAAATCCATCACCGAGGAACATACACTCTCCGCGGAACAGCTCAAGACCCGCCACGTGGGCAAGCAGGACCCCAAACGGCATTTGCAGGATGCGGTGGAGAAGGCCATGGGGGATCAGGTGGCGCAGAGTTTGGGGATGGGGGTGCTAGCCGAGGTGAGTGGGGTTTGCTGGTTGGTTCGTCTATCGGAAGGGGCGTGAGGTGCTGATTCTTTTGTGTGGTTTCTAGTTGTGAGCGAGCAAGGGAGGTGGTGCATTCTAATGGTGGGCGATTGTATAGAATGCGATGATTCTATTTCGTATGTACATTGTGCACGACGTATGTGTGTCACAAGACGATAAAACGCGAAAGATTCGACTCGGGACAACCGAAAGGTCCGACTTTTTTGACCAAACGGCGCAGGGTGGCGTTACAGCGCCATCGGGGCGCGCACACATATGACTCCGCCGACTGCGAGCCACTAATCAAACGCTCGAGACATCCACTGTTGGAAGGTCTTGCACTGCAGCCCGCTCGCAGGGACGACCTGAATACGCAAGGTCATGGAGCGCCCTATCCGACTTCTCCCTCAAGCAAAAATGTGCCCACTCAACCGACAAAATGAATATACAATAAAGCGAAAACAGACGAAACGTATTTGGCTGACGCCATCTATCTACTACTACAACTAGAACACCAAACCCATCCTCGGTGTCCAATCAATAGGCAGTTGCCCGTCGTCACGTCCCCAATGCTGACTTATCAAGCTTTATCTGTGCGGCTGTTGTTGCCAGGTATGCAAAGAATGCCTCCTACCACTCCGGCTCCGGGTCGCTGAAATTTAAATACCAGCGGAGACCCTGTGCGTCTGGGTACCGATCCTGCCTCGCTCCTTTGCAACCTGCCACGATCTCTGCCTAGAACGCAGTGAGCTCCTCGTCGCTGGGAGATTGCTTGAGGAAATGCCGAGCGATGGGAACCCGAAACTTCGGTGGCTTCCTCTTCCCTGAAGGTAGGCCCTCTTGCGGGACCGAGCGCCCGCCCAGGGTAAGCGGAGCTTTAGCCCCGTTCTCAATTTTTCATTCGATCACGACAAGGGTGTCCACATCTGCCGCTTTCTCATTGTGAACGACCATCCATGAGCTCGAGCTATGAGGGATCATAGAAGAATCGGCGGCGAGGATCCTACATTCTATGTCCCATTCGTCAAAATCAACGTTGTATGCCGACGGAATTCCCCCTCCATGCGCTTGCGTGGCCTCGACTTGCAAGTCGCCCGACACGTCGTATCGAGCGCTTCCCGGTACAATGGATGCCCGGCGGGTGCGGCGGCTGATTGTCGTTTCATCGGCGGACGAGGTTGCGAAGTGCGAGCTGTGGCCGACTGGGGCCAGATGGGGCGGCGAGGGGTGAAATAGTGGCTTGGCGCATATAGAGGTTGCAACAGAACCGTGTGGGAAGAATAGGGTAAAAGCTGGATGTGGGTATGACACGAGAAGAGGCATCAGTTGTTCTCTGAATACTTCATCACTGACCGGTACGGAAAGCTGCTCGGCGTCTCGCGCGATATGTTTACCGCAATCAGCCGGCAGTTGATCGAGACACAAGCGGGACGCACATGACACATAACTGCCTCATCTACTTGGCTCAAGATCACCAGTCTGGGCAAAGGGTGCGGACTGTTCCAACGGGTACTTGCAGGACTTGGGTCACGGCGGGGGACCAGAGCCGGTCAAGAGGAATTCGAGGGCGAGTGGTTCGGTGGCATTCGAGCCTCCTTGACCGTCAGTGCTGATCCTGCTGAGTGTATCAGCAAACCAACGAGCTCTGCCACGTGTCATGGGACTGGTCTTCCGACAATATAATCGATCGCGTAGTTCCACGGAGAATGTGACGAGCGATCCGAGCTTAACATCGCTTGCCTGGGCCTCCGAGGGACATCTTTGGTCGGCGATTTGCTAGTACTTCTCGGAACGCCGTGGACGTGGTATCGCGGACATAAAATGTTGGATGTCAATGCTATGGTTGCCGTGCATCCGAATCGCTCAACAGTCGGTGGCAAAGCAGCGGGTCTGTCTGCATTATCGCTGTGATGTGTGTCGAGCGGTGGACGGAAGTCCAGCAAGGATTCAGTCAAGCAATAAGATGTTGCAGATGCGGTCGCGCTGTAAACCCGGTGTTCGTGATACGTTTGCATATTTGAATATTCACTATTGCCCTGGTTCTGAATTACAATGATCGTGCATCCTCAATCTCGCCTACAACCCTGCGCAAGTAAAGCCCAGGTTAGGGTTGGAAGGCGCATCAGCATTCTTACACAAGTACTCGGTCGGCTTTCCGTTCTGGCCAAAGATGTTAAAGTTCTTGACCTCGAAGCCTTGGCAGGAACCGTCCTTTGCGCAGCTCAGCGTAATGGCCTGGGACCCCGTGAACGGCGGGACGTCGAGCTCGTACCAACAGGGGTCGGTAATGCATGTTCCGTCTCCCGGCTGGTACGAGTTGATGTCGCCGGTCCAGTCTTCGAACTTGAAGTTCTTGAGAATGACAGAGCCATTATCGACTCGCGCAGGTCCTGGGTTGTTTTGGTCGATATAGGTCTGAAGAGAGGAAGTAGGGTCAGGACGCTCGTCACAGAGTGCAGTCGTGGCGACTGACCTGTGTGATCAACACTGGGTACGTGACGTTGTACGTTCGAATGTTCTTCCACTTCACGTTTTCTGCAAGGCCTTGGCCGCCGACCCACGACTTGAATCTGTCGGCGCCAATATTGATCAGCGGGCACGTACGTGAGAACGACGAGCACTCGGGACTTACCTTGCTCCATACAACGCGTCAATCATCGTGATATCTTCGAACAGGATATCGCTGACGTTGTTGTACTGCGCCTGATTCTTGCCTACAGGAGGATCGATAGGGCGTTAGAGCGGAAGGCAGAGTGGAGAACGTCTGCACCACCTACCTAGTGAACCAATCGACAGTCCGTGGGATCCCGGACCACCACCAACTCCTCGTCGAGCGGTAATATTCTTCGCCGGCGTCGTGATGGCAATCGTATCATCGCCTACAAGGAGAAGCAAGGAAAGGCAGCAGAGTCAGTACAAGGCTTTCGTTATCTGGGCGACTTCCGGATGCGCACCATTGTTGATGTAGAAGTCCTCGCACAGGATGTTGCTACCCGAGAATCCCAGTCCGTCGGCTACAACGCAAGATCAGTCACCATCCTCGTCAAGTATGTGCCGCCTCGAAGTTACTGTTGAACGGATATCCTCCAGTCGTGTAAGTCTCCACCACCGTATCCTTGATATACAAGTTGTTGGCCTTGATCCTTGCGTTCCATCCGATAGGTTGCCTGCTCTTCAAGCTGTAAATCTCCGAGTCGTCGATCTCAAAGGTGATGAGATGGGGACGGTTGGCGAGACCGCTCTTGCCGGGCGGGTTGGCGTCCCACCATGCTTGACCGTGAGCTAAACACGAAAGAGGTCACTGTACGGAACAAATGGAATGCGCTCAACTCACATTCAATCCATCCGGTTGCGACATCCTTGGTCCCGTACCACTTCAATCCCTTCCCGGTGAACCTAAACCAATGGCCGGCAAAGTCGGCCGAGTTGGCGACGATGTTCTGGACGTAGGGGATGTCTTGCGGCAGGTGGACGCTGCCGAGGAATTCGACGTGAACGTCGTTAAGCTTGAGGGCGTTGACGGGGGTGAAGGCGTTGCTGTAAGGCAACGTATGTTAGCCCGGACGCTCAGAGACTGCGGACTCGACTGACTATTTTACACCGTATTCGAACGCAACGGTGCCACCGTTGTTGCAATCTTTGAACGCCTGGTTGATGGCTGGCGAGTCATCCATATCACCGCCCAGCGCCTTGACGGCACATCGCTTTCGCTCCGGCATGGAGGGAACGGATGGATTGTACTTGTTCTTTTGCTCTTCAGCATGAGCGCACTTGCCGGGTTCGGAGTCCTTGCAGTTGGACGGCCTATGGGAAAAGGGTCAGCCTTGCGAGGGGGAGGGGTTGGAGGATGCACTCACGTCTTATCGTTGTCCCGCTCTACCATGGGCATGGCCAAGGCCGGGGAGGCCGCCATCAAGGCGACAAAGAGCTTGAAGATTGCTGATTTGGTAGGCATATTGGTGATGGTTGATACGGTTCAATCGTTGTGGAAGAGACATGGTTGGACAATACAGGCACGCGCTGGCGTGAGCGCTCTTATATATGCCGCATGAGGATATGCGTGGCGTGAAGCTATCCGGAGAGCGACCCTCATTTGAGAGGCTGCCACATGCGAAACGCAAGGTTGACGCAATTTCTATTTCTAACCGACGGCCCGTCTCGGGGGAACGAGCGGTCCGGAGCCCCTGTGGCGCTCCACCTTTATTAATCTTGGCAGGCACGGCCGGATTCTCGGTATGAACGCATGCATCCAAGATACATCGGTCGGCGCGGCTGGACATCCCCCTGGCCCCTGGGACCTCTGCTGAGACCTGGGGGAAAATCTCCACTTGCCGGTCGGAAATCATAGAATCCCAACGTTAATCTCCCGGAACGTGAAGGGTTAGGGTGTTACGTTCCGACACGAATATGTACCTCGAGAAAGATGGGCGGTGAAACAGGTGCAAGTCCGACGACTGTTAACCGGAGGCGATGTACCGCAGCAGTGTGGGGAGAACCACCGGTTACCGCTGTTGGCAACTCAGCGAGATCATGCATCGACCAACAACAACGTTTGTATTCTCGGCCCGTGCGACCGTGTAAGACGTAGCATAACGTCCCCGGCCAAGCGCCCCGGAAAGCTTTTCGGAGGGGGGCGCATGCAAGCGGTCGTAGTGTATTTTCATCAACCTGGTGCGGATCGCATGGTGGCTGTGGACCACGAATTGCACAGTGCTAATGGGCAATGATAGTGTCTAGATGAATCCTGCCAATCAACAGAGTGATTTCTGGCGATCAGGAAGGATCACTCGCCGTCACGCCACTCACACCTCAAGCAGCTGTGTACTTGTCTTCACGTCATTCATCTGCCCGTCCATTCACTTATCGACACGCCCAGTCCCCTAGCGATAAGATCATCATCGCTCGTCTCCTTCGTCTCGCTTCCCTTGCACACACACTGCACCCCCACCGCTGTGGAAAAGCCGGATCCACATTCGCAAAAAACGACCTTGTCGCATCCGTCACAGGAGCATACGATGACAGTCGCTCTCGGGCATGGCATGTCCTGACACCGAGTAACGTCCCACCATATGCCGGGGAGAGAGGTAGACATATGGAATGCGACGGGATTGTCCTCGAGCTCTTCAACAGGCGTGATTGCCGCCGTATATTAGGATTAGGCAGGGACAGGCAGAATTGGAGAGGCGGTATCGCGGTATCGCGGTGACGGGATACTGGGTTCTGTATCTGTGATAACCGGGATTGACCAAGGTATCAGACGCTAAGCTCGTACTGGCGCAACGTATCTCACCCGTTTCGCTCGACTCACAGTTCCATTCCAGAACTCCGCATGCCACTTCTTCAACATCTATCCGCCAGTATTGGTGATGAGGCACGATCTTTTAATAGCGCGGTCCCGTGTGCTTCGGCAAATGCGAGCGACTCTTCTCCCACATCCGCGTATCCTCCACAGCTACCAGCGTACCCGCACTCGAGAGGCCCGACAGGTTCGAAGCGGCAACGCAATGGGTTCCAACTATAAAAGGTGTCTCGAGCGAGCGATGCATTTGTCGAGCCGGTTAGGAGATTGCTTGCGCTTTGAGGTTGGTGTTCGAGTAGTGTTGAGGTGCTTGTGCGGGGTGTCAGAGGAGTCGTGGATGAGTTTCTGCTACGAACGACGGAATTACGGTCTGCGATCAAGTAGAGAGTAAATACCGTCACAACTCACCTCGACGCATCTCCAGGTCATACGTCTTTTCCGCCAATCTGTCGATCAACCCCGTCCGTTTCCTCAACGACAAGTCCATCGTTGAACATCTCGGCCTTGTGTCCAATCTCGATTTCAACAGAGCACCAAGTCGTTGCGTCTGACGTCTTGCGACGTTGCTCGGCGGGTTCTTATCTCTTTGGAATCCTTGCGAAGCTCAACTTGATAGCTCGACCTTGGTTACCAGTCCGCGTGCTAGTGGTTGTTGTATATTCGGCGCGACAGTCAAAATCGATTGTGCAAACAGGCGCGGCTGAATTCGCGGGATGGACCGTCAGTACTCGATGTTTTTGAGCAGGAACGAGCTGCATACCTCCAGCTATACGTCTTACTAGATGTCTGTAGCTGTCGTGAGTCGCCCACATGGCTGGCTCAGAGTTGCTAGTCGGTGTTCGGGCCGGGTTTCGGGGGCACCTTGCATCGGAAGGACGCGACGAGAGGTTGATACAGATGGTGATACCGGAACTTACGACTTGGATAGACTGCCTTGAATCTCGTTAGGTATCCGAGGTCGTCTTCTTCCCGACCTCAATCCTGCCTTCTGTCCTATCGGCCGTTTGCGTTGTGCAACCCTTGCTCGCTGTCCCTTGTCACCGACATGTCTGGTCGAAAAATCCACCGCCCACACATGCGGCCCTCACTTCAGCCCGACCTCTGTGTTCCGCTCGAAATCATGGGTGTCATCGGAGAATGCTTGTCAGGCTCCTAACGTTTTGAAACATTGGCGAACCTCAACTTGACGTGTAAAGCAATACGAGCGGAGACACTGCCTATTCTCTATGAGTCGTTGACCTGAGACAACGAGTTTCACGTGACGCAACGGGAGTAGTGGGCTGAGGTGTTCAAGGGGTACATGGGAAAAGGCGGTCCAAGGTTTCCACAAGGGTGGAAGCACACCCGTGAGCACCTAATCCTCTACACAACGCGCTGAGCACCGATCAATACCTGAACAAACTCCAGAATTTTTATTTGTGGAAGACCGACAACGTCCCTCATAAGGAAAGCTAGCTCTCTCTGGCCTCGCAATGGACGAGATCTTCCCCGCGCAAAAGCTACTCGTCTCGCGTGACCTCGTCGGCGAGTATTCTCCCTCGCAAGGCACGACGTTCTACATCGCCAAACTCGAAGTCATCGCGTCCCCACAATCCTCGGTATTCTTCTTCTCGTCACTCTTCGGTGCCAAGTCCAAGCCTTCGATCCTCGAGATGCCTCTGCGGATCAAGAACGACAGCTTGCAAGGAAAGACGCCGAATCACTGAAAAAAGTATTCGCACGAGGAAGAGATGCAAGGGGTCTTTGTTTTCCCTGACGCCTATTTGCGACGCGAGGGACGGACAAAGGACGATCTTGGGCTCTGGAGCGATCACTATTTTAACGGCACTCACTTTACACTCGAGTACCAGCCGACGATAATGAGTTCCAACGAGAGTCTAGTGACGGAAACGGTCGAAGAGGTGATCATTCTCCTTCCCAAGGATGTTCAGCGGATCGCATTCCTCTGCACTCATGATTTGAAGTTCCACATGTGTGTCCATCGAGCGGTACGTACATCTCTGTTTGGTGTCATTGTCAAAGCCGCTGACGAGAAGGTACATCCATGCAGATCCGAAGCAGTCTACCCAAACATTTCCGTGCTATCGATCTAGAACTCAACGCTCAAATGACCGACAAAGAATGGCACTTGACACTCTCCTTCTTCGCAAAGCTCTTCTCCTCGTCGTGGCCACAATCAAACCATTCACTACTCCCGGCTTGCACTTTTCCTCCATGGTCTTCAATGCTCGCATTGCTCACCCGCTGGACTACGGTCGAACTGTCCTATTAACGATGAAATCCGCGTTCTGGGCAGCCGACGAAGGTTTCGAACTCATCGCACATATCATCCGAGAGCACGACGCGCAACCGGGTCGATTTATGAGACGACACTTCCGGTACGAAGCTTTCCATGGTGCGCCTAACCGGGAAGCATCGATCAGGAAAGCCGATACGATGGACAAGTTTGCTAAGCTGTTTATCGTCAAAATGACGCGAAGTATGGAGACGAGAGGGGAAAGCTCTATGGGTGAGCGTGCTACTTTGGTCGTATGTCTGTTATCGGGCAACTGGGTGTGCATTGATGCGCTGGTGGGTATCGGTTGCAAAGCGTTCGAACTCTGTAGTCGCACGCTTGTTCCTGTTTGAACGATGAAATCATATAACCTGGCCGAGCAGGATTGAGAAGTATTTGAACACGCAGTTGTACTCTCGGGTCTCACCAGATTGGTTTCGTGTCATCGTGTCAGTCCGGATTTGAGAACGTCGCCTATTTTAAGGCGTACTCGTTTGGCTTGCTGGATACTGCTCGGCAGGATGAGATCCAGGACAGGGGCAACAGACGTGATGGAACTAGCCACTGGAGTTAGTGATTCATGCGGTCTGCGTTGAAGAATCCAGCAAATGACTAAGCTTCAAATGTATACAGTCAAGGTGATAGTTGGTATAGTAGCTACAGGGTACGAATGAATGTCCGGGCGAAAGATTATGATGCCGAAGATCTAGATCCCGTCATAAGCGTCCTCGACATTGGTTGCCGTGCTGAAAGGTCGGGGCTGACTCGAGGGTTCCTGAGCCGGACGGCCTTGTGAAGCACCGCTTGCTAGACCAGCTGCAGCGGCAAGCTTTTGACCCGAAGTCGGCGCCCACCCTGCATCAGACGTCGGCAGCCTCTGATGATCCGACGGCGTCGTGTTCGGCGACGGCACATTCAAGCTCACCGCGGAAGGAAACGACGGCCCAGCCAGGGGCGATCGATATCTCCGTTGATCAGCGTATGACGCCGGGCTTTCCGGGAGTGAAACCCCTGCAGGTGAATGCGGCGACGGGAAGTGCGTTGTGTTGGGCGAGAACGCATGGGATGGCACGCCAAAAGCTTGTGAGCCGATCGAGCAACCGTCAGTACTGCCGCCGATATGAGACTGATCCGGGCGAGGGAGAGGTAACGCAAGTGATTCGGCGGAAGAACGTGCAGGCGGAATCATGACCGGCAAATCGGAGAACGGATCGACTTCGGTCACAATGTTGCCCACTATCCGTGACGCAGGCGTCATACGGGGAGTTTCCACTTCCTCGAGCGTCGTCAACGGTTGTCCATGTCGATACCTCTCCGGCATCGACATCAGGTGGGTCGCACGGGGAGCGAGGGAAGGAGCCAGACTGCTCAGATGCGGGGACTGAGGGACTGCAAAGCCGCCCGAGGCAAGTAGGGTGGCAGTCGTCGGAGTGGTAGGTTCATCGACTTGCGCGGCTCTCGCCAAATCGCGATACTCTTGCCGAAGTTGCTGGTCGCCGGTAGCTGTCCGCGGTTGCGCTTGTGACGACTTCCTCGAAAGCTGTTTGGCGCCCATGGCGGTATCATCCCCATACAAACCCGAGTCAAGGAGGTTGGCGGAAGCCATAGGACTGAAAGGCAGAATTTGCGGCCCATTGTGGTTGTTGATCGGTACACGTTGAGCTGTTGCCCTTTCTCCGCTTGTGATGGCCATTCCTCCAGCATAAGGTGAAGCGATGGGCTGTCCCATGACGTGACCGCCATGACCATCCTCGCTGAACGACGCATCCCCATACTGGGCTGCGATCATCATGTCGGTGTTGGCGGAACTAAGTGCTTGACCGTAATAATCCGTGGGAGAATTCCTTCCCGTCTCATCATACCCTTGGTCCGGCTGAGGCGAATACATCGGGTTCCCGTCATCATCGGCTACCGTATAAGCCGCATAAGGACCGTTGTTGGTCAACTCTCGAGTTCTCGCGCTACCCGGAGCAAGAGGATACGTGGCATATGTCGGTGCCGCGTAAGGATGAGCCATGGTCATCTCCGCAGCAGTCTGCGTTCCGGATGTCCTGGCTCCAACATATCCTGGGTTGAACATGCCTTGTCGAGTAGCGATCAAGGTACCGTCGTCCGCGTCGCTGTAACCGCCGGCGTATCTTGCGTCTGTGGGATATCCAGCTCGATTGGTTGCATTCCACCCACGATCCTCGTCAAAGTTATCGTATCCCCCGTCATGGAGAATAGATCGGCGGTTCATGTAACTTTGGTCGTTCATGGGATCCTTCGCTCGTCGATCTCGCGAGAACCGTTTCTGAAGCGGGAGAACGTGGTGAGCGTTCGCAAGGCATGACATGGCACGAAACGCTCTCACATAAGCCCAAAGGAGGAGAAGGCCAAGTACGCCTGCGCCCGCTACTACGCCGATCGCAAGTCCAGCTTTCCCTCCGGTAGACAACCTGATCCTCCAAACAGCACTAATCAGTACCTTGAACCTGTCTATCGTTCACAAATAGGAATAACTCACGTTTCCGTCTCATCCGACGCTTTCACCGCTACTGCAGTTCCCACCACATCAGACGCAGTACTTGATGCTGTACTTGAGGTGGGTGCAGACGATGACCCAACGAGTGTCAATACCGTCGCGACACGTACGGAGCTGGATCGCGAAGACAACGTAATCGCAGCAATGGTCGACGTCGACCAACGCGGCGTTGTTGACGAGGATGATGTACTTGATGTGACCAAAGTCGATGAGGACTGCGCAGCGAGACTGCTCGACGTGGGAACGGTGAACGTCGAGGTTTCTTGAGCAGACGAGCTCGTCGTAGGAGTGATATCGGCAGAGGTAGACAAAGGGGATGGAGAAGGGGTAGATACGGCAGATTGGGATGTAACAGGGCTACTCGAAGCCTTGTTGGTCGAGGAAGATGGCGGAGGCGTTCCAGTCACAACGGTGGTACCTCTCTGTGATACGCAAGCAACCAACATCAACATGGCGGCACTATCACACACGGGAAGAGATAACTTGCTATTCGAGTCACAATAACGGTAGTGTGCGCAGCCGGGGTCACTCTGCTGCTCGTCGTGGTAGCACGGGAAGGAGCGTGCGTCTATCGAAGATGTCAAGTGATATCTCGTTAGACCTCGTTCACTGATCAAGGAACAGACACTGGAGAGGACATACCACGAGACTCCAGGGCTCATGCCACTGCCTCTTCCCTAGTCCGTTTCTCACACCAGCCTTCTTGCTCTTCCGATCTCCCTTCATATAGTTGGCGGAAGCCACGTTGTGACCGTCAACCTCGACACCGATCTTAATCCGTGATGGATCGAACAAGTGTCGTTTCCGCCGCGGTGAGTGTAGATTCGAATAGTGCGTGTTCATGATGAGCGGTAGATGGCGACGTCTAGTGATATGGTGTCAAGGGGATAGTAGAAACCGAGAATACTGATCGTCGGGATCGATGTTGAAGTATGCTGCTTCCGATCGTACCACTTCAGGAAAGCAGAACCAGGAAACAAAAGAGTGTGTCGCAAAAGATGGTGGTTGATCGAGGTCTGGCTATTGTCCACTCGAAAGGGTGATGGTTGAATGATATTCTCGTCTCAAGGATTGAGAGGCCAAAGGAGGGTTGCGCACGCAGAGAAACGGCGGGAGAGTCGACGTTTTGGCAGACCAGCTGGGTATTATCGTCGGCGGCGCTGATGGGAAGGATGGTGAAGACGACTTGATCTGTCCTGGTCGACTGTAGCCCTGATAGCTGTAAGGATGAGGGTGGTCTCTCAATCACCCAACGACGCACTAACCACCAAAATCAAGTGACCCAAGCTAACAGGCACTAGCGAACAATAAACAATTCAAGCTGGTCGCAATGCACGAGATGCAAGTGATCGAAACACCTGCTCGTGTTTCGCGTAAACGGACAATACGCTAGCCCTGTTCCCGGCACATGTAAGCACATGAAGAGAGATCCAGGGGGATCGCGCGGTAGAGCGGTGGGTGAAATCTGAAACGCGGAAACGGTGCATGGATACTGTTGAGGACGTCGAAGCGCTGCATGAGAATTGTCGGAAGCTAGGGCAATCGAAGTACCTCGCCAGGGTCAGGCATCTACCCATCAGTGTTACCGCTCGCGAAGCAAGGAGTGAAGACGTAGAAGTCAAATTCGTGAAACGGAGAGTGGAGTTAGCGGGATAAATGTCAGAACCGTGGACAGAGAGAGATTGTTGGTGTTTAGTAGATTGTAGTGATCTTGCTAAAGAGATGGACCCCTGTCAGCTGACTTGTTCTTCTGTATCTACCAACTTGAACATGCGTAATGACCAATTCGGAAATATCCAGGCGACACGAGGTCGAAGGAAGACTCGAGATCGAAGGCGCATTGTTGGATGCCTCGGGAGCCTCACCAGTCTGCTGGAGCGATCTCCCCTGATTCCCTACCGTCGGAGGTACTACCCGGGGAGAAGGATCCTGTTGCGTTTCAGAAAGCTGCTGCCGCTAGCTCGAGTAAGCGACTGGCCCGTTTTGCCACTGGACCGGACTTCGACGCAAGCCACTTCGTGAGCTCTCCAGCTCGCCTCCCAAAACGAGACCGACCTGGAGGAGAACGCTATCCCCTCTGACGTCATGTCCCTGAGGTGGAGAAATCCCAAATGTCACGCACGGACAGCGTGAGTCTAGATTTGCTAAAAGGTTTGAAAACAATATACATACAGCCTCATCCGCTGTCCTTGCTCGCGTCGTGCAAGAGGCAGGCTACACATCGATCGATGTCGAGGAAAGGATAATGACCGCGTATACAGCAGTGGGGGCCAGGTAAAAGTAACAGATAAGAGGAAACAAATAGTAGTGAGACTGTTAGTCGTAAGTGATTTCACGAAGATCTGGGCGGCAGCGGTACAAAGATTGGGAAGCTGGGATTCACAGCCATGTCTCTGAGTCACTTAGGGAAAGTGATCACTAACTAGATGGCCATCATCGGACGCCTCGCGATCCGAAACGCCCCAAAGACAATTCCCTTAGCCCTTGTCAAACCCGATGAGGCAAAGCGATGCAAGAGATCCAACCAAGCGTGTCCTTTGTGTTTGATCATCGCTAACGGAGGGATAATCTGGGTTGAGGTGTTCACGTAGATAGGATTGGATTTTGTTAACCCTGAAATCCTTCTTGCTCTGCCTTTGCTCGTCTGTATCGGAGGCCAAAACCTGGTTTCTCCTTTGTAAGGTAGATGCAATTTCCGGAAAATATAGGAAGTCGCCTGCCTGGCCCTTACTACCGGTCCCTTGGTACCCGTTTTCACCTATCGCTCCTTTTAATACACCGTGTAGCGCCCTGATATCCTCCGGAAGCTCCTCGTAGCAATGCGCTATGTCGCCGAAATTAACCAAGCTTTCTCCCCGCTATCGGACGTGTACCGGTACTGGAACAAGCTGGTCAAAGCTTCGCGACGAAGATAGAAATCGTCTGGAGTAGGGTGTAAAGCAACTGGTCCGGTCAACTTCGCCATCCCGGCCGATGAAGGGAGTGTAGGGGTCGGAAAAGGCGGCGCTGAAGGTTTGAGCTGTCCGAAGATCCTGCTCTTCCGATGTCGAGGAGGCTATAAAGAGTTAGCACTTTCGGGATGACGACATTAAGGAACTGCTTTGCGTCTCACTCTGAGAGGCATTCTCTTGTTGAGCAACCGGGCAATGCCTTTTCCAGGTGTTTGTCCTTGCAGCATCGTGCTCTCACGCGAAGGAATCGTCGAGGCCGAATTTTTCGTCCCGCGGCCGTGTCAACGGAGGCGTGCATGGGTCATCGCGTCGCCATGATTTGTTCGTCGCCAGAAGCATCCTTCGACTCTCATCCATCCTTTACAGTCATCCTCGGACTCGAAGCAGCAGAAATCCGAGGTAGCAGGACAAGATAGATAAACAGAGAAGCTGAAAGACATCGCTCAGCTGCAGTCTCGGAAGCGAAAAGTGGTCAATCAAGCAAGTGATCGAGCGAGCCCATCCTGAAATCCAAACTAGCTGGGAGCAAGGTATCGCATGCTCGCGACATCCTCCGCCTGTCCCCGTCATATCGCATCGCTGTCAGTTACGCCTTTCAGGGTCATCGTGAATCCTCCGTCCGCCTTCACTAATTCCAACGAGACCAGGAGCAGCAAGAAACGAGTAGAGTCTGATCAGGATGGATATCCGTCAAGCAACTGTAAGCCCCTGCGCATCGGGCATATCGCTCACAATACCTGTCCTGACGACGTTCTCCTACTTCCTTACGTAGGTGGACGACCTGCTCGGCATGCAAAAAGCAAACATTCTCAA
The DNA here is from genome assembly GCA_015708705.1 of Naganishia vishniacii ANT03-052. Taxonomy (NCBI): domain Eukaryota; kingdom Fungi; phylum Basidiomycota; class Tremellomycetes; order Filobasidiales; family Filobasidiaceae; genus Naganishia; species Naganishia vishniacii. Next base: position 15,463 of record MU158417.1, read on the forward strand.
CTTGCCGGAAAACTACACGTTCAAATACTGTTCGTTATCGCCTTCATTCGGTATCCTCTAAGCCGTGTCTGACCTAGGCTCTTCTCGTGACAGATCTGTATCACGCCTTGACATGGCCTGAGCTATCATATGTCGCTGTCAGTCCGAAAGGAGAAATCGTGGGGTATATTTTGGCCAAGATGTAAGTCTTGATGAAAAACGGGAAGATTCAACGCGTCGACTGAAGCTGATCACCACTTTCACACTTATACAGGGATGAGGAGGCCGTCGACACCCCTTCTGGACACGTTACCTCCATTTCCGTCCTCCGTCCGTACCGACGTCTAGGTCTCGCCAACAAACTCATGCGTCAAAGCCGTAAGCTCCCCCTTTCGTATATCCCTAAACCGCTTCTGACGACCTTTTGTTGCACACGCAGAGAAATCAATGGCTACGTTATACAACGCCGCCCATATCACTCTACACGTCCGAAAGTCGAACCGGGCAGCGATCAGTCTGTATCGGGATTCCCTAGGGTTTGAGGTTACGGGTGTGGAAAAGGGTTACTGTATGTCACGAATTTCCGCCTTTATGAACAGCAAGAACACCTGTTCATCGTATACTCCCTTTCTTGACAGATGCTGATGGGGAGGATGCATACGCAATGACTTTGAAGTTTGACAAGGAGTAGCATAGCTGGAAATAGGGAGATGATAACATATCACCATAAACTTTCAAACAATGGGAAAGAAGCTGGAGTGCAGCCGCTTCCCTTGCTCTTCGCCTAAAGCATTAGGGCGGTATGGCTGCGTCATCCGTCCGACTGAGCGCGAGTCGCCAGGAATCATTGGGGTCCCGTCAAACGAAGGACTAACCTCCGACGATTTACTGGCGAACCAAAGACAGCTCCTGGGCACCGATTCACGGTCTAGAGCATTCGCTCAAGTATCGACCGCCCGGACTCTTGCTCGCAAACTCTTCCCACTCGACCCAGCTGTCTCTCTCCCGCTAAATCCTTCTTCCGTGCCATGTTCCTGGCTTGCTTATACGTTATAGGATGGCGGAAGATAGTACACCCTATGGCATTGTTTATTCTTCTCCCCGCCAAACATTTACCAAAATCCTCCCTGCCCCTTGTTCCGCCTCACAAACGCCTCCTGGACCTACGGCCCAGTCACGCCATCAGCCAGCTTGACACCTGCGCTGACCGCAGTAACAAGTATACAAACCCCAGATATGTCGAGTATCCGCTCCTGGCGCTTCATACATCCTTGATGGGCATTCGGCATCCCTCTCCGATCCTCTGCGCTCGCCTCATCCGCCAGGAGGTCAAGAGGCGCAAGCGGAACACTAGGATGGAGGATATATCGCGTAGGTGGATGGAGTTGTTGAGGCGAGGTGTGAAGGAGGTCCGGGCGTTCAGCATACAGGGCAACGGGTTCAAGAGTAGGTGCGGCACGCTGAAGGAAGAGCGAATGTTCAGCAGAAAGACTCGAACGATACTGTACAGATGCGCAAGAGATTATGTGAAATGGATTTTCGGGTCTCAATAGGCATAAGAGTCAGCTTTGCTTGTCATTATTCATACCGAAATTCTACAACGTGTTCTCTTTCGTACATTGCATCTGACTATACTGACTACACATCGGATATCGAGATGGAGCCTTTTACTTCTGGTCCTTGGGCGTCGAGTCGGTGAGCGCATGAACCAAGTTCGCCTGGAACCTCTTTCGAGCTTCTTGCAGCGAGCCCCAGAACCCATCCTGCGACATGGCGTTCTTGTTTCCTGCCCATTCCTCTTCATGGCTATCACGCGGACAGAAAAACATGAGCGACACTCGACAAGACAAGATACGGTCCCGGTACGGTCCCGATACTCACCGAAGGATCAAGTTGGTTTTGGGATCTCGGTGGAACGTAATCTTTGAGTCGGTCGTCTTTTGTCCGGGGATACCTCGGAAGTGGTATTCCTGACTCAACGAGATTTGCAACGAGGGAGGTTTCTACATCAAAGCAGTAGAGTTAGAAATCCTAAACGGAAGAGGGATCAGTGAATGACTCACAACTTCGGGGTTATCAAGCACTCGGATGGCTCGAGTGTAACTCTCGCTGAAGATGGAAGGCATAGCGCTACGAAGAACGGAGTCAGCCTTCTGTTTCGGACGTGCCAGGCGATAATAGACGTACTTGAATTGACTCTTGACTTTCTCCAGACCTTCAGCGATACCGATGGGGTCAGAGAAGACTGCTGACTGATCGTAATGCGCGTAGGCAGAAGAGACGGGGTTGAGCTGGTCTGAAAAATCGATGGAAGATCGAATCAGCGCGTGATCATCACATGTCTCATACCCTTGGGTCCTCTGATTCGCCCACAGCACTTTCCAGCATTACCTCCAATAGAGACTACTTACAAAGCTGCAACACATCATCTATCAACTGCTTCTCCTCCGCCGTCGGCTGCCTCTCCTTCATCCCAAACGTCGGTGCATTTCCATCAATCGACGCCACTGGGGCGATAGAACTTCCTCCTCGAGATACTCGGTCTGACATTGTACGGACGGATGTGTGGTGTGTGGTGATAAGTCTAAGCGGTCGAAGTGTGCGGGTGATCGTAGTGGTCATTTGTTTGGCAATACAGGGAGCCACTGGAACGTGATCTCAAGGGATGCAGTATATATCCAAGGTCGAAGCACCCAGATCGGGATCGGGCTGAGCTTGCTAACGTCATCTCAGCTTACTCAGCAAAAACCACCTCACGTGTATTCAGGATTCCAGAACTGGTATGCAGCTTCATCGCTCGGCCGCGACTGACTCCTCTTTGGCATTAGTTCAGACAGCCCTACTGTACACTGTTATAGAAGCAACACTTACATTCGCGCTCAGCTCGTAATGGACTTTCCCAGCTCGCTCAGGTCGGCCACGTACCACACTTCACTACTCTGATGCTCTACGTCCAGCGACAACCCCTTCCCATACATATTCCAAAGTTCCAAGTGGACGCGGGCTCCAAGGGCCGCGTCGGTTCCCGCTTGGTTCACAACCACAGCCGCAAACTACATGAATTCGGAGTGTAGCGCGTAGAGTCTGTTCGCAGAGATCTGGGAGCAGTCCCTACAAAGACCTCTCGGAGTCTCCAAGATCCTCCACCATTCGTCGCTCTTCGTCGGGATATTTATGCGTAACAATGACACCTCACGCGCCATACGAGAGTTCACATATACATGTTCGTGTCGTAGGCTGGACTGGTTTTTAGCGTTGCCTTGGGTTATACACCAGGGACTCAGATGATCAGTCTTGAAAACATACAAGAGTCATCTGATCATCTGTCGCCACTTACACACCGTGAGCCAGTGTTTCATGCTGAAACAGCAACCCTTGTTATCCTCCTTTCTCGACAAAGTACTCTGTTCAAGGATATCGACTCACAAAGGGGGGTACACGATAAATCTACCACAAGCCCCAATCTAGACAGGATGACCCTATGTATCCCCTTCCACACGACGCAGTACTCGCAACTCGTATACCCACACTCCAAGCAGGTGATTATCGTCACCCCGGTAATCTTTCCAAAAATCAACGCCTTCTTCCCCTCTGCCCCAATACCGCCATGGACCCAATCCATACATTTCGATTCGGGAATCCCCCGCCTCAGGCAGATTCATGGGAAAACATCCTGATGCCAGAGACTTCCGTGCGTCCTGCGCCTGTTTTGACATCTAGACCACCCAGTGCTGCGGCTGCCTCTTTGGCCCCTTCTACCGAACGAATTGGGGATACCCGTATCCCTGAGAGTAGCTCGACAAGATGTGCGATCAGCTCTTCAAGCACAAGCTCAGGTATACACCGGTTGGATGTCCCTACTGCCACACTCGCTATCCACTCTTCCTCGTCTACAAGAACCACCGAGACTCGCAGTAGGGAACCTACCGCTTCTGCTTCCTCCCTCACTACCTTGTCTCTTACTTCGATAACCTCGCGGACCTCGACTCAGAGCAAGAGTCTAGTGACGACGTCCAGCAGGACGCAAACTACCCCTAGCAGCTCGTCTTCTAGGCAGAGTAGTTTGACCGTCCCATCGAGCGCGCCGTTATCTTCATTGCCAGCTTCTTCTTCATCCACGGTCAAGGTGTCCAGCACCACGATCTGTAAGTCTCGGCTGCATTCGTTGATGGCATCGCCTTATGAGACGCCCTGTATGTAGTACCCAATCTCTTTGCAAGTGGTTTAGCGCCTACGTTGTCGGCATCTTCATCTGCTGCGGAACAGCACGAACAAGGCATTCCTTCGACCACCACGGACAAGACGCCAGTCGCAACGGGTAAGCATCCCGCCTGGCATAGCTGGATTCGTACAGGACCAGAGCTCCAGTACTCACCCCATCTGTCATTAGGTTTCATCATGGGCAGTATCGGTGGAGCGTTTCTCTTGCTCTTCCTCATCTTGGTATATGGCAGTAAATGGCGACGGAATCGCAGTCGTTCCGGTCGCACGAAGCCGGATGATGGCTCTGTCTAAGGGGTCGGAGGGCTTTGATCTATGCCATCGCCGGAGGCTGCCGTTCCTCGGGTACGACGAAACTGCGTATAGAAATATTCGTGACGGCACCCTCGCCAGGTGCAGATGCACGAATACGAACGTAGGAAGCTAGTACTTTGCCACCTGGGTAGTACTTGGCAAGTTGGCATGTGGTGGCAAAGAGAGGGTAACGAATGATGGTTGCGATTTGCTTCCGCGGTATGACGTATCCAGGTGCCAAGGTGCAGCATGGATGTCAAACGCCGGGACGAGTGCGTCTTCCTTGCTCGAGGCGTTAGGTCAAGATGGCCATTTGGATTGGATTTCCTCGTCAACTCAAGACCATCCCCTCACCATCATATCTGCGTCTATCGCTACCGATTCTTCGCACGGCTCTTTCTTTCGCAAACAGCTCTAAGTTTTGCAACAAGTTCAACACGAGAACCATGTCCGGTCACGTCCACAATTCCAACTCTGCGTGCTGCTCAATCCCCCCTGTCCAGAGCGAGTACAAGCCCAAGGGATCTTACCAGAAAGTCGGACCCTTCGACAAGACCTATGTCGTAAGTCTTCTTCGATTACCCGTAATCCGACCTCTCCCTGACGCTACCTTGTCCCCAGATTGGCGACTCCAAAACCCACGCCTTGATCTGCGTGTACGACATTTTTGGCTTCTGGCCGCAGACCGAACAAGGAGCCGATATCCTCTCATCCACCTTGTCTGGAACAAAGGTCATCATGCCGGATTTCTTGCAGGGAAACCCATGGCCCGTTGACAAGTTTCCACCAAAGACGGACGAGGAGAAGGAAAAGCTGCAGCAGTTTTTCGGAACGACGTGGGTGCCTGATCGGTCTGCGAGGGGACTGAAGGTTGATTTCTGATGGCTGTGCGTATCCTCAGTGCCAACCCTCAAGAACGATTGAAGGAGACTGTCGAAGTCGCCAAGACGCTTCAGAGGGAAGGTTACACCTCAATCGGGTTGTACGGTTTCTGCTGTAAGTAAACTCCCGGGATCTCTAGCAGCAAACTTAAACTCAATCATCCTTCTTGCGCTGCCCGACCCCATCGATTTCCTGCCACTGATACTGCCACCTAAACGCATCCTATAAATAGGGGGAGGAAAAGTTGCCATGCTTGCCGGATCCTACTCGGACCTCTTTACGGGGATTAGCATCGTCCACCCGGCCATGCTTGACGTCAAAGACGTAGAGGGCCTTCAAGTCCCCTTGGCCTTATATCCTTCCAAGGCAAGTCCTCCTGTCATTGTGTTTCTGCTCGGTGTGCAATGTCTAATGTCCTATGCGGGGTGGTTGTAGGATGAACCCGCTGACGAGGTCGAAAAGATCGTCAAGGCGCTCGAGAGCAAGCCCTTTGCAGACAAGTGCACACACAAAACCTACCCGAACATGTATGTCAAAACATTCCCTACTCATTCGACCTTCTTACCCTGATGAAAACGTCTTTCTTCTTCCGCGTTGAAAGGCACCACGGCTGGGCTGCCGCTCGAGGAGACTTGTCCAACAAGGAGAACAAGAAGGAGTACGAAGACGTCTATTCTCGCGTTGCCGCGTTCTTCAAGAGTGTGCAGAAGGCTTGAATTCATGGCCCTAAAGAGGTTAGGAATGCGCAACTGTAACGTCTTTGGCTCGGAAGACCGTGCGTCCCCGTGGTTGCTGCCAAGAGACTTCAGATGCTGCGGAACATGATGATAAAGTTGTATACGAAGAGAAACACTGAAATACCGTCAGTATGATTGGAATAGCGTTCCGCATACTGATAAAGGGCTTCGCATTCAGTAGGACGATGTCGTAGCACGAAAGACCACGCGATCTTATTCCCAGGTTGAGGCAGGGTAGAACCTGAGTCGCCTCATTCCCTTTCATAGGCATCTCCAGTAGATGGGCTGCTCCGCAGATCAGAGTCATAATACCAAAGATGAAGGCCAAAGGAAACGATGAACGACATGGCAGAGAAAATTCGGTTCAAACATGACTTCGTCGTAGGCAGTCCCGAACGAGACTACATGAGAATATACAGAAATACACTGCCCGCGACCTCCTTGCTCGACGTTCGAGGTTATGCCAAAGTATTCTCTTCCCGTTCCTCTGTAGGCGACGTCGAGCCAGAACAGTGACTAAGAGATTCTTCTTCGTCTGTCACCGTGTTGCGTAGACAACCCTCTGAGACCTAGTGAAAGCGTTGCCATGATTTCCGACGCTTTGGTCCTCTGATAATGCCTGAGTGGATGTCGTCCCCGCGATGTACGGGACTAATATACTGAAGGCGCTCCATAAAGGGATCTATCCGGTTCCGATATTTGGGAACGGATATGCGCCTTGTCGGATCGGTTGCGCATATGACAAACAACGCGTGTCGGAGCTCCTCTGTATCGATGGAACGATACCACCGGATCTCCTCTGTACGCGGAGGTCAGCTGGATGCGAGAGACGTCTTTGTGCTACTGGCGAGTAAAGCCGCGAGGGATGCCTTGTATTCTTCATGCAGTGCTTCTACAACATCGTCACACGTTCCAGTCAGTAAGCTCTCTGCACCACAAAGAAGGAGAGAGAGAGAGAGAGAGAGAGAGAGAGAGAGAGAGAGAGAGTCGACTTACGAGCTTCGGCGAGCGTTTCCTTATATTCCGCATTGGCCTCGCGCATCTCGGCGTCCATTTCTTCGATTCTGGTGTTCTGCGAATGTGAGAAGGGGGATTAGACCGACTATGGGAAGCAGAGCGACGTAGGGGTACTTGCGATGAGTTCCGAGTCTTGTTTTGTTGGCATTACGTCGATGAGGATCTCGACTTCTTTTGCACGTTGGACAAATTCCCGGACCAGGTCGAATTTGTGTTCTGGCGAGGTGGAAGGCAGACGAAGACAAGATCGTGTAGGTCAGCGATGTGTCGCGTGCACGGGAAAGAGGCCAACGACACGCACTTTCGAATTCGTCCTGCGACAAGGTCTGTACCTTTTCCCTGTCCTTCTTTGTTTCCGCGGGCGGGTAGACATCCTCATCGACGGGAACGAGGGATGTGAGCTTTGTCAGATCTTCGAGGGACCTGTGAGTCAATCGGACGAGCTACATTGAATTGCAGTGACAAAGGTGTGAGACGGTTAATTCTACCCTCGTGCTGGAGGTAGACTGACATCGATGATACCGTCCTGGAGCTGCGGGGTGGATGTATGGAATCAGCACCTGAGACGGAATACATTTACTCATGGACATACTTGCGTGATCCTATCCTGCATATCAACAAACCGAGGAATAAGTACGCCTGCATCCATTACAGCGCTCTCATGCAACGGACCATATCATTCGTCACCTCTGTCTCTAGCATAGCCATCGTCTCTCAGCATCGACGGGTGTACCAGCATCCAGTCTTCAAACAGCTCTATCTCACCGAGCAGGCAGCGTTGAGAGGGTGGTGATATCATCTTAATTTGGGCAGGAGACACGGAGCGGAAGCAATTACCAGCCAAAGGCGCGGGCCTGCGCTTGCTCGATCATTCTCTAGCCTTTTTGTCGAGGAGCGAATATATAAGACGAGCGGTCAACAATCAATCTGTCACGTCGCCTCTCCACAGCACCGCCATTCGACGCCCTCGCCAACCACCCTGCTTCAGGTAAGCATACTTCCCGCCACTCCTCCCACCGTCCACACACACCTTTCTTCCCCTTCTCAAATGATGTTACTATGCTGTGCACCAGTCTCGAAATACTTTGAAGACAAAACACTTAATATAGGCAACTTGGAAGTTACGCTCCTCGTTCGCCGCACCCCTGATACCAACACGCCTCGTCCTCTTCTTGTTTGATACCGTGGAATTGATGCAAGGCAGGAGAGCTGACTTTTTGTCTGGCTCTTTTTAGATCACTGTTTGTCTGCATTCGGTCGGGGGCTGCTCTTTTGTTCTGTTCTTAAGAGATCTAATGTTGAGAACTAAATCAAATGCATATTATATTGAATCGTTGATTCCATCCTCATCGTACGGTCGTCGTCCGCTCTGACCAATGGAAACTAGTGGTTGAGTCCCTGAAAGACAGCTATAGCGTTCCGCCAACTTGACACTACCTTTGTTCATTTGCGGAGCTGCCGTCGCACGCTTGCATTCGTCTGAATCGACATCCCATCAGTGTTATCACGATTGGCGGCGCGCAACGTTACTGACGAGTCTACCGAGACCTTCCGTAATACTTTCAACGACCGTGCTCAGCCACTCGCCGCGGCCTGAATATCGTCTGCGAGGTGAATGTGTTTCGCAAGAGCCTTTGGATAGGATCATACAACTTTGTGCGCTCGCTTCTCCCTCCGAAACCGTTCGCCGTCGATATCAAGACGACATGAAGGCAAATGGGTGATCCGCCTTGACTTGGACCTTCAAAGGACGGTCGCCGTGACTTGAACCATGGAAGGAGCGTATCTAGGTCGGAGTCGAGAATTGGAGTCGAAAATTAGGGCAAGGGTAAGTCAAAGGAATCAAATACATATATCGGTCACAGGATATGAAGACGCTTACATCAAGTCACTCTCGTTACAGCTACAACGAGACGACCAGTGAAGATGGATCCCACATCGTCTCTATCTGACACAGCGTCGAGCTCCTCCATTGACTTGCGCCGAGACAAGGCATCACCCTTCCTACCCGCCCCTCGCCCTCGGACATGCCTCGACCCTTTCCAAGATAACCCCGACATCAAGCCACATAAATCCAACCGACCACTATTCTTCTACCTCCTGTCATTCGCACCACCTCTCTCCCTTCATGAAAGCACGTCGGACTCGTGGGCAGCAGTCCGGCGGTTTCTTGGTCACCCTTACGCACTCTACCTCTTCGGCTTGGTCGCCGCGCTTCCTGCGAGCGTAGCCTTCCCCGCATTCGATATCATCTACGGCTGGTGGACGAACGGGGTGACGGCAGTCGGTGTTTCCGGGGATGAGATGAGGGCGAGGGGAAGTCAAGCGGGATGGATGATGGCTGGGATTGGAGTGGTTACTCTCATCTCAACGTGGGCATTCTTGGCTTGCTGTACGTTTCAATAGGTGAACGCGATCTCCCGTCCAAGGTACTGATCAAGTCGCACATGACAGTCTCCCTAGCCTCCTTGAAGTTGACGCAAAGACTGCGTTACACGTACGTGGCAGCTGTGTTGGCTCAGGATGCGGCGTTCTTCGAGGGCACTGGGCCTGGGGAGATCACGATGCGAGCGGGGAAGAATATCGATACGATTCGGATTGGGTTTGGGTTTGGCGAGAAACTCGGGTACCTTGTCTGGTCGATGTTTACCCTGATTGCGGTATGATATTTTCGGCTCCAGGTGTCATCGGGGTCCTGGAATGATAATTGCTGCGTGTTACAGGCCACAACGTCTTCCTTTGTGCACTCACCGGCTTTGGCAGGAGTCTTGTTCTCCTTTATCGTGCTGCTAGCTACCATCCTCTACGTCCTCGGTCGCCTCGGAAGTGCAGTTGAAGGTCCAGCCAACGTCATCGAAGGCAAAGCGTCCACCCTGGCCGAACAGATCCTCTCATCCATTCGTACCGTACAATCGTTCAACATTGGGTCTAGGCTCCTCGATCAGTTGGATGATAACCTCTACCGTCAGCTACGGAAACTGGGAGCGAGACGTTCCATCGTGCACGCGTTGCAGCAATCCGTCGTTTATGTTGCCCTGTTCCTGGCGTACTCCCTTGCTTTCTGGTTCGGCGGAATCCAGATCCATCAGCATGGACTCAACGCGGGCAATGCTTGGACGGTATGTCCCCTTCATCGTTTGCTGGTTAGGAATGTGTGCTGACTATGGAGGCTGTTCGGTGATAGTCCTTCCTAAACTATATCAACCTGATACAAGTGCTACCTACTATCGTTCCTAGCATTATCAAGATAACAGACGCATTGACCACGTTAAAGGAGATTCGGCGAGAAATCGACAGGGAGCCACGGATCGAGGTCCGGGACCCTTCAGGTACGACGCTTCCTCATTCCGACAGGGCACCAGACCTCGCTCTTGAGAATGTCACATTCGCCTATCCTGCTCGAGCTGCCGAGCCTGTACTGCGTGACGTGTCTTTGCGGTTCCCGCCTGGTCAGATGACGGCAATCATTGGATTATCTGGATCCGGCAAATCAACAGTCGCTGCCCTTCTTATGCGTCTTTACGATCCGGGAACTGCAAACTTGCCCAACTCGAGCGATAAGCCTAGCTCTGCTGACCACAGCGCTCAATCGTCCGGTCAACTGGCATTCACGGGAGACATAGAGAAAGCAGTAGGAGATGTATACTCTTCCATCGTAAAGGGTGGCGGCAGGGTATACTTTGCGGGGCGGAATGTTCGGGAGTACAATCTTCGATGGCTACGATCGCAGATATCAGTGGTTTCGCAAAATCCCGCCTTGTTCACGGGAACAATTTTTGAAAACGTTGCAGTCGGTTTGACGGGAACCGACTTCGAGTATCGACCTGAGTATGCACGTTCTCATGAGTCGCGGCGGACCTCTTCGCGCATATCGGGAATCCGCAACCTTTGTATACAGGCGCTCCGTCAAGCAGATGCCTGGGATTTTGTTTACCAGCTGCCCCAAGGTATGAATACCATGGTCGATGGAGGGCATAGCGAGACGCTGTCAGGTGGTCAACGACAACGGATTGCCATTGCGAGAGCGTTAGTACGTCAGCCCACTTGCCTTATCCTGGACGAAGCTACTTCCGCATTAGATTCTGCTACCGAGCAGAAGATCTTGGGTGCGCTCAGCAACGAGCGGAAGAAGCGCGAAATGACTGTGGTAGTCATTACGCATCGGTTAAGCACGACAGCCTCGTGTAACCATATTGCGGTAATGCGAGATGGCAGCGTCATAGACCAGGGGACCTATGAAAGATTAGTCGATTCCTCCCGCCACAACGACGCCTTCCGAACTCTAGTATTGGCGCAGGCATCCTCCGAGGTAGAAGATGGTGGGGTCACCAATGTGCAGGCTACAGAGACTCAAAGCGAATTCATACAAGGTGATCTGGACCCGATATCGATCCCGTTTGACCGCCTGCGGTCCATTGACACCCCACTAGCTGCGTCGCTGCAGCGCTTAAGTCATCAGAATGACAATCAAGAAGACACTTCGCAGTCCGGCCATACTGGGCTTGGCTCGTCAACCCTGTCACACCTTGTCCGCCTCTTCACTGTTCGTAAGCGACTTCTTTTCTTCGGTCTATGCGGTGGCATCCTCTCTGGATTGACATTGCCGATTTGCGCTTGGATGACGGGTGCCGGCATCGAGAGCTGGGCTGATGTTGAGTTTCCGCCAGGGGTTAATAGCTGGGCTCTTTGGTTTTTGGTTCTGGCAATTCTTAGCCTTTGCTTCTATTTGTAAGTGTGTTTCTCTGCCAGCTACTCGCTTTGAGCATGTTAATCGCAGACCTTGGCCGCAGCGTCAACGCCTATGCTTTGGAAACACGAAGCGAGACCGTAGTACAGAAATTAAAGCGAAGAGTACTGGAAGCTCTTATCGAGCAAGACGCCGCGTTCTTCGAGGACAAATCAGCCTCTGCCGGGGAACTGACCACGATCATCGGAACTCATCCAGCCGACATAGGCTCTACCTTGGGCGTGATCACGGCGCAATCGATAATCTCCGTCGTCGCCATCTTGGGAACAATCATCATGGCCTTTATTGTGTCTTGGAGGATGGCAATTGTCGGTCTCGCCCCTGTGTCTTTTGTCTTAGCGTCAAGCTATATACATATTGCGCTCCTCAACAAGTACGATTCTGCCAACATTTCGCTTTCCGCCGTCGCTGTTTCTCTCCTGAACGAGTCGGTGGATAATACCAATACTATGGTTACTTTGGGCCGGGAGTTCGCAGTCCTGCGAACATTTGCCTACATGGTTCGGGTTACCGCACAGGACAAGGTTCACATCCTTGTTGAAGCATCTGGTCTAGCACTAGGTCAAGCAGCCGTGATACTGCTGGGAGCTCTGATGTTCTATTGGGGATCGCGAAGGCTGGCGGATGGAGAGGTGCGTCAAGCTATGGCTACATAATCCTTGCGTTCAGCAGCTGATCTGTATCTTATGGTCAGCGGACCACCCAAGTCTACGCCGTGATAGAGGCTGTCACATTTGCGTGTTTCGCTGCCATGCCGCTGCTCAGTTTCGTTGGCGACTACTCCCGCGCATGGCAATCGCTCAGCGCACTTCGAGTAAGCTATACTATAATTCCATAACATCGACCAGTGGATGACGATGTTGACTGTTTCCCTTATAATCAGGTATGGCTAAACCACGAATCGAAACAGACTTTATCGCCGGCAGCCAGCGGCGCCAAACAACAAGGCTGGGCTGCTGGCGACATTACGTTGTGAGCGCAGATGCTGTTACAATTCACAAGCCAGATATTCACGGTGAAATTCAGGAGCGGGGTAACACTGCGATATCCGAAGCGACCGGACGATCCATCCCTGCAAGATGTCTCTGTCTGCATCGGTGCCGGCCAGACGCACGCGTTTTGTGGAGTTTCTGGCTCGGGAAAGACGTCCCTTCTGGCACTTTTGCAGCGATTTTACAAGCCAAGTTACGGCTCCATCGCGATTGGACAAGTTGATATTAGGGAACTGCCACTGAACGACCTACGAGCGAGTATGGCCTACGTTTCCCAAGATGCTGTCCCTTTCCAGGGGAGTATCAGGTGGAACATATTGCTGGGTGCGCTTGACACAGCCGTTGTCGCTGCCGACCAGATTATGCGTGTTTGCAAGTCTGCGTGGTAAGCCACATGTTTTTCGATGTCGTTTGCAACTCATCAATTTCTCTCCGCCCACTAGCATCTGGGATTTTATCTGCACTCTACCCGACGGATTGGACACCGAAATTGGTTTGAAGGGATTCAGCTTGAGTACGGGCCAACGACAGCGCCTGTGCATAGCTCGAGCTCTAATACGAGACCCGCAAATTCTGCTACTAGACGGTCAGTAGTGTCCCCTGCGCCAATATGACACTCTGAGGTCAGTGGACTGATTTCTGTATTTGCACTTCATGTAGAGGCGACAAGCGCTCTTGACGCTGAAACCGAGAGATCTGTTCAGACAGCACTAAGAGCCGCGCGAAAGGGCCGGTGAGTATTGCGTCGAGAGCATTGTCCCGTAGGTTGGACTAACGATGGGCTTGTGGTATGGTCTTTATCCGCAGAACGACGATCATCATTGCTCACAGGCTTAGTACCATCCGCGAGAGCGATATGATTCACGTTATTGAGAATGGTAGACTCTGTGAGAGCGGAAGCCATCCGGATCTGATCAAGCGCAGAGGGAGGTACTTCGATTTATTTCAGGCCCAGCTCTAGCCTCATATTGTACTACGTAGTTAGATTGATCGTCGGCAAGTCACTGTCAAATGCATGTCATTAGTAACCAATGTACGCTGAACAGATTGTCCGGATTGAAAGACATTATCGATTTCGTACAACGTTCTTAATGGAAAATACAACGGAAAGCGAATCGGCGGAGACACGAGAGTGCCCTTATCTCCGAACGAGCACGACACTGGGCATGATAGAAAAAAACAGAATGGCGGCAGGCGCGAACGAGGGCGTGGCGAAATAGATGTCAGGCGATATGCGAAGTCACGCACAGTGTCGGTAATACTGGAAAGCTTTATCCGCAGGTACCACGACACCCATCGACAGCTATAGAGCAAAGGCACACGCAGGATGTCAGCAGGGACTCGCTGGCGTACGCGATTGAGCAAGTCGTGAGGGATTCGTGACGCATGTTCCATATACACATCGAGATGGAGCTGGAAGCAGATGAGAGCGCTACACTATGCCCAGATCGAGAAGCCCCTATTAAGGAACAGGTGTTGCCGAGCGGGACATTGTGCGGCGCGATGTACGCAAGAACAAAGGGGAGATGATGAAGAACCCGAACACTGCAACTCACTTCCTTCGCCATTAAGGCTCGAAATCGTCCCAAGTCTTCGGCCACCTGCAGATCCACCACTGCCTCCTCCCCCTCTACTGCCACTTCCACTGGATCCACCTCCGCCGAACCACCCTCCGCTTCCACTTCCGAGCCTACTTCCAGCACCGAATCCAGCTGACGCAGATGAAGATGCGGGCGCCGGGGTACCGTAGATCCACGAAGAAGGATCGAAGATTGGCGAGAGGAGCGTCTCGAAGAAGAGTCTGGTGAGGGCCACTGTGTCTCCCAGCGCATCCTGAGCGAGACGGAAGGGGGATCGGGTGCTTCCGGTTGAGGAAGTTGATGGGGATGACGGTTTGGGCTGTGAGTCGGTTGGGGACATCTCGGGGAGCAATTCTTCGACGTTCTAGGCGGAAG
>MU158418.1:0-23864 GCA_015708705.1 Naganishia vishniacii ANT03-052
CCCTCTCCCTCCCCCCTTTATCTGTTTTTCTGTTTCAGTCGCGTGTCACGTTGCAATATCAGCGCTGAGACGTACATTCGAACCCAAAAGAAATCGCTCGTCCTGGTGTAGAGAGACAACCGCTCCATGCGAGTAACTACTTGTATTACCTAGTCACTGGTGCGTACTGCTTTATTGCAAATCATGACTGTAATGCTATCGGTTAGCCATTCTGTAAAATCATTTAGCACTTGTGTGCATCGTCATTGTACAGATACAAATCTCTCAGGTGATGCAAACGATGCCCCACCTGCTCGCTCAATTACTCTTTGGCCTTCGAATGGAGTATATCCAGCGGCCCTTCTTAGACCCAGGTACAGTCAGTATATCATCAAGCCTGACCAAAGTAACTTGGCTCGTATATGTTCATTCCGCTGATGGAATCGTAGCACCATTAGTATTCTATCCGATGGCTAGGCACCTGTGATCTCGTTTACACGAAATAGAGGAGAAGACGCTATTGTGTAGGCAGTTTCGTCCTGGCACATTCTTACCAATCAGGCTCTCACATAAAGACCATCAACAGGAGCAAAGAGATGAGGAAGGCGAAACAAGAAGGCTTTTACCTTTCATTGACAGTCGAGACTCGACAGGGCGAAACACCAAATCAAGGGCAGGATTGAAGACATGTACCCCTGACGAGAGCCTGATCCAGCGTTAGAGAAGATTTCTGGATGGGATACGAATCGATGCAATAGCCTTGCATTCTACCAGCTGATCCATCGCTACCATAGTGATGCCATGCCCTCTTCCCTTTCTCACTTTATCTGCGATTTTCGTTTATGTCGCGCGTTACGTTATACTATCACCTATGATATACTATTAATTCGAAACACCGCTCGCTCTAGCTTTTCTTTCATATGGTTGAAGAAGGCCGAATTTGCCAGTATTGATAGGACCAGCTATATGACCGTGTATTTGGAGCAATGATGGCAACCCACTGCCTGGCAGAAAACAAAGGACGATCACTGTTTCCCGTGCACAAGGTGTATTCTCGCCTTCTCCCTGGCTAAGTGACAAGATGACACACCGGCTGAGCTGGGAACAGGTGCTTGCTCAAGGTCGAGGAGGCGAGTTTCTCGCCCAATGAACAATGGCTGTGGGTCTAAACTGCGTCCAAAATCGAGCTTAAAAGTGCGCTGTCTCTGAATTCACGGCCGTGGATTCCAGCATAAACTCCTATAATTTACGCACATTTTAGCCCTCGATCGCTCCGATGACTCACCACTTGTATGATCCTCCTCGTTGGTATCTCTGCTCCGTTTCTGGTGTCGTCATGATTCCGGACCCGCAGCAAGCATGTTCAAAGCCGTCAACACGTACATCTACGGTCCGACGCCGGAGGAGAGGGTAGCAGAGTGGCAGAGGAAGTTGAGGGGGGAGCAGAGGGGGTTGGAGAAGGAGATGAGGCAGGTGAGTCCCGAGGGGAGATGGAGGCGAGTGAAGATGAGCGATGGGTGGTGATGGTGGATCAAGGGGGGAGTGTGACGAGGAGTGGCATGCTTGAGGAAGGACAGATCGAATGAAGAGAACGCGCGAAGGAGACAACTATCGAATGGAGCGAGTGATACACGGGCGAGACGTCGACGACTAAGGACTTTCCAACGCAACATATGGTGCGACAGCGTCCTGAGTCGTCAATGAATCACACAGAGTAGCGACGACGTGCGGTCCAGAAGAGTGGGGATGTCTCGAGCCAATGAAGGACTTTGATGAAGAGCAACTCAAACGGAAGCAACGGGATCAACGTTGATATTCTTGGTTCATGCCCACGAGTCCTTTGGACGAGTCGTCGATTGATGCCTGTCAAAGGGCAAGGCTGCAGTTGTGGCGAGAAAGGGAGTAGGGTCGCGTTTTGATGGATAGACTCAGGCCCGCCATGTTGAGAGTGTTATTTTCGTGAACGACGACCGGCGGGTGAGTTGCGCGAATTGCAGGCTGTGTGGCACTTCGACAGGGTTGCCAAGCAGAAGCTACGACAACGTCGATTACCCTTTTTGATAGAAGCTCGGGCAAGGCTCGGGGCTCATTCCGAAGGGAAACGTCGCCCGAGCTGGTACCGATTTCAGGGATCCACAGAGTGGCGGTCGGGTATACGGCAGCGGGTTGCCGCACGTATGGTGGTCAAGTCTGTCAAACGATGGGATCATCGATCTCGGGGTGATGGAAATACGTCACATCTACTCAGGCCTTTCCGCTTGCCGAAGGGATGGCCTTGCCGAGGACTTGACTCGATGCTCGACGGGTAACTTGCGGGAGAAGCGGAAATGTCTCTCGTTAATTGGAAACGATGCCAACTAGCTCAAGAGTCCTCAATCCCGTAAAGTATGCACCAAACTCATATCCACCACGCCCCTTATGACAGCTCGACATGGCGACGACCAAAGCCCGTCAACAACTCAAGCAACTCGCCGCCAAGGGAGACGTCAAGAGCGCACGTTTGCTCGCGCGCGAGGTGGTGCGGACGCAACGGCAGAAGCAGAGACTTGCTGTGGGAAAGGCGAGGTTGGGAAGTGTGCAGATGCAGATGCAGCATCAGGCTGGTGAGTGTTCAGAGGTGATTATGCGCCATGCGCAGGGCGAATAGGCAGGCAGGCACGAGTGAGCGGTGGTGTTTGGCCAATTGGGGCAGGGGGGCGTGCAGGTCGGACAGGCCCACTTTTTGTCTCGATCGCAGGGCCATTGCTCAGGAGAGGTTTACAGGATGCCGTTGCGGGATACAGTGGAAGACGATAGGCCCATCAGGCGCAATACGAGGAAGTTGTTGAGACGGACCGAAGGGCCAAAAATGCCCCTAGAGCCAACGGACGACGTACAAGGCTCAAGGTCAGAACTTGGGCTGAAGGACGCTATGGAAGAGAGCGCGCCACGTCAACAAGCAATGCTACGGGAACCGTATGGATCTCGAAATCCAGGGGTGAAGATAGCTGGCTCGATTTTCAGAACAGGCAGTCCGCTCCATAATGGCACAGCAAGGGTCGCGTTGCCCTGCTTTTAATCTCGCCGCCGAAGGAGACAATGTTGCCAGAAGTAGCTGTTAGCTATGGGCCTCCAAGAGGACAGCTGGGAGTTACCTGCACGCAGGAGGGGCAGTGGTGAAAGAGAGCGAAAGTGACGGGGGACGTATGCATCAGCTCTCTCTCGGTGTCGGCTTGTGTGGATCATGCGGACTAGTTGGAGTCGACGTCCAGTGACGCGACGTCACGGCTTCCTCTGCTAGTGCGAAGCAGCTGTCACGTCAAGTCGTGTTTCGCTGAAACGGAGGATGCAGCGAGGGCTGCGATGCCATTGGCGTCTTCCTAGCGCCGGAGACTGACAATCAAGGGCCACAGGCGTCTCCGGGGCGCGACTTCCATCTACACATCCATACTGACATGGCCCTGTCCCTTTGCGCGCAGCTCTCGTCAAAGTCACAGGTGCCTTTCAAAAATCGACCGAGATCATGAAGGCGTCCAACGAGCTTATCAAGCTGCCGCAGCTGAGCGCGACGATGCGAGAGATGTCGATGGAGATGATGAAGGTGAGTCGCAGAGGATGTCGGTGGCGGTTATGCGTCTCTCTAGTCTCGTCTGGCGCAAGGGTGCCGCTAGGTAGCTGGTTGGCCCCGGTCCGGAAACGGGCGAGATGTGAAGATGACGGGCTCGAGCAAGTGGTTGCTACGCATTTTGGCTTTGTCACCCGTGCAGCCAAAGCTCAAGAGCTCCAAAGCGGGCGGTGGTTGGCGGCATCAGCGGAATTGTACCCCGCGGGACCAGACGCTCAGCATAGCCGGCGGAAACGGAGCCGCAGTGCCTGCCTTCTCGTCTGTCGTGACGTTGGAATCTCGCATTCAAGCACGTTGCAACGTCCCTGAACCACGCGCCGAGCTGCACAAAAGGCATGTGGGTGTACCAGCTGGTCCGTTGAAACTCGTTGTGACCTGTTCGTCGAAATCGAAAGAGAACCCCACAAAATCCAATGAGAACCGGACTTAGACTAACATCGCCATTGCCCCCCGCCCTCCCCTAGTCCGGCATTATTTCCGAAATGATCGACGACACGCTCGAGCTAGACGAAGACTCGGAACTGGAGGACGAAGCCGACGAAGAGGTCGACAAGGTGCTGTACGAGTTGACGGACGGGAAATTGGGCCAGGCTGGTGCCGTTGCGGATTCAGCACTGCCGGTATGTTTCGTTTTTGGCTTTCCTTGTATGACGTGCTGAATCGTTTTGCCGGATGTAGACGCAGGAGGAACAGCAGGAAGATGTTAATACCGAGGCTGAGATGCAGCGCATGCAGCGGGAGCTACAGGATCTATTGACGGGGTAGGGAGGGGTGTGTGGTCTTGGAAGAGATGGCCAGTGTTGTACGATTGACTGCGTTGTACTGTTGGAGGCGATATGGATCGCAATTCTCAAGACTGTAGCGTGATGGCTGAAGGTGTGTGTTGGGGATGAGCTGGGATTGAGTTCTGACCCCCGGGACTGGTCTGCAGAAATACACTCGCTCAGAACAGACTGGCGGCTGAGCTTGTCTATCATCGAAGGGTGAGGACACGCTGGCTCGGTCTCGTAGGTGGCAAGAGTAAGCGGCACCCCGAAGCTTCGTTATTGATACCTTGTCAGTCCATAGCCGAATGCCATCTTCCGCAGCCATCTAGGATACACGACAAGAGGAACGCGCGATCCCGTGCGAGCACGCAAACACCTTGACTGCGGGCCGCAGAGGATGCACTGAACCACTCGCACCGGAGTTCTGCGCAGCCGTGGTGGTAACGCCCACCGCTCATCAAAGGTTAACAGGTACCAAACAAGCAATCCCACGAGGTCTCGTGATGATGGCTGGTAACCTGCTACGGCTGCCCCCAGTAGCCCCTCTGCTCTCGGGTGATCGACGGCTCACTCCACCATGCGGACCCGGCAGATAGGAGCGTCTGTGAGTTGGCAATGTCAGCTGCTGGTCCAACCCTGACGAGTACGCGGGGTGAGGGGTTGTATCCCATCACGCAAGAAGTAATCATCCTTGGAATTAAAAGCCCACCTACCGACCGACCGTGGCTCTCTCCGAAACCTACCTTCACGAGTTCCAGGACTTGGACAATATCCGCTCTGGGGTACCTCTGACAGATTCGAGAGTGGATGGATTTTACTCCTCACCATGGTCGGTGTATACAACGACTCTCGTCTGCCTTTGAATGTCGCGTCCCTCCCTCTGCCGTAGCTTTCTCTCCTTGCTCGATGCCTTGAATCTCACTTTCCTCGGGAATAGTGTCGTTGCCGTGCTCCACGGGTCGTCTCGCTTCCCTGCGCACGTCGTCTCTTCCCTTCCTCAGGTCTACTACTCGCGCTCGCACCTCCTCACTTCGGCCCTATCCCCGCCCCGCTCACGCCAACCCCCGGTTCACCTTGTCCTCTGTCAAATCCTCCGCCCCTTCCCGCATTTCAATCACCCTCGCACACCCGGCCTCTTGCTGGAACACGCTCAGCCCCGAAGTATGGAGCATCATGAGTTCCGTGGGGGATGATGATGGTGCCCTTGCGTAGGGAAAGCGAGGAGACGTCAGGTAGGATGCAACGCGGGAGAGGGGAAGGCGAGGAGCGTACCAGTTGATTAGGATTAGGGGGACTGATAGACGGCCGTCTGGGTGTTTCTACGTGGCAAGGGAATGCGTTAGGATACATACGACGGGATGGGATTGACCCGAGGATCCGCTTACCATCGGATGCGAGAGGATCACATAACGTGGTGCATTCTCCGGCAACTCTACCCACGCAACTCATCAGCCACAGAACACCCAAAGACACCAGAGGGAAAAGCAGCAACAACATACCCTCCCCAATCTCCTCCAACGAGCCCTCCAACTCGTCCTCGACCACCATCCTCAACGTCTTCCGATCAATCTTGACGACCAACGCCGCATCCCCGGGGAACCGCTTGAACCGGAATTTCCGGATAGCGGTTTTTGTTTCGACGGGGAGGTCGACCGAGTTTGTGCTCTGGGGGGGGGGAGGGGATTAGGTAAGGGGTACGTGGGAAGGGGAAGGGAGGGGGCGTACCATTGTATTGGGTGGATGGATGTGGAACTGGAAGGGAAATAAATAAATAACTTCTCTTCTCCTTCCTCTCCTCTGCTCACGTCTATCGTCACCGGCTGCACGCGGATCCAAATCTCGCTCGGGTTTCCGCTTCTAGGTCGGGTGGCGACTTTTGTGCTTGGTAGCGCATCTTATCGGTTCACATACCCCCTCAACCGATCCGACACCTAGGTGTGGGTATCCAGCACGACCAGAGGGTACAAAGAGTCGTCGAAAATCCCGCGTCGGATTTCAATAACATGGCCACAGCCCGCAGCTGCGCAACCCGGACTGACGTTCCCTACCCGCTCGCAAGCACGTCCAGGGGAACAATCCTTCAACACTGCGCTCGCTCATGTGGAAGGCACATTTATGACGTCTAGAGCCAAGGCATGGTTCCGGGATGGTAATCAAACGCCTCTGTCGAATCGCCCGCACGGCCGGTACTCTGATTGCGATTCGTTAACAACCCAAACTACCCTCGGCCGTCTCACAGCGCACCATGATCACCACTCATCAGAAACCTACCACCAATCACATCGCGCGTCACTCTACTGCCCATCCTCTACTGTCAAACAGCCCACGACCCTCGACTTCACGGCCTCAACGCCTTGACAGCCTCCAACGCATCCGCATTCCACTGCTGAACAGCCGCAAAGTCCATCCCCATATTCATCAGGTCAAACCCTTGTTCCGCCCGAGCCAAAACCTACCGCGGCGCCCCGAAAGTCAGCACACACAATTCCGTCGTCGTTGGGGGAGAGGAAAGCAAAGGGGAGAGGACTCACCTGATCCGGCTGGGTGCAGAACATGCCGGCGTATTTACCTGCCGAATGGGCGGCTTGGCGGATTCGTTCGATGGCGTCTTGGACTTCGGGGATGTCGGGGTGTTCCGGTGGGGGATAGCCCATGCTTGAGCAGAGATCGTTGGGTCCGACGAAGAGCATGTCTGCGCGCGCGGCGTCAGGTGCCTTGAGGCAAGAGAAGAGAGGAGGAGACCCGCGCGCGCGGGGACTCACCGACTCCCTCGACTTGCGCAATCTCTTCGCAATTCCGCAACCCTTCCTCGGTCTCAATCTGCACCGCCAAGAACACACCCTCGTTCGCGAAATCAAGGTAATCCTTCATCTCCATCTTCCACAGTGCGGGCGCAAACGGTGATCCCGCGCCACGGACACCGGGCAAGGCGGCGTATGGGCTCCGCGTCGAGATGTCCGCGGGCGGTCGGTGGGCTTTGCGTGGTGGGAATTTCGCATACGAGACGAATCGACGGGCTTCCTCTGCCGTGGAGACTAAAGGACACATGAGGGCGTGCGCACCGGTATCCAAGGCCCGTTTGACGAGATACGATTCCGGTGCAGGGATTCGAATCATCGGGCTGCACCTTGCCTCTGCCGTATTCGCAATCGCAGCGACCATGCTGTGCATCTCTGAATCCGAGATATTCCCGTGTTCACAGTCGACGAGGATAAAGTCGAACCCCTGGGAAGCGATCATTCGCGCCAGGTTTGCACCGGGGAGCATGGACCATGCGCCGATCAGCGGTTTCTTGGTCGTTCCGCGGGCGAGGTTTTTCGTGCGTTCGGCGAGGAGTTTGTGCATGCCAAAGAGGAACGGCTGGGATTTATCCACGGCGCGCGCGACCGTTTGAGCAGAGTACGAGGCGTAGGACATGACGCGCGTTGGTGGAGGAGAGTGGAGTGGAGTGGATGCGGCCAGCGACGGGGGAAGCGGTTCAGGCCATTCAAAGGTCCTTTCTGCGTGGGGTCGGAGTCTTTCGGTTGCACGCAGATCAGGTGACGCGGTTCCCCCGCCGCCAGCATCGTCTTCCGGTCCGATACGCCAGCCGAATGCGGGGCCCGGGACTCGTCCGAAGATGCGGAATTAGGTAAGATGAGCTTGCTGAGATCCACCCGGTGGTGGGATGTGTCCCGGAGCTCTCCTCGAAGGGAGAGGTTTCTGTCCTGGAAACAGCCGGCAGTCGTCTGATCGCAGTCACACTGGATGATGGAACCAGCTCCGATCTATGATGGTGTGATAGCTTTCGAGCTTGGGCGGGAGACCTGCAACAAAAAACACGTTCTGGGATGTCCAGGGAGTGGGGGCTATCTCCTACAGCCTGTACAGCCACGTGAGAACGACAACGGCGGACCCAATGCGCTTCGAAGAGGCAAAAGAGACCTCCGAGGGGCTTCCGAGCACACAACCTTGGGGGGAAGCCGGAAAGGAAGGGTCCGTCCCTGAGATTGGGCAAAAAGCAACCCCTTCCCGGGATCGAACCGAGGACCCCCTGATTGACGACTTGTTTGGATGTAGAATCCAGGCGAATCGTAGTCAGATACTCTACCACTAAGCCAAAGGGGTTGTTGATGCTTCCCCTTTGGCATTGTAATCTGAGTTGGGAAATCGGCGCAAGACAGGAGGACCCTTGCTCCTAATGAGTTGCCGCTGTGCCACGGGCGTCCCTCGAAGACCTCGCTGATTGGCAGTATCCGTCGTCTCTGGACAATCAGCAGCGGTTGAGGTGGATGGTGTTCACCGTCCCGTAAGATGCAGTGCGTACATCGTCAGCATCACGACGGCTTATTAGTGGCATTGATCGCCTATGAACAGGTCGTATTCTCCATCCTCCAAGAGCAACACAGCAGCTGGTCGAGACTGGTAAGAGGCTTGCCTTGGCGGTGTCCCGTTGACTGCGGATCATTTCCTCACAGCTGACAGAGCTCAGCTGGCCCCCATGACGAGTACCCTCATACCCATGTCAGATACGCCTTTGCCCGGTTCCCTTCTACTGTAATCCCTTGTCTGTCTCAGCACTATTCAGCAGTGCAGGGTAGAGGGATCTCCTCGAAAGCGAGCCGTTTCTCACACATCTCTATTTCTCTCGACATCTAGACCTACCGGGGCTGTAACCCGAGAACAGCGGATGCAGCTCGGAATCGGAGGATGCTGCTGACAGTGGCGGAGCACCATCGACGGATGCAAGGGGATAGTGGTCGGACGGGTATGGAATGATGGGTGAGTACCCGCATACTTTCAACACATGCATAGCTCTCAGTCACGGTAGGCCATCAGGCTCCCTCATCTCCCTCAGGATCCGTCGGCAGTGGTATCGCCTTTGCGGAATCGACTTTGCAACACAGGGCACTTCTTGACACCAGGGATGACGGCACGATACAGGGCCAACTCGAATGGGGATATATACCATCACTGGCAACCTCCCGATTTTGGTTTTCCTTTCCGGACCATGACAGTCACCTACCATGTATTTCCGCAACACCCTCGCCATCGCCGTGCTCGCGGCCCACGTCACAACCGCCTTGCCCTTCTGGAAGGCCCGGAACAACTATCCTCCCTGCACTGCGGATACTGTGGAGCACCCTACGACCATTGACAGCACGACGGTGCTGCTTCCCGCCGTGCTACTCAACTCCTCGGACCCTCTTCCGCCATTGTTCCAAAACTCGACTTTGCCTACACCTGCACCGGCCAATACGACTATCGAGAACGGCGACCAACCCATTGTCGTGCCCTTCAACAATACCTCAGGATCCGAAGACAACGGCGACGTCTCTCAGGTCGTCTTTACCCCGGACAACTCATCGGTCACGATCGGTATCACGTCCAACCTGCCCACCGGTGAGGGCGAAGAGCTCTTCCGTCCGGGAACCTACGAGAACGCCCCGGGAATAGAGGTGCGACCTCAGGGGTTTTCTTTTACCGGGGCGACAGACGAGGATGCCGCTCTGAGCGCGTTGGAGGACCCTGAGGCTCAGCCCTCGTACCCGGAGAAAAGGGGATGCGCGTGGGAGTACCAGTCGGTGCTGGGTGGTGGAAACGCGTCGTCGGCAGTGGGAGGACTGTGGGCGCTGGAAGGGTATGTGTGGTTGACTGCTGCCAATGTCAAACAGGGATCCATCGGGAACTGTGGTGTAAGTCCTATCGTCGCGACAGTCATGAACCCTGCTGACTCCTCAACTATAGATGGGAAGTGCCCTTATGTCCTTGGCATCGTCAGGCGTCGGGGAACAAAGCTGGACCCAGTATCTTGTCGACACCGTCGACTACTCCATCATCGAGGCCAACAACAACGGCGAACTCATCCGCAAGCTCGCATTCCGGTTCAAGTATCCCGGCATGGAAGCAACCGTCTTGATCGACGACAAGCTTCCAACCTTGACGAGCGGTGAGGAATGGCGATGCGGCAAGTACGTCGGGTTCAGGCCGACCCAAGATGCCGTCTGCCCCGGCCCGGACAGATCCTACCCATTGACCGACGTCTTCTTCGTCCCGCTCTTCGAAAAGGCATTCGCAAAGTACATCGACGCCCATCCCACGCTCAGGTCATTCAGTGCGACCGAGATTGGAGCGACGGGCTACGCAGGCCTCGCAGGGATCTCACCCGAAGTTGTACTGGCCGCAATCACCGGCGGACAGCCAAACGCCATCTTCCGAGACTTGGATGATGTCACACCCATCTTCCTAGCGTTGCTCCGGTGCATCCAGGACAACGTCATCTGCACCGTCGACACCTACCCAGCCACCCTCGAGGGTATGGGTCCCAAAGACGAGTACGAGACCGTACACCTTCTTGGCGATTCCGGATGGGTCGGCTCCAACGAGAACTGGAACCAGTCGCTCACGTATACTGTCATCGACTTTGACAACTTGAACGCCGAGGGACGGTCCCATCTAGTCCAGATGATCGGCTTGCATGCGTATGGAATCGACTATCAGGCGACGCGTTTCCCAGGCTTGGTAAAGCTGCTCAACCCGTGGGGATGTAACCCAACCTACCAAGACAAAACGGGGGCCTGCTCCAAGGAGAATGGCCCGCAGTTGGAGCTTTCTTTCAGGGTGTACATATCGATGCTTCGAGCGGTGTACTGGGTGGAAGATCCGATTCCATTGTCGTCGCTTGTATGATCGCTCGTAATGGACAGGCTACGTCGAGGATTTCTATAATATGTAAGGAAGACACGTTTCACGAATCTTGTTGTAGTTGTACAAAGTGTTCCTGTATTTTGTGGCCTATGTGAATCCAATCATGTCGACTTCTCTCGCTGTCGGCCCGTGCTCCAGAAGAAGCCACTGAGGACTGAAACCGGATTTTCAGAAAAAACGTCTATAGGTACACATGTCATACCTGCACTTATGGCGGGTCACTCGCAGGGTGCGCAGCTATGAGGGGTTTCAGCAAAGGGACAAGTTATGTCTTATCTGATGTTCTTGCCGACGGTTCTCTTCACGACTTGTGAACGGCAAGGTAATCGCACTTTGCGCGCGTTGAGACTGAACACAAGTATGCGACATGTCCAGCTTCTTCTTCGAAGGGGCTGTGACAACATTGCAGAATATATCTCTAGCATAATGCAACACTCTCATGCCCAAATGCCAACTTGCTACCGAGCTCACCCACCGCCTACTCGTCTTCGGCCTCGTCCACGGGCACATACCCGGCCGCACGTCCAAATGTCGTCTTTTCAAACATCTCCAGGGTTACTTGCGCCAAGAACCCGGGAATACTCTGCCTCTGCTCGACCCAATAAACTCTGACATCCCCCAACCCCTTCGCCATCCCGCCGAGCATCTGCATCGTTCCGAAATGTCCGCCTTGCGAGGAGAATTTCAAGGTCAAGCCGTTCTTGTTTCGCGGGGCATACATTGACGAAAGGCGAACGTCATGGCCATTGGCGTCGAACTTGATACGCCATCCGAGAAGGGAAAAGACGGCTTCAAGGAATTCCTTGGACTTCATGCCAAAGATCTGCCATTCTACTCGTCAGCTGCGCTTTGCGGCTCGCACACACCCTGCACTGACCTCCTTGAGCCGCTGCAACCGCTTCTCATGCCCACGTTCTTTCTCCTCAAACTCTGCCTTTAACCGCTCATACGTCTCCCTCGGCACCATTCCTTGCCCCACACCACCACCTTGCGCCTCACCAGCGACCGCCACACGGCCCTCGAGCTCTTTGATACGTTCCACGAGCGCCCCATTCTCCCCTCGAAGCTTCTCCAGTGTTTCTCTTCGAATTGCGTGATCCCGCGCGGCAGGGTTATCGCCAAACTCGACGCATCGCCAGAGTCGAGCGTTGTACTCGCCTGATCCGAGGCGGAGTTCGGCGTCGGCGAGGTCACGTTCGAGCGAGGTGATATGCTCCTTTTGCGCGACGAGTGTCTGTTTTGCCTCGGCGAGTTCTACCATGGGCCGAGGGTATTAGCGCGCAGTCTAAAAAGAGGAGCAAACGTCGCACCTTGTTCCAAGACCATGGCTTTCTGTTCGATAGCTTGCACCTCGCTCTTGACGACCAACCCTTGTTCCCCAGCCGACTGACTGCGCTCCTCTGCCTCGTCCTGCTGGAACGAATCGATCATCCGACGGTACTCGTACACCTGACGTTCAAGCCCCGCCACTCGGTCCGGGGAGGCTTCGTGTCCGGACACTGCCGCAACGGGCTGTTGCCAACGAATCAGCAAGCATCCATGAAAGGAACGTGTGGGAACGACGACAAACCCTCCGTAGCTGCTCCAACTCCTCCCTTGCCAACATCAACTTTCGTTCCCCAGCTTTCCTCGTCGCCTTTTCCCACCTCAACTCTCTTCCCATCGCTTCAACTCTATCCTCCAACTCGCCGATCCTTCCCAGACTCTCTTTCGAGATCTCCCTCAGTCGGGCCGTGAGCTCGACATTTGTCGACGAAAGTTGTGCGATCCGCGTCGAGCAAGATGAATGTGCCGAGGCGAGGGTGGTGTATTTGTGACGAAGGGAAAGAGCGTCGCTGATGGACAAGGTGGTGTTTTCGTCTTCCGAGACGGGAGGCGCCGTCATAGTCAATGAGCTAAAGCACGAGGGATCAGCCAGGGAAAGGAAGAGGGGGATAAATTCCCCGACTGCACGTACTCGAGTTCACGACGACTATGATCCAACTGATCATTCAACACCTCGACCTTATCCTCGGCAATCTGTGCCCTCTTGGCGAGCACCTTGACCTCCTTTTCCAAACTCTCGACATTATCCCTGCGTAACCGCAAATCCTGACATTCACGTGAAAGCGCGACATTGCTCTTCTCCAACGTCGTCAACAGCGTCGATTGGCGTTTCAGTTCCGATCGGAGTTGCGCTGTGAGGTCTGCGTCATCGCCGCCGGCGGTGATTGACGAGGTTGTCTTGTTGGCGAGGAGGGCACGAACGTCTTCCAAATGTCGGTCTTTGGCTTCCAGCCGCTCCTCGAGCGTCCTCGCGTGCGCCTGAACATCCCTCAACATCTCGACCTCACGCTCCTTTTGCTGCAATTGCAACTTCACCACCCCTTCCTTCCTCCTCGCCTCCTCACTCTCCCTCTCCTTGTCCCTTTCCACAGCTTCCAACCGCGCTTGTAAAGCATACCTAGCCTCCTCACTCTTCTTCACCTTTCCCAACCATTCCCTCTCCATCTTCTTCACCTTTTCCCGCTCCTCGTCAACCTCTCGTCTCACCCCGGACTCTCCCTGCACAACATCCAACCACGCACGACTAATCTCCCCATGTTCCCGATTCAGGCGCGCATTCTCGGCCGTCTTGCTCGTCAACGAGGTCTCGAGCTGCGTCACGCGCGCACGAAGGGCGAGGATGTCGGTCTCCAGGGCCGTGTTGTTTAATTGGAGGCGAACGAGGGAGCGGCGTGTCGGATGGAGCGGGGAGTCTGAACGCGGTGCAAGGGGTCAACTTCCGGGTAATGGGGAAGAGACATGAGGAGGGACAAACCGGGATCCCTTGTGTCGTCTGCTTTGCGTTTGCCGAGTGCTCCGCGTGGGGAGGGCGAGCCCAAGCCGCTCATGGTGTGTAACAAGGGGATGGCACGAGTGATACTGAGAATAGTGATTAGAGTAGAAGAAGGATTGAATCACAACAATCACTCGGGAATGACAGACAGTCAAGATACAGGGTTCAGCGCTGGGCGAGAGTTGGAAGAATTGACGAGTTGGCTGTTTCCCTACCCCGTTCACTCGCTCGCTCTATGTGGGTAACGTCCGGTCGAGCGGCCATTTATCGACCTCTGGGCTCTGGTAAGCGTAATAGATCGAACAGCTCCCAACAAAACCAATGGCCATGAGGGTGATATTTCCCGAAGTTACTTCCACGAGAAGACCACCATCTACAAATGATACTCGGAAACATCCCTGATCGTGAACCCCCTCCGCGTCCAAACACCCTCGATGCCCATATCTTCCTGTCCGCTAATCCTCCAGCGAGGTCACCGATCAGCCGTCTCTCAAGCGGTGAGAGGCCAGGGAACTCACTCATCACGTAGCTTGATCATGGGTTCTTCACCCTCCCGCTCTGGGTTTCTGAAAATTACATTCTTCCTCTACCTCGCATCGATGAGCACCTGCGCAACATTAACAGCGCGATTCAGAGAAAAACTCACCAACCCCAAGGTAAGATGTATCGCCGCCGGTCCGATCTCGATCTCCCGTCTTGCATCTTGACCCGCAATCAACGACATCACATTCCCCACCACCGCATCCGCCTGCGCCATCCCCGGTCTCGCGGCTTTCGGCGCTCCTGTATCGGCCACGTCCCCGAGCGCAAAGACGCGTGAGAACGCCAGAGGGGCGAGTTGAAGTGTCGGTCGGACACGAAGGAAGCTGTTTAGCGGGTCGATGATCTTGTCTTTTGGGTCTAAAGAGTCGTCGAGGTTGCGGAGGAGGGCAGTATTGGGTATTTGTCCGGTCGCAAGGATTACCAGGTCCGTTAGGATTACGCGTCCATCTGTCAGATGCACCTCGGTCCTCTTGCTGTCCGTTGGGAATCCTTCAGCTGGGACCAACACCCTCTGGCCCGTTACGACCTCCACGCCCAAGTCATCACACCGCTCCCGTACAATCCGATCCAACCCCCCATGGAACCGATTCATCACTTTCTCCCGGGAATGAACCAACGTCACCTTCTTCCCCTTCCCAAAGAAATCCTTGATATCAAGCGCCATTTGAACACCCACGGCTCCCCCTCCCACGACGACGATTTCCCGCGCGCGTTCAATCCCACGCTGATACGTCTTGAAAAACTCAACCCCGCCAGACTTGTGTTCTTCCACCATATTCCCAGGAAGAGGCAACCTCGTCCCCGTCGCTACCACCAGATACTCAAACTCAAGTTCCCGACTCCCATCTTCCCACGCCGGACGGTCGAGGAAAAGCGTGTGGTTGTTCCGTACGGTGACGGCTTTCGCTTGTATCACCCGGTGCGCATGCGGTGTCGGGATCGACGCAAAGAGGTGTGTATATGGGATGAACGCTTTATGTTCGTGTGTCGGAACGATGAAGAATCTGGGCTGAGGGGAGGAATGAAATGTCAATAACGTTTTCGGTGGCGCAAGGAGGTAACCCACGAATGCAAAGAGGTGGTGGAAATGGGTGTGCGGCTCGATCAAGAGGACCTGTGAAGGATATAAGCTGCGATAGTGATGGCACCACACACCGCTAGAACGTACCCGATATCCAGAGGGAAGAGCGCCCGCAAGCTTCGTAGCTGCAACCTGCACAATTCAAACCCCACGATCAGCGTTTCCGTTCGAATAACGCTCGCAGACATCGACCCACGGTTCCTACGTACGACCCTCCAACCACAACGACGTTCTTCAGCGCCTGTTGCATCTCGCCTCGAGGATTTCGAAGATGGTAGATCGCTAGAGCGAGGATAACGACAAGTACGAGCGGAATCTAAAGGCGGATCAGCTCAATCGTAGTGCTGCGGGCGTATGGGAACACTTACGCGCCTCATCTCCTGGTCGGATCGCCATGCTATACGTCTAATCCACCATGAGTCGACCATCCCTTAATTCCCTTGCCAGAGAAAACAAGCTGTTGGTGCTGGGCAAGGTGGATCCAAGAATGCCGGACCCACCGATTTGCTTCCGCGCCGGCCGTTATCTGATAACCGCTGGCGGGACCTGGGTTGCCGAGTGGCGTTCAGACGTGGTGGGTTCTTCGCTGATTTTGCCAGCCTGATTTGCGTTCTGTCAATCGCAGGAGGTTGGCAGAGACGTTTACTTCTGGTGACGGATATTGTTCGCATCTAGAGGGTTGGGCGAGCCGCACTACGTCTAGTACTTGACCGGAGCGGCTTCAAGGGTTCAAAATCCACCTGTTACGGCTGAGCCTGTACAGTCGCGGGTGCACGCTAGGAAGGGAACAAACATATAACACCAAGAATTTCTGCAACTCGTCGTCTATTGGTATACAACTCGATATTCCTGCGCAGCCGGCCCTCCTCTCTGACACGCACTCTAGCCTTCCCAAACCATCTATGATTGATCTCTAGCCAAATTGTGACTTCTCCCCGGACAGCAACTACTGTATCACAAGGAGTATCTGATCCAACATCCTCATCAGCGCACCTTCACGGCCAACGCAGTCCTCCAACAAGTCTGACGCACCGGAAATAAGGATTCTCCCGATCCGTCTTGTCCATATTCCCAAGCTCCTTGGCCTTAGCCTCGACCTCTCCCACCGATAGCCCTAGCTCTTGGACCAATCTGCCCTGCTGTTTGTTTCGCCAAACGTAGTATGTTCGCCAGGCAAAGATAACGCAGAATTGGGCGCCGATACAGGCGGCGAGGATTGCGGATCCTACAAGGTGTATAGGTGAGCAGGTCGAAGTGCGAAGAGACGAGGTCGACCGAGCTTACCTCTCAGTTATCGCGGAGCGTCATCCGGCGTAAACACTTGGCTCCCAATAATGTTGCCTGCCGAGGAGTGTTAGCGAGCATCTAACGTCTACGCGACTCTAAAATCCTCACTCACCGACACAGTAAGCGCTAAAGTCAATCGACGAGCATACCGTTCTCTTCGTCTTCCCCGCCATGTTCGAAGGGATCATTTGCCATCCCATAAACGTAGGAATGATAGACGTCACTGCAATCAGATATATCCTCCACTGTATCCACCGGTACGACAGGTCCGTCGGCAACAAAGCAATCGTCAACAGTCCAACAAAGGGGGGAACGCAAGCCGCCATCATGATCCAGAATCGGATAACGGTCCAGCGGCGGGTGGAGTACATAATCAGGAAGAAGAGGCAGACGCTGACGACGCTTCGTGGGATGCCGTAGAGGATGACTTCTTCGTTGGTAAAGCCGAAAGCTTTGTTGATGAGGGAGCCGAAAGTCGTCAACTGAGGGGAGAGGATAAATTAGGACCGCTTTGTCGATTGGCCTGGCTGAATGGTATTCACCCCTGTAACAGGAGTAGCCTGTCAACTGATGCGGCCGGCAGTCACTGTAATGACGCTCACCTCCATTGGGAATCTATAATCGAGAAACAGTGGATCAGCTTGGGCGCAGCCTTGGATCACTGCCAAAGTCGCTCACGCACTGGGCATGAAAAGAGGTCAGCTACGTCCTGCGTCCTGACCTTTGTGACATGCACAACTTACACTCAGAAGCGTATTCGCAGCACAGAACCAGGTCTGCGGATCCTTCAGGGTATCGTGAACTTGGGGTTACGACCAGTGCTTTCGCCCGGTAGTATCCTTGCCGCTGTTGTTACCTGCGATTCGCGCTGTGAGAAGTAGACGCCGCCGGCAGCTCAGTCGACAGCGATGCATGAGTCTGTTTTACAGTCCCTCTAAATTCGACATACAATTCGCCATCGCCCTTTCCCGTTGTGTGAGCCACCATACCTCGCTTGGGGTGCCGAGCATGATAAGACAGGCAAAGGTCGTCAACAGGGTCAGGCCACCCAGGAAGATACCAATACTATGCATTGTTTCAGTCTGCGTCAGACCTTGCCGGAAAGCTTGCAGCTCACCCTCTCCAAGCGGCGAAACCACCTACGCAGATGTCGACTGTCAGTATTGCTCGGTCGGGGAGGGGGGAATAGCCGCACAACGCGCCCTCGTTTCTGCAACATGTGCCAAGGCAGGCATTAGCAGTTTCAGATATCCGAGGAGAGTCAGGAAACGCACTTCTCTGCTGCTTTAGCGATTCCGAGCACCATGACTAGATCGGCGATAATACCGAATCCCGCGTTGGCGCTTTGAAAGAACATGGACCGAGAGGCATGTTCTTCCGTCTTGTACCAACTCCCAATGAGAAACACTGTCAACGCAGTCCTGATGAGTACGCGACCAAAACCAACCAGGCACCAATCGTCCAAACGCACAAAATCCAGGGGAAATCGTGGATTCAAAGACACCTTGCAGGCACCGAAACGGCAGGCATCGGCTAATTCCGGCTTCAGATTGGAATAATCACGATACGTGCTCCGTGAGCGAAGGCGGAAGCAATGTTTTATTGTCTTACCGCCCAGCTATCCTGATAACAATTTAACGCAGGATCAGTAGGTGGATATCATTCTATTTCTTCACGACGTGATCTGGGAATGGCAAGTTGACAGAGACGAGAGTGCAGGGACTCACCAAGGAGTTCTAACTCATTCATCGAGAAGACCCTCGAGATGGAGGCTCTGTATCAGCAGGGCGGGATAGGCGGGGGATCTCCTCCAACGTCGTGAAGCGTGCGGAAGACCTACGTCGCGACTCACGGGATCTCGATAGGTGGAAGGTGGGTAGCTATGCACTACTGTCTCCCAAAGTAAGCTTCTCTGACTCACGTTGTTGATATATGATACAGATTCCCGTTCTGCCCTCTCGATCCTGCAAACTGCTGAGTCAGGAAAAGGATCCCGGTCCCGCCATAGCCATGTTCACGACTCGGTCCAACTTTTGCTTGGCTTGCCACGTTCGGTTGATCCTCATACGACAAAGCTCATCGTCCCTAGCTCATCAATTACTTCCGTAACAGCGATACCAAACGTCCGGGACTGTTCCACCTTCGTGGCATTTCCGACGGCACCCATCACTAACTCGCCCTCCAATTCTGCACGAGTTAGCGACAACCTTTCTGCGCGACTTGACACTATAAAAGCTGAAAGTCGTCAATATGGAAACTTATCCTGGCTTCAATCACATACCGTATTCGTTTCCTCGTGCTTCATCGGTATACCTCTTGCACCTTTACATCGAAATGACAACACCTCGCCGACGTACTGTGAGCAAGTCTTTTGCCTTGTCGAAACCCGTCAAGCTTCGAAAACGCCTGGGCCAGAGGAATTATGGCGTCGTTCATGAAGTCAGGTGTCTTTACGATAATGGGGTGAGTATTTCGAGAGTCAGCGAAGAGAAGGCGTCCCGAATTGACCTTTCCGGAGTTATCGCCTAGATCTACGCCATGAAAATTCTTGGTTTTCCAGAAGATAACCCTGTGGGGCGTTTCTACATCGGGGAAGAGATGTGGGTGCGCATATGTACCCTTCGCCTTCACGCTGGCTAAGCTTTGCAATGCACACAGGAGAATCCACTGTTCGCTCATCCATCCCAATATTGTTCAACTGCTCGATTGGTCCTCGGATCCTGAAAAAGAGAAAGCCTACCTCCTGATGGAAGTGAGTGCTCGATCAGAAGCTGAAACCCAAGACGAGTTTGACCTCTCCCCTGATAGTACTGCACCGGAGGTACTCTGGAGCAGTTACTCGACCAATACGCGGAATCCAATCAGACGTTGACCGAGGCTCAGATATGGAGATACCTCGTCCAGATCATCGATGCCTTGGTGTGTTGCCACAATCCGGATCAGAGAGAGGTCTTGGGCGAAGCCATAACGAAGGTTGTCGTGCATCGGGATCTGACGCCTGCGAATTGTAAGTCCGGCACTGCGCGAGTCGATGGAGTTTGCACTGATTCGGGATCGACCAATCTCTGCTGCAGTGCTTTTCGAAGACCGTACTTTCGGTACTATAAAAGTTGCAGACTTTGGAGTGAGCATGGAGCTGGGAGAGAACGAACGACTTCCGGGCTGTCAAGGCGTAAGTTATGCCTCGTCCGTCCTGCCATGTCGTTCGCTCCGCTCATCGCATCATGCTTGCGGATCATAGGGTGGAACTTATATGGCCCCAGAAATGGTGGAGGGCGAAGATTACGACGAGAAGGTGGATATCTGGAGTGTAGGCTGTATTGCCTACGAAATGTGTACCGGAACGTGAGTATTACCTGACGGGATGGGCTCTGCTCTCACCTCGGAATCGACGAGCTGATACGCACTACCTTCCAGGCCCTTATTTTGGAACTTTGTCGAGGGCCAATCCATTCGACAGCAAATGGAAAAAGCACTTGGCTACGTTACCTTTCCTGGTCACGTCAGCCTTGGCTTGGCCACCTTTATCATGCAGATGCTCAGGCTGGATGTAAGGACGATTTTACTATTCCGTCTCCGGCTGAAACTGAATCACTATCCTCCGCAGCCCGAAGACAGGCCGTCCGCCCTTGATCTACTGCAGATGCCAGAGCTTGGGATGCATAGCCACCAGACCATGACGTCAGAGTACGTGTTTCATTTGCTGGCCCTTTGGACACAGCTGACAAATACGTGATTCAAACAGATCTTTCAAGATGCAAATGTCAAGTCCGAGACCGCAACTATGCCTGATCGAGCTCCGGGAATCCCGACTTTCACCAACGGAGGTTGATGAGCAAGAGACGGAAGTCTCGTGCGGCACCCCCGAATTGGAGCAACAGGAAAGCAGCAGTCCCGACGAACGAAAGGTCCCTTATGATACGAACCCAGAACTTCTGGAGATGTTTGCGACGGACATACCTATCCCTCCACGTACGTCTCCATTGCAATCGCGAAGCCAGGATCTCCCAGAAGACATGGACAGCAGTGAAGCAAGCCAGTCTCGGTAAGGCTGCTCAGCACAGTCGACCTTCGACTACGCCTCCTTTGTGGGAAACATGGTGAACGAGGACAGGGACGCCACGATTACACCCAGACGGTACCGGGTGAGCTATAGATTCTTGTAAACTGTTGTAAGATACAAATACTATTGCTCATCAGTATACGCAGCACTACATGGTCTTCTCTACATCGCTTCCCGCCGCTAATCGTTGGGCAAGGAACAAGAGGTCTGCTCACGAAGCGTCAATGATCTACGCCACTGTTGCAGTATTGCGCAGATGGTCCGGGACATGGTGTGCGATGCTGCGACAGGTTGGATACGAAGTGTCACAACAAGACAGGGATATTGATGTCCAGTCCACTGGATGCGACACTGTCCCAGCTTTGGTCGGTAATCGAGGGGTAGGCCAAGAAGAGGCTTGTGCGTTTCTTAAGGACTAGGACGAGCGACTGAGAGGCGTACAGAGTCTAATTGGGTTAGCTGCGAGTTTTATTTCTGCACTCACATTGTTGTACCGTGACGCTGCTGTATTCATGTCTTGAGATGCATAAGGCCGAGCACTGAGAGGAGTCTGTCAGAAAAACGGTCTTGTCGAATTAGTTCATGAGAAACCCGGCGCGGTTGAGTCAGGATATCGAAGTAGTGGGTCCCGTCTGCTGTCAAGTAGATGAAGAGAAGCACTTTCCCTGAAGTGAGCGACAAAGGATCCCTCCCCTGATCGATATCGATCCCACTGCTCCGCTCCAGGAACTTGCAGCAATCGCGCCTTAAGCCACACACCGAAACCTGAACAGTTCTCCTGTACTGCGATGTCAAATGTGACCCAGACAGCTGCGGGACAAGTTTCTTCATGCTTTACCACGAGTCGTTCGAACTAATCAGTATGTTGGGCCAGGGCTCTTTCGGAAAAGTTGAATTGGTGAGGAGGTTGCAGGATGGTTGTGTAAGCTCTCTCCTCGCAATACCGCCGACCGGGTCGTTGACGGCTAATTCATTCCAGCAATATGCTCCTAAGACCGTAAGTTCGGTCCCAGAATTTAAGGCGCTCAGCGGGCAATCCGTTAAGGGTATGACGTCCTATTCCAGGGCCTATCGTTCATCCGCTGACCTCCTCCACGACCGGATGCCGCACTTCAGTTCAGTCCATGAAGAGTTGTGCCATCCGAACATTGTCTTTCTGTACAGCTGGGATCTCAACAGAGAGAAACAGCAAGTCCGGCTGCTGCTTAATGTAAGCACCACTGCACAAAGCCGTGAAGAAACTGATGGATGACTTGCTTTATCGCCCAGTACTGCCCGGGAGGGAATTTAAAGGCGTATCTGCGGGATTGTCACGAACAAGGCTTCCAGCTTGCCGAAGATCAGATTTGGATCTATCTTGCTCAGATCCTCCTCGGACTTCAAGCATGTCATAATCATCCTGCAGAATAGGTTATACACCAAGAATTTAGGCCTGGTATTAGTAAGTGCAGTTTTTGACGGTCTATGCTACGGAGTACCGGTGCTATACTCACGCATCGCGTCTATCCAGTTCTCTTTACAGATTCCTCTCATAAACACCTGAAGATTGCAGATTTTGGGTTTGGCCTTGCTTTGGAGCTAGGCGAAAAGGCAAACTCGGAGGTTGGAGTACGTATGCCTCGATTTCCGATACAGTAACTGCATTGTCGAGATGTCCCCTTTTGAGAGCCTTGACTAACATCGCTCCGGAGATCTTGTTAGGAATAGGCCACGACGACAAAGGGACGTGTACAGTCTCGGGTGTATCGCACATAAAATAGTGATCCGAAATTCAAGCGAGGTCCTCTACCGGACGAGTTCGATCGATAAAGCCCTGAAGAGGAAAGGAGTAGAACATTCTAGCTGACATCCAAGGAGAGAATGCTGCCATTGCCACGGGAATACCTTGCCTCACCGTTTCTTCCGCGAATGAGCGCAAAGGCAGATATATGTTCCCGGCGAGCTGTCGTCGTAGTGGGGGTGCGATATCCTGCTCAGCCCGACAGAGACATGGACGCATTTGAAGGGTCGCCGTACGCCTGCCCTCCTCCACCGGGACATCGCTGGTGGCGATAATGATCCGTATTGCGTTGCCCTCTGCCGTCGACACCGGTCTCGCCAAAGCCGCACTGGCCGTCGTTGGGACATCACTCTGTCACCTGCATGGCGGGTGTGAAAAGCACAGTCACATGAGTCAGCCCAAGAATGCGGAACTGAGACCGTAGATACGGGTGTGCTCTGTGACACGATTTACACGCGTACAGAGTGCACGCGCCTTACGAGTTACGGTAAATGTTCCGTGCTCTCATCCCTCGTATTGCCCACTGTTGACATCCGCCATCATCCGGATGACCGCTTGCACCAAGTCTGAAGCGCTTCTTTTCACCCCGGTCAACATCTAGGCGACGCCAAACCCCCAGGAACCCACTCGGCATCGCACCAGCCGAAAACTTTTGCACTGGACTACAACGAGAGCCAATACTCGAACGAGGGCAAACCCTGAGTGTCCCACGTGGTCAGGAACTACGCTCGACGAAAAAGGTGGAGGTGGACTTGGTTTTTTCGAAGCGGGGCGTACCATCATTGCGAGCCTCACTGAAGGGTTCCCGGCTGCCCAAAACCTACCGAGAAGAATGAACCCTCTCGACGGCGCCGAAGAGTGCGGTCTCTGAACGTGAACGAGCAATTTCCGTACCTGGTGGCTGACGCCAAATCCATGTCGTCCGAAATGTGGACAGAAAAAAAGGAAGCGATGAAAATGAGTGCGTGCAGGAGTTCAAGGGAAATTGGAAGATTAAGTCACTACATCGAGTTAGGTGGTTATCCTTCTACCTCGGGGTAGCCTCCTTGTCTATTATTTTAAATATTGGAATACGCGGATCGTCAAGTAGCGATACACACTGGCAGATGGTTTTCCCTCTGCGGCCAATTTATGATGTATAACAGGTGGATGCGCTATCACTACACATCTGTGAGGGAGGTATACCCCGATCGACGATAGGAAGCGTTCTTGGAGAATACGCTGTCCGGGGTAGTGTAGCCAGTATCTGCCTCCG
>MU158419.1:0-11764 GCA_015708705.1 Naganishia vishniacii ANT03-052
AAGGAGGTGAATCGTTTTCTGTGGGTGAGAGACGGTCATGCAGCTATGAAACGAAAGTCACGTGCAGTAGATGTTGGCGCCAGAGTCGCAGCCCAGCGCGACTTGCGTGAAAAACGAGCGACACCTTTGCTACCACCATGTAAATGCTTCACCACCCCATCACCACGTTTTCACGATCAAGCAAGAGAGGCAGTACTAGTGACCAATTTCTCGGTTCTTTTGGTTTCCCGTCCTCCGCCCTGTTTCGTTTTACTTGTTACCTGTCTTCTTGTTGGATCCAACGGCTTTTCCCTCACCTCGTACGTCATAGGGATGATTGTCCCCCGATTCAGGCTTCGCAGCGTAGAAGTGTTGACTGTGTGTGGGAGCTACCCTATCAGTATCGCCGGCGGTGACTGCGCGTTCATCCAGTCCTACTGGTGGGAGTATAGGTATATTTCATACACAGCACATTGATCGATGTCTTGGCCTTTGCATAGACAGCACATCCATAGGTCTTCCGGATTGAGCCTTTGCTTGGTCGCTGCGTGCCAACATCACTCAGGACCTAATTCATGCACTTCTCACAGCAGAAGACGCTGTCTCCACCAAGCTAGAAGCCACGGTGGCGTCGGAACCTGGTCCGGTCGAGAGGAGCGTCTCAATGCTAATGGCAGACGTCTGAATTGACGATTTCTCAAGAGGCTCGGTCAGACTGGTCAGTGGCGCGGATGAGACGGAGGAGAGATGGGAGGATGCCGAAGTAATGGTGGGCCCAGTCGCGCTCGAGCCGTCTTGGGTCGTTTGAGTGGTTCCAGTGGCGCTGGTGGCCTGGGATTCGTTTGACAATCGATCGACACTGCCTTCTGAAGCATGACTGCCTTCTTCGAGTCGGTCGAAAGGCCTCCTTTGGCCCTCTAGTAGACTGCAGGCATCCACTTGTGCATCTGCTTCGCCGGTCATGACTCGTTTGAGCCGGTGTACTAGGTGTTCAGTACGCGTCGAAGTGGGCGAATCGCCTTTCCCCTCCGTCTCCACGGGAGATCACGGTGGGACTCTCTTCGCCGCTTTCTCTATCCTTCGAGGTAAAGCAAGAGAATCCTCCACGACTTGGGTTTCTTTTGCAAGAGGCGATCGCGGGGTATGCTTCTCCTTCCGGAACAGTTTTTTGTAATATCGAGGAGAGGCCGGGGATGATGCAGGCGTATCGACAGCGTCACTGTGCACCTGAACCGCCGAAATCGGTGTTTTAGCCCCTCGAGCCGATTTTTGCGGCAGCTGCAGCAGTCGAAACGTCTTTGCCAAACTTGAGCAACATTCTTTCCGGAGAATCCGATAGGTATATTCAACTTCGCGTGATCCAGTCATCTGGAGCATATCTCGTAGCTCTACTAGCACTGATCTCAGATCACGCTTGAACTGCAAGCGCATACTAATCAGGCCACTCTCTCTCGGTGCTTTCAGAGCCTAACGCACCTCGTCCAAGTTTAGAATCTTCAGAATGTCCTGCAATGAGATCCCCTCCTCCAGGGCTTCCATCCGAACCTGCAGTTTCCGAAACCCCCGAGCCAAAACATCCAAAAGCTCCTCCATCGCTGGGACTTCCTAGATGGCAGAAACAAAAGGTCAGCGAAAGCCTGACTGGTGGCATAGCTTGACTTAACGGACCTTGACTGCTCCTGGAGGAAGCTTTCGTATCGCTTGTTGCATCATCCCTATCCTCAATTCGACGGTATCCGTGACGAACGGAGAATGCGCTTGAAGCTTCTTGACATTCTTCAAGCCCCAGGCTGCAGCATTATACGACGACCCATTTTGGGAGAGGCGCAGCTTTCCGGGTTTTCGTGATTGTTTCTTGACGGCGGTGACAACCGACGGCTTGGTTTCACGAGCCACGACTGAGTGTGATAGACTCGAGCTCGCCATTTTGATAATGTTGTTGCTTCTTTCTGATCAGCCACAAGACGTGGAACTGTGCATGGTCGAGAGAGCTGTATATTGCTTTCTCTCTGATTGGGTCCGCAGATCGTTGCCTTTATCCTCGTCCGTCAACCAGTATTCCCTTTTCTACGTCTCCTTGCAATCAAAGGAGGGTGACGTTCCAACTGCTCTCCTTTTCATGCTAGTCACGTACTGATATGATGCAGGACGCCTCTTGCCTGATCCATGCAATGAAAGTCGTCATACGTCCCTACTCACAGGACACAAACCCGTACGGAAAAAGGCGTTGCACGTTACGTCGTGGGGATCGAGGGGCAACCTATGCACCTGCAATCCGCCAATATGCCATATACGTGTCATAGCCATCAGGCAATGCACTGCCAGGGTTGATCCCTGTTGCGCACCATAAACCGTATGTTAACAACAGTGAGGACGCCTGTATTACTGCTCATGAGAGAACACTTGATGGTCCCTGCTGAGCGACTGTAACAACCCGGTAGCCATTCACGATGTTGCGCTAGAGCTTCCGGCCCGGTTTGCTTCCGGCGGTCGAATCCGCCATTCGTGCCGGGATTAATTAATTGAATGGTAGGTGTAGCATTTTAATTTGCACCCTCCTTGGCTCAATCCTGCGGCCCGGCCGAAGTATACCACGTCGTGGCAGCAGGTATATAAGTCGCCCCTTTGGTCACCATCGCCATGTTTCCCCGCCAGCCGTCCTCCCCCTCGGTCTTGGACAATTCTCGTTCTTCGACATCATGCTGCTCCGACTTCTTGCTGCCGTCGCAATTGCATCTCTGGCTTCGGCCAACAACGACAAGCTACTCACGTCTCGTCTAGGTCCTGTCGTCGACTTGGGCTACGCCGTAAGTCTCCTTCCATTCTCTCCGAAACCCTCAACGTATCTCATCTTCCCCAACCTTTCTCATACCCCCGACAGGCGTTCATCGGCAACACCACCCACAACGGAATCGATTTCTTCGGAGGCGTTCCATACATCCAGTCTCCCGTCAAGGACTTACGATGGAGGGAACCCCAGCAGCTCGACGAATCATGGAAGCCGTCTCCGCAGCGAGAAATGGTCGATGCGCGGAATTTTGGACCGATTTGCATCCAGCAGCCGGCGGTGGTTGGAGTGGGAGTCGAAGGTGAGTGTGCAGCGCTTAAGTCGGGGAAGTCTGTGACTGACGTTGTGTTTCGTTGGTGTAGACTGTGTCACACTGAATATTTGGAAACCTTCCGGCGCGACGCAAGATAGTAAACTCCCTGTCATAGTCTACATTCATGTGAGTCCCCTAATCGCCGGAAATTCTTGACGAGCTAATCAAGCGGTGACTCAGGGAGGCGGAAACTTTTATAACGTCCGTATACTCTGGCCATCCACGTTTTCGTTTATCTGACAGCTCGTAACACAGTCTGCTCAAGGATTCCCCATGGACCAGTGGGTCAACGTCACGGGTCAGTATTTATTCGTATTCGCTGCACAACGCCGTAGCCGAGCTGACTTGACCCCATCGCTTCATCAGACGGGCAAATCATCGCCGTGTCCATCCAGTACAGGGTAAATTCCCCGCCAACTTCACATCCGAAAGGGACCCAACTAACCTCCGGACCCCTCCTACGCTCCATCAGCTCGGTCTCCTGGGTTTCCTAGCTTCGGAAACGTTGATGAAGGATGGAACCGCAAACGCTGGGTTACTTGACCAGCGAGCGGCGCTCGAGTGGTTGCAAAGGCATGTGGCTAGTTTCGGCGGTGATCCGAATAAGATTACTATTGCCGTGAGTGCGCTTGATGGCTTGCCTATGAGTCTGCGAAAGGGGTTGCAGCTGAAGTACCTTGTTGTCGTTCAGGGTGAGAGCTCTGGTGGTGGTTCCGTTTTGAATCATATGATCTGGAAGGGAGGGGATGTGACTTCTCCGTTCAGCGGTGCTGTGAGTACAACAATGTGGTGTTCCATGACTGGCATCCCTGATCTCGAGGCGAGGATTTGATAGATCCTGCAAAGTATCGGCAATGATCCGTACCCTTTAGCACATGTCTACGAGGTGAGTGCGGTGTGAATCGAATGCAAACTGGTTACTGGTATGAATCTTCCTCACCTCTCTGTTCCTTTCAGCAATGTTTCGGCAATGTGACCCAGTTCGTTGGATGCGACCAAGAGCAGGATGTAATGAAGTGCCTCCGATCGACTTCGGCTGGTTCCCTGATCGATGCTATCAGTCAGTACTCTTGTGTTCTCATGTATAAGAGGTTATACTCATAACAAGCCTGCCACTCTCAGATCATCGTCCTCAACCGTTATGCAAGTACCTTCCCATCGTGGATGGCAAGATCATCCAAGACACCCCATCAAAGATGATAGCACAAGGTCGTTTCGCAAAGTCAGTGTTGGCGTCTTCTGCTCATTCCCCGGAATCTACTCACCTGTTACACCTGTAGGGTTCCTGTAATGGCTGGTCATACCACGAATGACGGTGCCGGCTTCACTGGGTCGCCCTCTTCCGTAACAAACGACACTCAGCTATACTCTGCCCTAACAACCAGTCGATACACCCGTCTTGTAAGAGCCCTCGGCAACCCTTGCTCGCTGAATGCTGAAACCCGTTGTTCTCCAGACAAAAGAAACTTTCAACAAGGCGCTGGCGTTGTATCCCCTGTCCAGCTTTTCTTCATACTACGACATGGCGCAGACACTTGTTGGCGATACCGAGTTTACCTGCTTGGATTGGTTCATCGTCAACAAGACTGCTTCTTACGGCGTTCCGGCATACAACTATCGGTCAGTCGAAGTTTCCTGTTGTCTGACGAATGCTGCTAATGGCAACCTGGTCGCAGCTGGAACACACCTGGTATGAACTCCTTTGGTGCGCGCTGGGGCAAATTGTCTGCTGATTCATCTGTGTCCAGACCCCGTCCAGCTAGCGGCCAATCCTCACAGAGGGGTTATGCACACTTCCGACTTGTACTATCTCTTCCAGGGTACCAAGTAGGTCTTCTTTCTTGGTAAATACTCGGCGGCAAGTTGACCCGGTCACCAACCTTACAGCTCAGGAGTGTCGTCGGCCAATGCACAGAGTTAGTCCGAGTCTTGGATGACAATCGCCTTCATGCCCTTAACGTACACCCTGCATGTAACCACAGACGTATTCCGAGCGTTCAACGCGACTGAACAGCCTCTTGCAGACGAAGCAACCAGCTACTGGACTTCGTTTGCTCGGAATGCTGATC
Organism: Naganishia vishniacii ANT03-052; assembly: GCA_015708705.1. NCBI lineage: Eukaryota > Fungi > Basidiomycota > Tremellomycetes > Filobasidiales > Filobasidiaceae > Naganishia > Naganishia vishniacii. Next base: position 5,150 of record MU158419.1, read on the forward strand.
CATCGGTGAACCGCGCAGACTCGTCGCCTGAATGGTCGCGCGGACCCGCACAGAGAATCGTGATTCAGAAAAGCAACTCAACTACAGCCACTGCCTCAGTCATGGAACAAGTGCCGCAAGAATACACGGCGAGGTGTTCGGTGAGTCTATACTGGTCCGTCATTGGGCTACGTACTGATCCTAAGCTGTTTTATGGCAGTTCTGGATGACGGTGGCGAACGAAGAGACTAGAATATAGTCTGGCAACGGCCTCTTATATGCTGTGGGCTAGGAGCTCTTGGAAAGTAAATAACTAAAGAAATAACGGAATGACATCCGTAAATTGAGATCAACTGTGTGTCCAGAGGAAAGTGTGGCCGATCGTTCTGAAAACAGAGCTTGTATATGTCAATACCATAATGTGACTTTGCTATTCCTCCCTACTCGTGTAGGTGATGGCTCGTATTCATAACCTTGTAGTGCTGTCTGAACGCCTACGATGGAGTTCTGAACCAAGGAGTCTAGGATCGGTTGACATATAATGAGCCCAACCTGTAGCCACCCACCTGCTGGTGGATAGGGGACATTTCTCCCTCGGCCAATCATCCGCTTTGGCTATCCATGCTTCAACTTGGTCCTCCAGGCCCTGCTCCGCGAGCCATCCGGCGATGAGGCGCCACTCGTCATCGTTCATCAAAGTCGGTCCAGCAGACTTTCGCGAATAACATGATCCAGGCAATCCACCTGTCTTCTATAATCTGTCGCCCGAGCCGACCTTTTCTCTCTTCACGTTGTCGGAGTCAGATCGTCGAGGCAGGGCCTCGGGTCCTGTCATATTGAAACCAATATTCGCCTCGGCGTTCTTACGCGAGGGATTTGCTCGACTGCGGTTCAAAGACAGCCTGTACTCGACGAGATACTCGGCGTTGAAGTCCTTCAGCGGGTTGCGACAGCGAATTTGCAGAAGGCGTCGCACATCTCCCACTGGGCATGTCCCTTTCGTTTTGTTGTGCCAATACACGTCATTATCCGACACTCAGTCGCCACTAGCTCGTCTCTCGACTGTTCAACATCTCTATTGTTCTCCGCTTATACACCCTGCTACTCGCCACCTTAGAGGATCCATATAAGGAATGGAGGGGCAAACGGGCGTCTGTAGTTCTGGGAGCTGCTACACACCTATACATCAATACTGAATCCTACGTGTGGTCGTGCGCTCCCAGATTCTGAGACGTTTGCCTGTAACTAAAGAACGAGACTGCACGAGGGGCACTGGTGGTCAAGCTTGCCGCGTTTGGTGATACCTCTACCGACTCGGCTTCACCAGAACGGGCGTCAGAAGAGATGGGGGACAAAGTGAACGTCCACTCGTGAGGATATATACCATTCTCCTTCTCGGAACACTTCATCGATGGACGGTAAAGTCGGTCTTTCGACAGACTGTGCAGACTGTGTGTTCTGGGCCGCCGGCAAGCTGAAAGTTGATGACTGAAACTGGTAGATGATGGGAGGTTGATGTGGCATGCTTTAGTGGAAACCTTAATGTAGACCTCTAAGCGTCGGGTGTTACATCAGTCTCTGGTGTATATAGACACACAAGTCAAGTCCATTTCTTTTCAACCTGAAGTGCCTAGCACGCACCTATCCGCCTTTCATACGCACCCAGCCTTGGTTAGTGCTGGGGCGCAATACGAAAGTACCCAGGTGTGGTGCTCGTCCTTTGTGAGAGTGGAAAAGGGCCATAAGCGCAATAACAATTCGATATGCGGTGGTCGTAAAGAAGTTAAAAAAAACGATACAAGGATTCAAATGATTTGGCAGTATATACTCGTTACGAATTTAGAAGGTGTCTGGATATGCGTCATGTATTTATAGCCTTGTCTTAACTCTGTCTATCTGAACTTCGTTCTCCATGGCCTCATTTTCGATGACTCTTCACGCTCGATTGGCTGAGCCCGCGAATTCTTTTAGGCTGTGCCATTGTGTGTCATTTATATGTGGTTAAAGAAGTATATGGAAAGCACTGTACGTTATTTCCCACCGACGGCGAGGCTGCTCGCTGTGAAAAACTTCAGTAATCTGTGCAACGCAACGTACTAGGACTCCTTTACCAAGGGGGTTTCACAAAGTCTGAATAATTCACCCTCTTACCTTCACTCATACGTCTGTTCGCAGGAATGCCGGTACTACAGAAAATGGGCATCAACTTCCTTTCTAAGCAGACAGTGAATACAAGCGTTACATTCTACCCCTCCATAGCCTCACCTGTTCTGTGCCGAAAGAACCTTTGTAAAGGCTTTCCCTCCGTTTTCGCCACACGTGTGAGAGCTTGCAAGTGTTCTTGACAAACAGGATTCTAGGTTACCCCACGCTGAGAGGCCGATTTGAGATTTTTTTTGGTGCCACGCCTGGACTCTGTTTGCCAACGGCTGATGTGCTAGCTAATGAACAAGAAGATATCTCTCTTTATTCGCCAACGTTCCGAAGACGGCTTCTTCGCTTTTTCGAAGACGGCTGTCTTCAATGCTTTCCACCTTCGCTAGAACCCTTCCGATTGTATTGTCAAGGGCTCACTCTTGAAGGGAAGAGCCGCATCCCCTTGAACCACGATATCGATTACTACCAGAGGCCGGTTCGGTCCGTTCGAGCTCCTTCTCGACTGCTTCAGAAACACGGTATAGGGAACTCAGAACTTCCTGTGGAAGCGCGCTGGTGGTGTCCAGGCTATGGATCGACTTGATATGCCACGGCAACGCCGAGAGAAAGGCACCCGCCACCGTACGGCATCCGAATTGCCTCAACAGCTCAAGGTCCAGTTGATACCAAGTCGTCGATTCATCAAATTAAAGTTTAATCTTGTCGATGTCGACGGAATGTGTGGAATCAAGAACGACATATCCTCCTCGGCACCCCTCTTCAGCTTCGGAAAGGCCCGTTGTGCAATTTAGACATAATGCTAAAGATACACTACGCATAATCAGACCGGGCACATCTCTGCCAGACCCGAACATACTAAACGTACTTTGTGGTTCCCGTTGCCATCGAGCGGGTCTACGACGAGAGCCCGTCCAATGACATACGTCTCAGTATCTCGACTCGAACCCGCAGGCCTATTCAGCAAAGCCAAGCTGCATGACTTGATTGGGGCCTAAGGGGAGCGGGGTACCAGAGTATTGCCTGATGAGGGGTTGCTCATTGGTCATCTTGCGCTGGGTCGGCCGGGAAAGGTGTCGAGAGTACCAAGTGGTTCGGAGGGGTCGTTCTCAGTAACAATAGCGCATCTCAGAGGAAGTCGTGTATTTTGCCGTCGTATCACGACGCGCAGTGAATTGCCCGAACTCGCTTCTCGCTTGTCCGACAATCTTTCTGGAATTAAATATCTACCTGTAAGCGTTCGCACTTGTTTGCCCCCAAGGTTCGACAGGTATAATCTCGTATTGCGAGATCGACTACGTGTGGAACAGAAACTGCTGCATGTGGTCAACAAGAATGATGCTGCATTGAGGTAGCATGAAGTACAAGATTCGAAACGTCAGACAATACTTGTAGAAACGACCACCACACTGCTACCCAATTGCGTGCGCCGGACCAAGGCCAAACGCCTGAGGACGGCATCCGCAGTCGTCAACCACATCCACCCAACACGGAAACGTTCAGCATTATTAACCACTGGCCGAAACACAAAGACAACCCAAAACAAAACGCTACACATTCGGTATTGGCTGCGAGGGAAGAAGATGAAATTAGTAGATAAAGCAGGAAAGCGAGCCACTACCCAGATGGTTGTCATGTCGTTCGGTTCCTGATTTCGTGATGGCGGATTTGCCGAAAGTGAGCAAAAGTGGAGAATAAATGTCGATATCGAAAAAAGAAGCGGGTCATGACGGTCGGGACTGTAAGGAAGCGTGAGACTGATAGGATCTGCTTCACGGTGCTGATAGGATGAAAGGGCTGTGGAAAGCCAGCGGGATGCGATGTAGTGGGTGGCTAGATCGTTGGTGTTTGGAGACTCGATACGAAGTCGGTGTCACTGATTGTAGTTTACGATTTAGACTGATGCTGGAGGACGGTCGCGGGCTGACGCTGCGAGCGCGTGATCCGAAGATCTATGTTGATGATTATTGCCGCGCTGGATGGAACGACAGACTAAAGCCTAAGAGAGATAAGCGTCAACATTGACTGCAAGACAGCATGACATCAAGACAACCACTCACCTTTGCAAGGTCTCCCCACCCTCGTCCTCACCCAATATCGCCGCCCCAGCATCCAGACCTCCCACATCCCCTCCGTCGCTCAACCTGCGCTTCACCTGCCGCTCCGAGGCACTCTGCGCTTCTTCGTCATTTTCCTCGCGAGCGCGTTTCACGGGTGTCGTCTGATCTGAATCCTCAGCTGACCTCGATATCGCGTCGTTCGACAACGCATTCCGCTGCTGATCGGCCGAGACCGACTGTTCTTCCGCCACGCGAATGGCCGCATCCACGCCAAACTGATCGTCTCCGTCCAACTCATCCGTGAGATCGATCGTATCCCCAGCGTTCACTCGCGGCGTCTCCAGCATAACCACCTCGTCGTCTTCATACTCGACGACATCAGGTTCGTTTGCGCCTAGCGTTTCCGTTTCCAGGACGTCGTCAACGACACCCGCCACCTCGCCGAGCGGCGCGTCATCGGCTGCTTCGAGCGCAAGCTCATCCTCCTCGTCTTCCACCTCGATAACGTCCCGACTATGCTGCGACGCGCGTTCATCCTCGTCAAACTCGTAATCCTCCCCGCCGAGATCCAGATCGTCCTCTTGCGCATCGACGTATACCGTCTCGCCTTCATCGGCGTCTGCACTGTCGTCCCCATCTTCGTCGTAGTACGCCTCGTCATGATCCGCGGCGGGCTGATCATCGTCGTCTGTCTGCTGCTGCTGCTGCTGCTGCTGCTGCTGCTGCTGCTGTCTCATTGCATCATCAATCTTGTACCGAGTCGCTCTGTACCGCTGGATGAAACGATCGGAGTCGTGTGTAAGACGCAAGATCATTGGCGGACGGCCATTGCAGTCTCTCAAGAGTTGTACGACGTCATGCAGCGTCATTTCTCCAGCATACTTGTTGTCCTAGAAATGCACGCAAGAGTGTCAGCATTCCCCGCCCTCAATCAGTCTTTGAAGGCATCCCACTCACTTCGCCAACCGACAACTTTAAATCCACAAACTCGATCACCAACTCCTTTCCCCTCTCCACGGAAAACTCGTCATCATTCCGCGCCAAGACATCCCTCAACGACTGAAACAACTCGCTCAGCGGTGCACGAAAGACGTCTACCGCCATTCCGGGCAAGATGGGCGGTCCGACGAGAGCGCAGTCCTCGTGTTTCAGGTCTTGCGGTAAAGGGGTGAATAGGGTCTGTTGGGTTGCGTTGATGAGGATGATGATGGGGATAATCTCGTCGTCTTCGGCGGCGGCGGCGGGATGTTGCACCGTACCGATTGTAAGAGGAACATCTCGCTTCAACTCGTACACGGTGTCATCCCGAAACACCACGTGATTCCCCTTCTCCTCCTCCTTTTGCACGTCTCCATCCCCACCAAGGGGAACAGCATCAACGCTCCCCGCAGGCTCGGCAACCACGCTCTCACTCCCGCGATCCCCTCCCCCCTCGGCATGCGGTGTACTCCGCGCGCCCCCCTCCCGGTCGGTATGATCAGGCACCGCGAGCGCACTAGGTAACAAGCTCGGCACCGGCGGAACTTCTGTCGGCGCCGGAGGCCATTTCCCCACAGCTGCTGCTGCCGTGGATGGTACGGAAAGACCCACGCCATGCCGATCCTCCCCTCCTTCCGAGGGTTCACCAAATGTCGAATTCGGAGCGGTCGTTCCCTCAAGATCACGTACGCTCTCCGCCGGCTGAGGAGCAGTACTCGTTCCGTCTTCTCCATCGAGCTGTTCTTCCCCTCTCTTTCCTCCTCGACTGACCCGGCGTTTCCCAAAGCCATCGTCGACGGCCGTCGACTCGTCCGCAGGTTCCGCAACGATACTCGCTTCTTCCCCGCGTTCCTCGTCGTGGTGGCGATGACGTCCTTCAGCGTGTTGATCCTGCGTGGGGACGGAGAGCGCCGAGGGGAGAAGCGAGGGAACGGGTGGAAGATCGGTTGGTTGTGGTGGCCAGTTATCCGCGTCGTCGGTGGTCGTACTCGTAGTAGGCGTTGGAAATGACACCACAGGGACGGAGGGAATGATCTCCTCTGTCGATGGGCCATCTTCACGCATCGGTGTATCCCCGTCATCGACTTGCCCTTCCGCGAGGGGCTGCATATCAATCTCGGTCTCCTCTTCTAGAATGATAATCTCCTCTGTCCCCGAAAGAAAGGCCACTGGATCCGCGGCATCGTCCACCATGGGCGTGTCGTCGTCTTCTGCCGCCAGAGGAATTAGCTGGAGAGTCAAGAGAGAGGAAAGGAGAAAAGGAGGTACCTGGCTGATCAACCATCTCTGCGTCTCCCTGATCCCCGAGAACAAGCGCGCCTTCCTCGCCCGCCATGAGCGCATCTCCATCGTCATACTCTACCAGCAGTTCATCCTGGTTGTCAATGTCCATCGTTGATTGGTCGGTGGCGAGTATTCCCGAGAGAGGAAACTAGAACAAGGC